>VXBA01001109.1:665517-837590 GCA_013399895.1 Serilophus lunatus | reverse complement strand
TTTTTTTTTTTTTGCTAAGTGTAAAGTTGACTTTCTTTTATTTTTCCCTTTAACCTCATAGCTAATGTAGGCATCCTCGGGAAATACATGTAATTGATAGTGTTTCTCATTACTACATAGACTTGCATATATAACACTTAAAATATTAACTATAGCTACAACTCACAAAGATGAAACTTTCATATCATATAATGTAACTTAGGATGATATAAAATTCTAGTAGATTTATTAATTACACTCATTTCATGCTTCTAAGACTATTTCCATAATGATGATTAAGAGAGAAAAAAATAAAAGAGCTCAAACTGAAGAAAACAGATAGAGTAAATGCAGGGAGCTGTTTTAGAGCTGTTTATCGGCCTTTAGTTTTTGTTTTGTTCTGTTTTTATATTTCCTGGAGGGTCTTTTTTGTATCTCACTGGGAAAATTTGCCATCTCTACATCTTCCCTTCACAAAGTAATGCACTGTTTCTTCTGGGCTTTCAGCTCCTTGAATTACTGCAAATTTATTATAAACATATTTAAAAGAGAACATTGACTTAACTCTTAAGTCCTGATATATATTTTAATTTTATGCTCATCTTGTTATAAATCATTAAACAATATTCTCTTCCCCATAATTAATGTTTTATCTTTTCAGTATGTTTTATTAAGATGATATTTAATATAGTTTAATGTATTTTGCAGTGTGTTTCATTACTCTAACTACACAGCAATTCTACCAAAACACACCAAGAGCAGTCATGAAATAGTATGATCATCCCTTGATAATCCTTTCATAATTTCCCCATGAAAGAAGGAACTTAGTTGTTCAATCTCCTACAGCATTTTTAAAGAGTTTTTTTCTATCCATGGTTCACTGCATATTGCTCTTGCTTAACTTTTAAAGTTTATAAACTCTTTTCTTAAAACACAAATGTAGAAATTAAATACAATAATAGGGAAGGTTGGTTGTAGGGGGATAAAAAAAGATCTGTAGCAATTTCGTTCATCATAATACAATCAACAAAGAAAGAAAATTGATTTGGTTGGATGTAGGTGTGTTATAAAAATTACCCACCAGTTTCAGTGGCATGATGTGTTACTGAGAAGAACAGCTGACAACTTCAGAAACCAGAAGAAGAGAAACTAAATAGCTGGTAAAGTTAAAGCATTTGTAAATGTAAAGTAAAAGACAGGGTTCATAGGCTATGAACTGTCTAGACCGAGGTGAAGTGGAGCTCTATTTAGACTAGTTCTAAACAAAACATCAAGGACAGCAAATCCAATGTAGTTGTTGCAGCATGGAAACTGTGAATCTTACATAAAATATTTAAGCAGCTTAACCATGAACATCAACAGAAATCAGATAGAGAACTCAAATGAGCAACACTATAGCAGAAAGTTGTGTGCTGAAGAAACCCATAGAACTCAACCCCGTGCCATGATCCAAAGCAGCTGAAGAATTGATTAAATTAACTTGGGTTAGAGTTAGCCGAATGAAAATAATTCGGGTGATGGATCTTTTATGACATTTTTGACTTAATCTTGCTTCTGTTAGAAAGAACGTTGTTTACATAGAATAGTTTTTGACATTAATAGCTAAAATGGCACTCCAGCATATTAGCCAGCTTGGTGGGAAACATGATACTTTAAGAAAGGTCTAAACTAGACATAGATTTGGAGAGCCTTTGATGATCCTGCATTTTATCAGTGTTCCTAGTCTGGACTTTTTCTGCTTTTATTTTAACCCATGGCAACAAACTGCTAGTAGAGCAACCATGGTAAGACTCACAGGATAGATCTGGGAATAAAACTGCATATTTCGAGTAGACTTCCTTACCCTTGTCTTCAAGTTTGTCTTTCATGTGATAAGAATATTTGTTTTCTTCAGTGACTTTAAAGCTGTGCCGCTAGGAGTCTTTCCTCCTGCTGTGGCTTCACAGACAAAATTTACAAAGGTAGGTATAGATTGACAACAGTTTTTTGGCTGTGTTGGATCCTGAGCATCAGAGTCTAGATCTAGAATTTGGCTTAGAAACTTTTTTTTATGTCAGGTGCCACTCCAGAATTACTTTTGAAACTTCATCTGTAGTACTAGGTTTTCAAGCTCTTATTAAGGTGTGATGTATGCTGTAACATATCTACAGAGTGCTGTTCAAACAAATATATAAATGTTCTCACATCATATTTAGAAAGGTTAAATTGTGATTGAATAAAGATCTGGTGCACAAAATATATTATCTATTATTCAAAAACTATTAAAAGGTACCGCTCATGCTGGTGTGAGTTCAGGCTAACACGATACTAGATGAGAAAATGCCTGTAAGTTTTGTGAACTTTGCAGTTTAGGGCTGTAGTTCAGACTCTGCTTTTAGCGCAAATGCTGAACGGGGGGTTCGAGGAATGTCTGTTGCATCATAAACTGTGGGTTGGACAGAAGAAAAGCTGAGTATTCCCTGCTCTACAGAAAAGACAGGTATTGTTCGGTCACAAATAAATATGTCTTAGACGTTAAACACTTATGGTCTATCTGTGTCAAAGAGCCTGGTGTTGTTCTCAAGCAACCACAGGGAAGTTTGCTGTTGCCTTTAACCAACTGCACAAGTGGAGCTTGAATAATTTGCTAAGTTTTATTGGGGAGCCAAGGAGGGCACTCTGACAAACCTTAGTCTAGTATTCCATGAAAGTTTTGATATTTCTCCTATTTGCATTTTAACCAGTAGATGTCTCTGTTTTATCGTGCAGTTGTTGGAAGGACACAATATTACTGCTGTCACAACACATATTTAGTAGAAAACCCATTTGTTTTGATGGAAATGAATATATGTGAATGTAAAAATGTTGACTTAATGCTCTCAGCATACCCTGCTGATTTCTGACCAACATAAGCCCCCAGAAGCTTTGGTGGCAGCACTGGCTGATAAACAATTTTTGAAAATCATCTTGATGGAAATGTCCCATGGAATTTTAAGAGGACAAAAGGGGAATTGGTGAGATTCTATGGATATTAATCTAAAAATGTAATAAATTTAGTACAGGTTTGTTTTTTTGTTTTTTTCTCATGGGAAAGCTCTCAGAAGCAGCTTACAAAACAGTATGGAGTATTCAATTTCTACACAATGCCTCAGAAAATTCCAAGTTGTGATAGATGAATTATCTTCTCTGCTTCATGAATGTGTAGGAAAATATTATTTCTGCATCTATAGGTATCAAGAGTAGTAATGTGAATTATTTGAAGCATTGACATCCTAACTGAAAATATCAATGTGATGCAATTCTATTCAAACATCAGTATTTTCCTCATAATTTGACAAACATATAGGATATAGTTATTCTAAAATCTTTACAGAAGAAATCAGAAGCTTTAACATTATATTAAAATTCTATTATTTAAAAAAAAATATATAAAATTAAGATGTGTAATTTCAGAACTTATAACTTCTTGAATTGTAGTAACTGTACAAGAACGTGATAGGTTTCCATCAATTGTTTCCTGGCAATATTCCATATATTTAAAATCCTAGGATCTAGTTTTCTTGCCCTGTTTTCTTGGGTATCTTTATATTGGAAATCCTGGATTAGGCCATCACAGGGGAAAACTGCTAGACTGGATCTACACTGGGCCCTGAACTGCATCAGAGCTTTTTGTCTGTGGGTTGCTCCATCCTGGTTAGGTGCTCCTTCGGCAGAAATCCCTACAGAAACTGTTAGGATTTGTGGTTGTGTCTCATATTAATTAAATGGCATAAACATATTGTCTTAGAGGAGAAGAGTATTGCCTACTTTAGATAACAGCTGTTCCCTCATGAACCAAAGCAATATGTTTAGGCTTTTTTTTTTTTTTTTTCCATTGAAACCCAAGTCAGTGTGGGAAACAGAACTTTTCCAGCCAAAGGGAGCACATTGCCTCAGGGACAAATATGTGTTACAGAGTTCCCCTGCATGTTCATACTTCCATACACTCTGGCTGTTTCTCCTACTGTTATGCTCACTGTAGGTGAGCCCACATTTATGCTCCAAATACACTGTAATGAGAGGCATAGAATGGCCAGTCTCTGAATCAGCAGTCCTGTATCACTGGTTCCACCTCCTCAGAGGGTGGCCATTTCTCGCAGCCAAGCAGAACACTATGTAGTAGAAATATCAGGCCTTACTCTGGAATGGCTTATTATTAGACACAGCTTTTGCCCAAATGTATGAACAATGAGGAGTTGATTGTAGAAAGGGGAAATAATTGTTGAATAGTTGCAAAAGAAGGATCAAATTGTCTGTTGAATCTTCCTGATTGTCAAACTGATGGTCAGGCTGCAGAAACCCCAGAAGTTTCCATGATTACAACTATACAGCAGAGTTTCTAAAGCTTAATCAGTCTCATGACAAGAAATAAACCTTAACATAAATTTGTCAGGTATGAATGGCTATAATGCACTATCTGCAGCAAGGTTATGGACAATAAAATTCATCTTCAAAGAACCCCAGAACATGGAACAAATACATTTTACTCTGGCTTTGCCACAGGAAGTATCTTTCCTAGCTGACAACTTTATAATACATGTATTTTTCCTTTAAACTGCCCGCATCTGGCAATTTATGATAAAAACTTGGAATGGAGGCTTTGGGGTATTTACAACTGCTTCTATCTACCCACTGATTACATGTAGTCCTACTTCCTGAAAGCCACATAAAAAAACCCCCCTCAACCACCAGAAAACCAAAAATTTGCTTTAAGGGCAATGTGATTCTTTATTTTGCAACAGCTTTATGATAAGGGATAGCACTGCACGAAAAAGTAATGAAGAAAAAGAATTGTGTTATTCTGCTAATCAAAACAAAGTAAATAGTTGGGTTTTGTTTTTGTTTTTGTTTTTTTACCGTGCAATATATATGATGAAACCATGTGGCTTTTAGTAGTTTAGAGAGAATCATGGCAATACTGGAAGAGGACTATAATTCAGGCACCAGTCAGATACACCTGGATTAAACTGGAAACACTTTGTACAAGGAATAAATGTAATGTTGCTACATACTATTATATATGGTTTCTCTGAGATGTAAGCTATACTCTTCGAAAAGTATTATTTATTATTAATCTTGCAGATTATAAATGCTACTGCTTTATTCTGGGTCCTTGGTGCCCAATGATTTTTCTGCAAACAATCTAATGAGAAACACATTTTTATGGGGAAATACCTGTTTTACTACACCTAGAAGCTAACTGACAGTGGAATATTTCACGCTAATAATAGAAACACAGCAACCACACCATGGCTGAAGTCTGGGTTGTTTTTTTTTTTCCCAAATGATTTATCCTAGTAGTCATGGAAGTGCATGCTCCTAGAATTGTCCTATGCTCCTTTGAAGGCTGAGAAATGGGACAGAGGTGATTTGTTGCCTTCACTAAAATACATTCGACATTTTGACAGAAAAGTTAATACTTGCCTGAAAAGAAATAACTGCCAATACTGCTTTGCTGTCATACAAGATGGAGAAATGCATGTGATATGAAGATTAAGGAGTCAAAGCATAGGAATATTTGAGGCGCTTTGTAAAATTTGGGATCTTGACTTCTGAACTGAATTTTCAGCATCTAAGAAAACACTCCTCATTTTGAGCTCCTGTTTATATTACAGGATTCATATCCTTTTGACATATTTCCATTAAGACAGAAAATGAGAATCTAGTGTGACATGAGACTGGAATTATTTAGAAATATGGGACTATATTAAAACACAGTGATTGAGGGAAAAACACCATCTTCCATCAACCCTAACATCACCATTTGTGGATACATTTATGCTCAAACAATTAGGTCCCTGCTTCATTTCCATATCTTGGTTCAATTCTAGGTTGTTTCTGGAGGTATGTAATCACCTGTGTCTGATATAAAATCAATATTCTTGATAATACACTCTGGAAGAGTAACATGGACAGAACACTGTAGTTTGAAAAGAGGAACAAGGATGTTTAGTCCAGATTTGCTCATGACCTCCATCTCAGCACAGGTGCTCCTACTGACACGTCCAAAAACAGGGGGACTTTTAAGTGACTTGTCTATGTGCTTGGACTGAGCAAGAACGGACATTTTCATCCCTATCACTTATACTCTTTCAAATGTACATTTTCAAGCTACAATGTGACACCAAATCTGTTTTATGAGAGAAAGCACTCATATAGCAACTGTGTGATATTACTGTACATATTTAATGTATCTGTTGGGGGAAGCCTACTATATGTAACTCAACAAGATTAACAGAAATTTCTGTGGATTTTTATCAGCAGAAAGCTTGTTTCAGAGCAGCGTGACTTGGGTAAGAGATTCCCCTAAAGGCATGTGAAATCGTAAAGGAGGAATACAGTTTCCAAATCTCTCTCAGTGGAAATCAGAGAGCCAAACAGTAAAATGGTGCCAGCAAAGAAAATGAGAACCAGATGTACTTTCATTGTCTGATCCTTCCACTTATAATTAGTCTTTCAATATGATGCACACCATTGCTAATACAAAAATGTGCAAATACAGTTGCATTGAAAGTGTTAAACATCAGCAACATTAGTAGGGTCACTAGCTGCACACTAAACTTGGAAGCTGGGATGAAAGGTTTTATGTTTTTCATCTTTACATCAACGGAAAACATGTTGCCTCTGAAATACCCTGTCAGAAAGAAAAAGCTGCAGTCCCCTCTCCATTACAAAGCATTGTTGTTTTGTTAAAATTAATTTAGTTTCTAACTTTGTAGCTGGAAAGAAAAGCAATATTTATTTTAGAGTTGCCAATTGTTTTTGAGTTTGACAAATGACTTAAATTATTTGCTTATCAGATTTACTTCAGGAATGAATTGTTTATTTTTTCCAGAGGATGTTACGATTCCTTAAGAGTTTAATCAATTTTCTATTAGTGTGCAAGTCTGTCTTAAGCAACAATTGCTAAACCAAAGGTATCATATTAACCTCTTGGTACCAGAAATTGGAATTAGCATATTAGCACTTAAACAACCTTAGCCCATCGATGCCAACAGACTAAACAGCATGCTGTGCCTGCTGTGAATGAATTCACTATAGCTGGTCTAATGTGTTCTCTGCAGTGCACAAATCCTTATCCAGATCCACAGAACTCAGTTGGAATATCCTCACAAACTTCATGAGCCAAGTGCTCATGTAAAGCAGGTAGCAGGGATTAAAATCCCCCCTCGATTCGATGTATTTTATTTTAAAGCAGCTAAAAAAGACTGAGCCTTTAGCTGTTTCTTTTCTTTTTCTAGACTCTATACAGTAATTACTAGTTTTTTTGGTTTCCTTTTTTTTTTGCAGGAAGTAGTAAATTGCAAATAATTTAGTTGCTCTGAAGCATAGAAGTTAGAGTTATTAAGACTTTTTAAAACAGATGGAATACTGCTGTAATAATGTCAGATAAATTAATATGCCTTTTGCTGGCTGAAAATGCTGGAGTTGGTCAAATATCTAAAACAAGACTATATTTGTTTAGCTGTAATATTACCAGCATAACATTTCTGATCAGTAATTAAGACATCAAGTAATGCTTCAAAATCTGATCACCACAGTAATCCTAGCTGTAAGAACCCCATTACTTTAAACTAAAATCTTGAAGAAACCCTCCCAAATCTTGAAAAATTGACTTGGTAGAGTTAGAGTGAAAGCAGAACAATTTCAGTCTTAGTGACTGAGTGATTTTTTTTTTAATTGAGATATCTGGTTAAACGTTTATCATTCATTTTTTATTCAAATACTATTTAGAAACCACAGCAAAAGAAAGGAAAGTACCAAATATATAGGCATAGATACTTTATATAAAATATCAACATTTTCTATTATTAATTAAGCATGGCAGATATTTTACTGGAATAAAGTTATGAATGGAATTTGTTGCTCTGCATTATTGTTGCCTTAAGCGTTGATTACCTGTGAATAATCAAAACTTGCAGTTAGGCTCTGAAATTGAAAGCCAAGTGGCCTTTCTGGACACAAGCTGTTTAATTTTCAAGAGATTCAAATGCAAAGAAGTCCTGAGGAAGGCTGTGGAATATCATGTCTATGGCCTCATTTTCATAGCTATAAATTTCCTATTGTATAAAACTTCTACATAGAAGCTACTGTATAGTAGCTGCCAACTTTATGTTGGTCTTACGAGGACTAATTAATTACGTTTGTCATTTGATAAACCTTTGGAGATCAGTTCCCATTTAAATCACAGCATCTTGCTGGCTGTCTTTCTTATGCATGAATGAAAGATGAGGTTATTGCTCATGTACAGCCACATATGCACTGGCAGCTTGCTGGCCATAGCTTAAGGACCTGCACTGATATTCTTATTATCAATTTTTAAATGGTTCTGGAAATTATATCGCACTGGACCAATAGTCATCATTAACCACAAATGCCACTCTGAAGAACTAGTTTGCATGGCATGATTTTGTGGCAATGGATGGCTTGTTTTCTATATAATTAATTGTTTGCTGCTGTTCACATTGCATCGCTGGAAGAATTCAGTTCACTTTGAGGTGAGTTCTTTACAGACAATTGGCAGGCTCTTGCCTGGATTGAGATTAAACTTGATACTGAATGAACACAATAAATAAAATGGGCAGATAGGAAGATGGTTATACTATCTTTACTGGTCCAAGCTTAGTACCACATATTATTTACTTAATATGGTTTCTGTATGAGTATCTTTAGAGGAAATGGAGACCTTTATGAATTCTGGGCACTATGTAGCAGTAAGTGCCCTTTACATGGTTAAAAATACAATTTATTATTTTCAATGATCATTTAGTTTTGCATAAAATTTATAAATGTCAGACCTTTTTGTAACAGTAAGAAAGGCAAATAGTGCCCTTAGATTAAACAAAATTTGGATTATTACATTAATAATAATTTTGATTTCCTCACAGTGAAATAAATACAGTCCTTAAAGATAAGTCAAGGGTTGAAATGGACAAACCAGTCTATGGAGCTGGAGTTCATACAGCTCAGTTGGGAGGAGTGGCTTATATCAATTCTGTTCACTTTCTCCCACGTTTAAAAATATCATATAGTATTTCAAACAAATCAGTGGCTTTTCCTTCTTTTGCCTCCGGAAAGACACTTGTCTGCAGAAGTTTTACCAAAACCAGGAAAATATGAACAATGTATTTATTTCCTACATCTTCCATGGCAGAAAGAAGTTGTAAGTGTCCCACTGGAAGGAAAGAAGTGTCCCATTGGAAGGAAAGTCTATTAAAGACCTTAAAAAGAAAAAAAAAAAAAAAAAAATAAAAAAATAAAAAAAAAAAATCATCCTTTTTTCCTTGCTCACCAGTAGCTTACCAAGCTGGAAGACTGACATTATTAGTTATTCTCACTGGACTACTTTTCATTATATTTTGTTAGTTCATTACAACTCCTGTTTGCATCTATAAAAGCTGAAAACTGAATGCAATTAGGAAAAGAACTTCTGAGCCCTTTCAATACAACTGCTCTATTAATGCCTTTTACAGCTGATCTTCAGAATGATGAGTTGAAACATGTAAGAACAGCTGACATTATGCTGATAGACCAGAGGCCAAATCTTTACAGGGTCCCCATATGTTAGTTCTAAAAGCTTAAGCAATTGCTTGCACGCACTTTTATAGTGTATAAGAATGAAACAGGAGTATTGCCATCTGATCCATATCTCCGATAGATAAACCAAATTGAAAGCCAACTGAAAGAACAACAGATGCCCACGAAGCTCATCTGGTTGACAGATGTCATTTGAATAAAGTTTATTAAATATTAATGGCCACTTAAGCGGATTTTCTCTGCTAGTTTCTCTCTGGAGCAGTCACCAAATCCCAAATTATCTGAGCTGCATTACAGTCCCTGAAATATGCCTATGCTACTTCAAGGTCTAGGGAAGGTTGGATTTTGCCCTTTGAGCCATTTGAGCAAGAACTTTCATCTTTCTACATCTCCGCAGGTGTGGAAGTTAGCTCTCATTTGGAGCAGGAAGGGCTCTGCTAGCTGTGCAACAAGGATTTCTGGCTGAAAGAATCGAGACTTCATGGTAAGAATAAAACCAACTCCACATCATCAAAGGTCCTCATTAGATCAGGGGTTTGATTTTATGCATCCCTTGTATTGGTTTCCCTTTAGCTTATTTTTAGGTTTGATTATCCTACTTTAAAAATGGTTCTTGGATGCAAACATATGCTGCTTGGTTATGAATACAACAATACAACAACAGTACAATGCAACAATAAAACAACAGTAAAATTAACACCTTAGTTTATGAATAGAAGCAAAATGACTTTGCTTGGTCCAGGGATTTTTTAAACTGTGTAACACTTAACTGCCATGGAAGATGCACAAATACTGCCTAGAAAGCCAACAGCTTCCTTTTGAAGAATGAGACTAGGAACTGCTGCTGTTTGCTCCCAGCATTACCATAGAGATGGTACATGAGAAGAATAAAGTTGGGGATTTCTGGAAGCCTTTACACTTTGCAACAGATAAAACTATTCAGAAAGAACAATGTGTAGCATCTCTTCAGACGTGTACAGGAGGCTATGCAGCACAGAAACAGAAACTTTACATATAATGAGCCACTTCATACAGCAGATTATGTGGTAGCCTCTCACAAAAGAGTAAAATAATCCCCCCAGTGTGAGCTTAATTTTAAAATACATCTACTTAAAACTGAAAGGGACAACATTTTGTAGTAATAGGGAACATTTCAATCACAAGCAAGAGATTGGAGTATTGGCTGTGACTTCTGCAATTACCTTTTGAACCCTCTCTTACAAAGATGTAAATTCCAGATCTGCACAGCTGTTACTATATTCATGTCCTGTACAGATGAGGAGGACAAAGGTATCTGCTTAGACTACTTACCTCTCATGTACATCTACATATACGCATGTGTACACTTACGCAGAGATACTGTTAAGTATCTACAAATCAGAAAGACAAAGGTTTAACTTAGGAGCATTTAGAGTTGTGGGCTAGATTGCTGGCATGCTGCTAAATTCAATTTGCTAAATCCTTTATGCAATATTTTATTACACAAAAAAATTGCAAAAGTGCCAAAAGTAACAAAGCGGATTGGTGTGGAAGATTTAATGAATTTATGTTGTTCTTAAAGCCTGAGTCAAACATCACATTCCTGAAGCTTAATCTGGATTGCTTTTTAAAGTAATTAAGAGCACACAATTAGGAGACACTTGAACTGGGCTGGAAATACTCTACAGAAAAATACAATTTGGTGCATATCTTTTCTGCTTTGTGTCATGTTGAGTTCCTTTCTTTTTTAATGCATACTGTTCTGTCCAAGACTTTTATTTCAATTATGTCATTGTTCTCAGTTCTCACTGATTTGTGGAAGAATCCCACCAATGGAGAGTGGCAAGAAAGTTCAAAAATAACAATGACAATGCTTACGTACCGTGGTAAAAATCCATAGGCTCTGAGTTCAGGTATATACTTGTATAACAAATGCATACAGGGTGATTCTTTGTTCATTCAATATGATGAAATAGCTGGAATACCCCTCCCCAGGGTTCTTTGTGTTTTTGTTTTGTTTTGTTTTGTTTTTTTAAAAATTAAATTCACAGTATTTCCTGGTTTGCTTTACCAACCTGGTACCATTTCAACAATTCTTTATGAGGAAGATGAAATGAAGAACATCTAACAGTTTGTTCAGTTCCAAATTCAGTTATACAGAAATGTTCTTAATGTAATATTATACTGTGATTTATATCCATTTAGCAAGACCAAGCATTAATAGAATCAAGAGAAAGAAGAAAGAATAAAATTGTCACTGGATCTTACACTAGAACTTTTCTTCAGGAAAAAACTCAACAAAACAAAGGAGTCTCTAGACAGACTTTTATATTAGAACAGTTAACCACATCATATTAGGAGTAGCTGCAGAATCAATCCTGGATGTACTTCACCAGTGTTAGTTATATCTCATAAATATTGATCACTAGAACAGAGGGCCAAGGTTTTACTGAGGAAAATTGTGAGAAAAAAGAAAATGAAATAGATAATTTCTCCATGTTTTTTCTTCTGTTTAGAAACAAAAATATCTCAGATACCCATTACAAATGAGTAGATTTTTACTGAGAGAAAACTTTTCTAAACAAACTTCAAGCGGTAAATTTCTGACTCACTCCATTGAAAACTATGAATTGAGCCTTAAGTACCTGGACAAAACATTGCATTACTTCTGAGGCTCCTGCATCACTGTTACTTTCAATCTGTGTCACCTGTTGGAATGGTCACATTCTACCTTCCCAATTTAACTGCCACTTTGCCTCAGGTGAGTGAATCTCAACACAAATGTTTAACAGATCCATCACAATGGCGATGTGTTCCAATGCACAGCAAAAAAGATCCCAAATCCTTGAAAACAAGGGTAACTCAGGATGTGCAGAACAACATCACCTTTTGGGTCACTTGCACATGCTCAGGCATAAATGGAAGAGTGCCTGTCTTCCCTCTATACTGATTCTGTTGGAGATTCTGTTGTGGCAACACTTCCAAATGAGTTCACCAAAGTTAAGGGTGGGAAGTTTAGGTCGAATGAGTCTGAATTCTGATATTCATGATATTTCCTGATACTTCATACAACCAGTAATTTGCACATAATTCTAGTAAAAAATTAAAATTAAATAATAAGCACAGCATGTTAGCCTGAATATAAGTTAAGTTTAGTTAAGTTGTTAATATGTATGGATAATATGTATAGGAAGAGTACAGTTCATTTTTTTCATTGCAAGGGAACTTCATATTATTCAGTGGGGCATCCTCAGACTAGCTATGTGCAGTGGCTTCTATCATTAGATCCTTCCCAAAATGAAGTTGAAAACTAAACTCACCATCCTATTGACCATGACTTTAAAGAATTGGAGAATTACTAAAGTTGGAATGGAAATCTAGATATCATATAGTTTACACCACCCACCCTCCCCATCCTCAAAGCGGGTTGATCAAGGCTGTGTCCAGTCAGGTTTTGATTATCTCCAAGGAAATAGATTCCACAACCACCCTGGGCAACCTGTTCCAGTGTTTGATCACTCCATCAGCAATTTTTGTTTCCTTACATTTAAATTGAATATGCTGGATTTTAAACAGTGCTAATTGCCTTTTGTCCTGTCACTGGCCACCACTGAGAAGAAGGAGTCTGGCTCTATCTTCTTTATCAACTCCCTCAAACAGGTATTTGTACACATTAATAAGATTACCCATGAACCTTTACTTTTCCAGGCAGAACACCCGCAGCTTTTAGCCTCTTCTTGTTTTACAGATGTTTTAACCCTTTACTCATCTTTGTGGCCCTTTGAAGGACTCACTTCAGTCTGTCTCTGTCTTTCCCACACTGAGGAGTCCAGAACTGGATACGTGAGTCCAGGTGTGGCCTCACCAGGGCTATGGAGCCCTGAGGCTCCTTCAATCTGCTGGGAACACCCATCCTAATGCAGTACCTTCTTTGCTGCAAAGGTACAGAGCTGTCTCATGTTCAACTTGGCATCCATCAGGACCCTAAGTTCCTTTTCTGCAAAGCTGTTTTTCAGCAAGCTGGCCCACAGCACATACTGGTGCCTGGGGCTGCTCCCTCTCAGGTGCAGGGATTTGCATTTTTCTTTTGCTGAACTTCATGAGATTTCTGTTGGCTCATTTATCCAGGCTGTCAAGGTCTTTCCAAATAGCAACACAATCCTCTATGTATAAAATAATCTGAATTTTTTTATCATCCACAGGTGAGGTTGGTCTCCTTCCCATCATTCAGATCATTAGCGAAGATGTCAAACAGTATTGCCCCCAGTATTGACCCCTGGAGTCACACTGTTTGTGACCGGCCTCCAGCTGGACATTATGCTGCTATTTACAAACCTTCGAGCCTGTCAGTTCAGCCAGTTTTTAGTCCACTTCACTGTCCACTTACTGAACTTGCATTCATCACTTTGTCCAGAGAATTTTATGATAGACCGCATCAAAAGCCTTATTAATATTCACTAATTTTCTCAAATCCACAAGAAAATCATGTCAAGATAGAAAGATATCAGGTTAGCTAACCATGATTTTCCCCTCTGTAAACCCATCTCTCAGTCACCTTCACATCCTTAATATAGTAGAAAACAAACTTCCAGGACAATTCGTTCCATGACCTTCCCAGGGATTGAGGTGTGGCTGACCAGACCGTGTTTTCTCCTTATTACCCTGAAGATTTGAGTGACACTTGCTTTCTTCAGGTTCAGGTAAACCTCTCCTGATCATCACAACTTTTCTAAGAAAATTGAGTGTGGCCTTGTAATGACATCACCTGGACCTCTCAGCACCCCCATCAGATCCCACTGACCTGTGTTTGCTTAAATATTCCTTGATCTGATTCTCCTCCACCAAGGTTATGTTCTTGCTCCAGGATTTTCCAAACTTCTCGGAGATCCCATATTGCTCATGTTTGATCTTATCAATATAGGCTCTCTGGTGGTTCAGGCTGCAGCTTCAATACTGCTCATGTGAATTGTATATCATTCACTAGTAGTGGATGGGTTAGAAAGTATTTTCTTTGACATTTAAGTTCTAGGCTTATATTTTTTTAACAGTCCTTTTCCAGAAAAGCTTTATTTTTCCCTACCAGCAGAGATTTGCATATACGACTCCACAGCATTGCAGTGAGGATGTGGAACTAGCAACCCCAGGATATACAGAAGCTTTGAAGGAATAGTTCTTTGGTAAACCTAATCACATGCTACCACATCTTCAATGTTATTAGTTCTGAACTAACTAGATTAAACCCAGCAATTTCTGTACATGCAACAATAGCTCCTATTACTTTTCAGAATTCTCCCAATGAACAGATAAAAGGTGTAGAGTGGCTCATAAAAAAATAACCCATGGAAAGCTGTTGCCATAATAGTTTTATTCTACTCCTGTAAAATTTCTCTTAAGACCAGTTTTATGTTCTATGTAGAAGAACATCTTTTTACCAGTTTTCTGTTCTATGTAGAAGAACATCTTGTTACCACAAAGTACTGAAAGTCACATATTCTGACTTGCTAGATATGGTAGAAATTGATTTTGGCCCAGAAAGTAAAAAGTCACAGCAAAATTATCACAACTATAAATTGTAATCGAAGACCACCATTTCTTTTTTTGTTTGTGTTAAGTAGTAATATTGATAACAAATTCAAACACACTTTGGAATGAAACAACTCAGCAGACAAGTAACTATAGAAAGAATATCCTGGAACAAAGAGTGGCCAGAGTAAATATAAGAATGAAGCATCCTAATTACAAAGACTACTTAGGAAGTATTTATTGTTTGAAATTTCCTCTATTGTAGTTATTCTATGCTATGCTAACAATTTTTTTTCTTTTTCTTACAGACACCTTTCTCTCACTGTTGTTACCTAAAAACTGTAAGGAGCATATATTTTATCAGATGACAAATGCCCTTTTACCAGAAAATACCTCCCATTTGTTTAGAGCTGTTCTGAGTTTAAACAAGAGAACAAATTCCTATCATAACAAATACTTCTGCATGCTCATTTTTATATGTTTTATTGCTATGGTGCAAATAAATTGCTTATAGGCAAACCTAAAAAAATTTAGAGCCCATGTCCAAAAGGATACTTAGAAGGTCATGAGGAAATCAACTGAATGCGAAAGTTTCCAGTCTGAAGGCCAGTGGGAGGGATCTGGGGGAACTGAGTGGACAGGCACACAATGAAGGAATCAGGTGCTAGGCTTCTGCACAGTCACAGAAAGCTTTTCTCTTTCAGTCCTGCTGTCCAGCAACAGTGGTTAGTGCCAGCAGATAATGGCTATTAATGCAGCCTGCAATGAGCAAAGGGATTGACTGTGTTTGCTGAAGGGCAGAGACAAATATGAGCACGGAACAGTTGAGAGTCAGGAAAAAATAGGAGAAGATATGCTGGGGCAGAGAGATGGCATGTTTTAGAACAATATGCTATTTTTCTTTGAGATATAAATGGAAAACATGTTTGGAAAACTGGGGGCTTGATTACAGTACCCTGTATTTGAAGCAGGGCTAAAAGCCACTTGCTTAACCTTGTATTCACTAAATAGCTCATTTTAGCAACTTCTGGCTAGCAAAATACATAACTCACATTTATAAACTACCATTGGGGCAGTATGGTATATCCCCATAGCATATGGACTTAGAAAGGATCGTCCTTGCCATTGGCTGGAGCATATGCTTAATTTTCTGAGCCTTTGAATATATTTACATTGTAGGACTGTCACTCTGCAGCACATACCTTAAGCCCCAAGGTCATTAATCATTTGATATGAAAGATATAAAGCTTCTGGAATAGAACATTGTCACCAGACAAATTACAGTATATTTCTGACCTTGTGTCTTTAATATTTATCATTGCTCTAAGTAGATTTGTGGGGCTGCTCTTTTTGAGAATATGAAACAAGTTACAATGAAGGTAAGCTTGTCACTTGTTCCATGAATAAATAGGGCACTTCAAGATCCATCAATGAAATGCCTTCCCAAAGCAATAAATTAATCTTCAAAAGGAAAAAAATCAACTTCTACCTTCAGTTGCAAATTTAATTTGTCATTATTGGATATTATGTTTGGCTAGATGACTTAAAAGCAAATTCTTAGCAACAAAATTTGGCAAAACCAAGAAAAAAATTATCTTTACAAAATATAACGCTGTGCATCACTTTCAAATCTATCTTGTTATGCTCCCATCTATTTCCAGACCTTTTTAGGGTGTGTGGTTAGGGGTTCTATCAGAAGCTCTGAAGATAGGTTTTTTACAGTTGTCATTCATCTTGCCTGATTCTGATTCTGTTTCACATAACGAAGAGAAAACACCCTTATCCTTCAGTGGAAACACCCTCAACCCTTCTCCTCTTGCTTGCTTCTTTCAAGAACAGGAGGTATCTCATATTTTCATGCCCCATCGTACACCTCAGATATGAAATACTCTATGTCATGAGATAATACACTGCAGAGGTCAGTTCCATGGGAAGGGAGTGGTAAATTAAATAAAGAGAAAATAGGCTTTGTTTTTTGTTGTATTGTTTTGTGGGGTTTGTTTTCCTTCTTTGAAATGGATTGTCTGCAAGAAAGCAGAGGAAAAGATTGCATAAATCCTATGAGGTTTTGTTGTCTCTGAGTTGAATGGCAAACTCTACACAATAAGAAAGTCTCCTCATAGGCTAGACAGCTATTTGGATCACTATTTGAAACACATAGTTAACATTTTCCACAAGGCACATGCTTATATAAAAAGAGAAGGAGAAGGGGAAGGGGAAAAGGGAAGGAGAAAGGGGAAAGGGAAGGGGAAGGGAGAAAGGAAGGGGAAAGGGTAAGCGGAAAGGGCAGGGGAAAAGGAAAGGTAGGGGAAAGGAAAATGGGAAGGGGTAGGGAGAAAGGGGAAAGAGAAAGAGAAAGAGAAAGAGAAAGAGAAAGAGAAAGAGAAAGAGAAAGAGAAAGAGAAAGAGAAAGAGAAAGAGAAAGAGGGGAAGGGGAAAAGTGAAGGGAAAATAGGAGAGGGTAGGGGAAAGGGATGCTGGGCAGCCAGTGAACATGGTTTGATGGACAGCATATGTGTATGTGTGTTTGTGTGACTTGTTGAGACTACTGATGAGACCAGCAGCAAGAGCAGAACATAAACATTTGATATTTATATAGTCTCTTGTGGTTACAAGATAAAATGAGCAGTCCTGAACGGGAACTGATCCTCAGGGCTTTGCCTGATGGTCATGGCTCTCCATAATTTCAGTGCACATGCACAGCTCACATCTCTGTACCTTTTCCATCAGAAAACCTGTGCAGAGTGTCAGGCAGTGTTTAATGCAACTCCACAGTCCTGTTAAGGTCTGGAAATGTGTCTTGACAGGATACAAACATGATGACACAGGAGAGAGAAACTGAAAAAGCCTATTACTACTCACACTAAAGAAGCATTTCATATGATTTACATGTGACTTGTACAAGTGTATCCTATTTTAATAGTCCATGCAAATCAAATAGATCTTCCTATGTCACATGGCTTGCTATTCAAAGGAACAAATAAATAATTTAATATTAACAGTCCTGAAATAGTGTCATGGAAAAGACAGACACACAGAGTTAAAATAAGACACTTAGAGAGTGTCTTATGTACACAAAGTATCTTTGCCATTCAATGGCATGTATATTTGCTGGGATCAGACTTTGTTTCCTCCAGGCTAGGCACACCTGCAGCAAGGTCTTAGCTGTCAAATTGATAAGCTGTTTTTCACATCCTCCAGAATCAGAAGTATTATCCTCTGAAATACAACACACTGACAAATTTCTATCCTTCATGTCTTTGGAGTATTCTCTTTGATGGTTCCTTCCAATGCTGAGAAGTATTCACAAGCACATTACCCAATGCATTTTTGTATGTGCTTTATATATTATTGTGTGCTGACACCAGTGAAACTCTTGTCCTACTGTGCTCTGTTCTCCTGTGCTTTATCATGGCTTTAGGGTGCTGTGCCTCAATACAATTTTAGTCTCTTCAGATCAGCAGTTGACCTTTTCCTTTGTTATGCAAAACTCCATATATATTCCTGGAGCAATACAAATGATAAATAAAAATCACCTGGTCTCTAGCTGGTGTGCACGACAAGCTCTCTGTGCTAAATTTTCTAAAATCATAATTTGTCCCTATGTATTCATTTCTGTGAACAGCCAATGATCAGGGTATAACATGGATAGGTTTATGGAAGGATATATTTTAAGCACTTTAGAGTAAATACATAAATAACTTAATTTTGGGGTTTGTATAATAGAAAAAAAAGAGTCTGTATAAAAATCTCGTTTTACCCCTCTATCTCTACTTGTTTTCTTTCAGGCTGTTTCTTGAACTCATATCTATGATCTGTGTTTGTTTTAATGGCCTAGTATATAATGCATGACATTTAATAAACTAACAATCTAATAAAGCCTAAAATGGTTCTATTCCAAAATACTGTTGAAGAAACATCAGACGGTTTGTCATCCTGTACCAGGAAAGAATGAGTAAGTGCTAAAAGTGGCTTCACATCCTTTCTATATATAGAAATCCTATTACAATTACCCTTAACTGTCCTTTGCCTTCCTATAGTAGTTTCCTCTATGTCCTTTGTACCTCCATAGGTAAATGCAGTAAGACGTCAGGGTTTGTCTGTGTATATAAAAAGAATAGGCAATCCTGATCCACGTCTAGTGTACAGTTAATTTCCAAGCAGATGTGTCGTATCCTCATCTTCATCTTCACCTTTGTTTCACAATTTGTAGGTACAGTAACAGTCCTTGATGCTGTATCTATTTGCACATTTTGACAACTGAACGGTTGCTCAGAGTATCTTTCATTGACACACCTTGTGTTTGGAGTATGAAGTATTCAGAAAAGAGTGAGGTAGTATTAATATCTTCAGAAAGCAAATTTGTGCAGAATTCATAGCCTGCGTATGGAATGAAGTTGGATCTTGGTGAAGTACTGTTAGCACGTGCCACAGGTGGATAATGGCCATCATAATCACCAGTGCATCTAATAACATTTTTAGCAGTTTTTTAAAAGGCTTCTTTGTTGACAAACTTTTTTTCTTCCCCTTGCTCTAAGTGCAGAGCCTATTACCTTCCTTCTGAAGATTAATGGTCAGTTAATTGCTCATGGCTGAGCAAGGCTCATTAAAGCAATATACTCTAATCATCCACAACACTGCCAGTCTCTCCTTATTCTAAACATATCATTTTGTGGAAACAGGATCAGAGATTAACTGAGTCAATTAGCAGCTAGATTTGCAGACAGTATGGGAGACCCAAGATTTCCCACTTATTGCATTGATTTGTGTGCAAAATGGCATCCATTTTTCCTCACTGGCAGGCATACAGTCAGTTATTTTTCTATCCTAATGGTTAAGAACATGTCCTGTGATCTTTGTCAATAAATTGCATTTTTTAAATCTTCCTTCTGAATTCAGTCAATCTATTCAGGCACTTGAGGGCTTGTTTAATATATTTTTCAAAAATCAAGCTATCTTGATAAAATATGTGCCTGGTCAAGCTTAAATCTAAGACTTTAGCTGTAAATCAGGAGTCACATTCATTTTCCAATGGAAAATGGGCCAACTTTTGTACTAATTGATAACCTGTAAATTTCTGGTGAATCACTGCTTTTAACACAACAGGATTAACTAACATAAAATTCCCCAGTGTGTGTGTGTATATATATATTGAAAGTTTAAGATTGAAGAAACTTTAATCTCTCTTGCCAGGGCAGATCTTGGTTATTCTTTATCTCAAGGCAGAGCTCACTCAGCTGATGGGTAGCTTTCAGCCTTGACCAGGACCTGGGAGTGAGTTTCAAGCATCCAGAAAAGCAATGCTAATTTCTTCTTGGATATCCTTAGAAGTAAGAAAAAAACAATTGCATTAGGCTAAGCACAGCTCCTTAACAGGTGAAAACTATAGAAGAGAAAGTCTTTTCTATTTAATCTTTTGTCTTCCATCCTAACATCCTAATCATTAGTAAATAAGAGATAAAAATAAATAAAAGAGCTTTACAAGATGCAGTGGAAATCAGCCACTTAATCTGTACGTCTGTTTGTGAAAATAAATTGTGACTTTGCAAGAGTAAACAGCTTTGTGGCTAGCTCTCCTGAGGAAGACATTCCTAGCCAAATAATATTCTCCTCTTGCCCCAGCAGAATGTGTACACCTACTGCTAACTCTCAATGTTTTTGCAAACTTGTTTGACATAAAGTCTTATGAAAAATTGTTTTGGGCACAACTTTTCCTGCAGGCAGTGGAATATTGCGAAGACCAGACTTTTAATTAAGGAGTGACATTCATGTGTTTCTACGATGGACTGTCACACCATTTATTTCTGTCTAAAATAGAACCTAGTGAGGTAGAAATGAAGGAAGGAGGAGAACAAACTTCAGGATCTGATTCTGATAGCATTTAAGTCATGAGAAGTGGCTGATTTGAATGGGCTTTCACAGGGATGAAGGAACCCCAACTACAGAACTGAAACACCTCCAAAGTAAAAGAACATGAACAACTTCTACATCTATTGACATTTACTTCTGTTATTTCCTTACAGATAGCCTTCAATTTGGAAGGCTAAGCTAGCCTTTTGGAAGCTATGCAAGTCCTTTAGTCTCTTGCAATACAATAGGCCCTCTATTGCTCACATAATATCAATAATGCTTCCTTGCCATTTCTTCACTTACTGTTGCTTCAGCAAGGAATCAGTTGCTCAGTGTCCAACGTTTTCATCTAGAAGGTTTTTGCTGTTCACATGTCTAAAATTAAATGGAGAGTTTTAATCTCTTTGTTTACTAAGGTTCCTTGACAGCTTTAATATCCACTTCCTCAGTTTTCCTCAGCAGGTACTACTATTCAGCAGAGTGGAGAACAGAGATAATTGCTCAAAAGACAAAACCCGTAAGTAACACAAGATTGCATGAATCAGCTCATTAGTGAGCTTCCTTTTCCCTTCCAAAGTGCAATTCAAAGCTCTGGGCCAGTTATGCATATAAGTTTTTGATTTTGGGGGATTATTTAGTGAACATGGTGGGAAACATGCTATTGTAAACAGCACAGCTTTCATTTACTTAGTGGGTGCAACAGATTCTCGGCTACTTTGTGTAATCAGATTTGCTTCTTTAGCTAAATCATGGTATCCTGTTAGCTTTAAAAAAATACATGAAACCTTTTTTTCTAACCTCAGCAATTTTCTGCCTTTTCCTCATCTGTTAGAACAGATTATGTTCTTGCTATTTTCCTTTCAAGCCAGCAATAGGAAAGCATCTTCTGTGCTGGTTTCTTTGAAAGAAGTGTTTGTCACTCACTCTCGTCTCCTCTTATCCTCCTGTTGTCAGCTGCTGATTTGCTCCATGTCGGACAGGTTGGATGACGAGAAAGCACCGTGACAAGTACCACTAGGAAAATGGGAAACTTTCAGTGGGATGAACAAATCTGAGACAGGTGTGGCAAATGTTCTGGTGAAAGCTGATCCCACAGTTGCCATAGGACAGATACCTAGCTGAGTAGCCACTTATTAAAAATATCACATTTTAGTCCCTCTCTTTCTCGAAAGAGAATTAGCAATTGTATGAAGAAGGCATCATAGTCACTACACTGAAGAACAGCAAAACCCGAACCTTTCCAAAATTGTGTCTTGTAATGTAAATAAGATTCTTACTCATCGTAACTTCCCGTCTTTGTGTTATATTTTTCAGTACAAAATTATTTTTTTTATTCAGTGAAGCTGACTATTTTACACAAGATAAAGGGCTATAGAGATCATGAATGCTAAATTCTATTTTGTATAATACTGGAGTCTCAGCAGACATTCAATACTACAGGCAAAGAAGAGAAGATTCCTTAGGAAGAAGACCTCAGTGTATGAATAAAGGGTTCTAAACAAAGTGCAAATTCCCCTTTCAGTCTCTTTAAGCTACTCACACACTCAAAGTTTCAGCAAAGATGATAAGCCTCAGGTTTGTAGCTACCTCAGAAAGTGTTATTTATCTTTGATTTCTAAGCTAATCTTTGCTCTTGTGCTTCACTATTTATGGAGTACCAATTCAGTATTATGCTTGAGCGTACCTGGGGCGAGGGAGTTGGATAAACCTCTCCCAAATCAGTGAGATGTAAGAATTTTTACGAAGTGAAGTGAATTCAGGAGTTTTACCCAGCAGTACCGAATGAGAGTGGATATTAGTGGTGATTTAGAGCATATGTCAAAGTCAAAAAATCTCACCTGCAACTGGATTGAGGTTTAGTCACCAAAGTCCCAAATTACTTAAGCAATACACTGCTTAAGGAAGTACCTGGAGGTATCTAAACTCTTTCCCTACTTTCCCTTCCACTTCTAAGTCTCCTTGGAGACATTGCAGATGGGCAGAATGACCCTGTGTGAACCGCTACACTAAATGGCTGTGACTAAGAGACCTACTGAAATTTTTCTTCAAGTAGAAACCAAGGCACAGAGAACCTCTGACACAGGGGGAGGGAAGGCTGGGAATCCTGGTCCCATCCTGACATGCAGTCAGACTTCAGCTAGGATGCACCCCCAAACCTAAGGGCAGGAGAATGCTTTTGCATCTGACAGCTGAGTTGCAGTCTGAGGTCCAGACTGACACGCAGCTTCTTGTTATTCTAACAAGGGACACGTCCTCTGATATACAAACCTTACAAAGCAGAAAATATAAGTCCCTTGTTGTGATCTCTCTGTTTAAGGGCCTCTTGTTTAGAATCTGATTAAATAGTTTGGGGTTGCTTATTACACCTCCAATTTTGTAAACAGAATCAACCTCTTAGCAACACAAGGAATTAAAAATTTAGCTGCACTTAATTACCCATCTTAAAAAGTATGCTGCTGAACACACTGCAATATAAATGAGAGACAAATTAGCATATCTGACCGGAGACAGTCATTCTCCGAAGAGTAGTGTTTAGATACAAATGATTACTCAACAATGAAATAGCAGCAGTAGTGATGTACCTATTTCTTCAGTCCTAATTACACAGGCTCCAAAAAGGTGTAAGCTATGTCCCCTGAAAAGCTAATTATTCTACCAAGAGCACTTTCAGCATTACAAATAGCTTAATCCCTACAGCAATAACGGAGCTGAAGTAAATGTGATGATGTTTCTCCCACAGAGAAAGGCATTCATTCCAGAATTTTTGACCATTCAAATACTTGCAGATTTTACAAGGTTTTTGATCTATTTGGTGATTCAATACAAGGATGATTTTAATCCCTTTCATATTTTTCTGAAGATATCACTTCTGATTTTCTATCCAAAGTTCATTACTTATTACCTTTAAAGCACCTTAATAAATATCATATAAAAGGACTTTACAAAAATAAGTGTTCTAAAACTGCAACAGGTACTGAATTGAAGAGTCCTTCATATTACCTTAATGTAGTAATAAAAATTAATAATATAAAAATGATACCAATTACATTGGTATATGACAGCCTATTGCCTAGAAGTAAAGGAAATGCTTTGAGAGCTCAAAGGCTCCCCAAAGTCAAAAGGTATAAAGGGGAATTTGGCACTTGTGTTCTAAGCCCTCTGTTCAGAGACATAGCATAGCATGGCAAAGTTTTAAGACTGCTACTTTCCAAATGCTGCTAGAAGGCAAGATGCTAAAGTGGGAAGATGTATCTGGGTTTATGTGGAAGACGCTGACAAACTAACAGAAACAGTTTTTTGTTGCTACTTGCTTCACTCTTGAATTCTAAAATAAGATGCAATAATTGATTTTATTTATAAAGCTATCCTCCCTCTTTCAACCCATATGATCTAGTCAAGGTACTCAAGTGACTGGACAAAGGGCCATTCTGAGAAGAGCCAAAGTACCCTTACGGTGCACTCTGAGATAGAGCCCAGCAGCCTCTTCTGCACAGGGAGATCAGTTATATATAAACCATCGCCATATAAAATTCTTAGAAAAGATATCTGCCAGCCTACCAAGTGAAGTTAACAGTTTCCACAGAGGGAAAAAGAAATATTTTCTAGTGGTGTCACCTCAGCATGATGAATAAACTGTGCTCATCTCACAGAGTAGCTGCCACCAGCCAAAGTCTCTGAGTATTAATCTGTTCCCTGTTGGCACAGCATCTCTTTTATTTCAGCAAGCCACTCAAACTCCTTGTTTCTCCCTCTACAGAACACAAAAAGGTACTCTTTTATCTATACTGCAGAGAAGCTGAAAGGACTAATTAATAAAATTGTCTACCAATGAAGTATTTTTAAGGTGAGAAGCACAAAAGGCCTTTATTCACCCTTCTAAGTATACATGTTCTTAAGTTGCCTGGTTGGTTTATATTAAAAATTATGCATAGAGACGATTTGAAAATAAGCAAACTAGCTTGTCTGCAGCTTTTCTTCCTGGGTTACTTACTCTGTGTCTTTCCTTCTCCTCACCTTTTCCTGAGACTAGCAGCAACACAAGTGGAAAGGGAGGGAAGGAATAAAGTCCTTGAGGCTTCCAGTAGCTAAAATTTACATCTCATGCCCTACTGTTAGAAAATGTACCCATGTATCTAAAAGGAGAGGCCAACACATACTAGCAGGTTCAGAGAGAATTGTCATGCTCAGTTCTAGCAATCAGTCTGAGACCCCTTCCCTTCTAATTTCTGGTGTTGTTTTTGTTGTGTGTGTGTGTTTGTTTTTTGTTTTTTTTTTTTAATTTATTTCTGACTTTCTGACCTCTGAAAGAAACTGTGTGGAATAAAATCTGTATTTAGGTATGAAGTTCATAGACACTATCTTCTGGCATCCAAATGGCTAGTTTATCTTAACATAAGCTTAAGAAATTTCTTGAGATAAATAGCCACCAACTCCCCCTGCAGCTGAAAGCAAAGGAGTGAGAAAGGTGCTTTTTTGGCCTTTAAAGAACACATTCCCATAAAAAGCCAGATCCATCTAAAGTAACACTGTACTGTACTAGTTCCCCACTAAGAAGTTGCCATAATATATTTTAACTGGGCAAATTATAATATGATCAAAATGGTAACCAGATTCAATTATTCAAGTTTCAACTGACAGATTGAGGAAGAGAGCTTATATTCATTGTATGTGAAGTTTTTATAGTACATAATTTTTGTACTTAGCATTACAATGAGGATTGATACAACTAATCCAAAATCTTCCTATAAAATGAAACAACATCAAAATGAGAGGATAAATTATTTATAAATGATCGCATTATGAATTAAGTCAGAGCTTTATGCCTAGGGTAATAAGCATAAATGATTTCAAACAAAATGGAATAAAGGGCACGATAGGATAAATAAGATAATGAAAATAGCTGGAAAAGAGTTTGGTGCTCCTTTCTTCCTCTGTTATATAGTCTGTATGGGTCTGTGTGGTATATTTCACACAACAATAAAGAAAAGAAACTGCAGTTTTTTGAGAGGTTATAACATATTTATAACATTGGCATTCTGCACTTGTTTTTTAGAAGGCAACTTGATCAACATAAACTCAAACTGAGGTGAATCCAGCCGCTCCTGTAAAACTCTGTTTTCCCATCTCAGCTATGGTTTATCTCCTGAGCTTCCTCTTGCCGCGTCCTGGACGTTTCTGGATTTTTCACTGCATCTCTGGCTGCTCTGCATTTCCAGCAACAGCGGAGGGTTTCTGTGAAGTTCTAACCCCTGCAACAGCGAACTCGACATTCCTGCTGACAGTCTGAATCCTTTGTTACAGTTTTCAGCAATTGTTTCATTTTAAAACCTGGAGTGTTTTGGTCACGTGGGGGAGGCGGGGAATCCCTGGTGTGTGGGGTGCTTGGGTGTGGGGTGTGGAGGTGGGGATATCCTGGTGTGTGGGGTTCAGGTGCTTGGGGATCGCGTGTTTGGGGATGTGGTTTCACGTATGTGGGGGCATGGTTTCCTGGTTTCCATGGTTATCTATGCATATAAATATATATATATATTTATTATAATTATTTTCTATTTTTTTAATAAATCTTGTACTCATCTCATGAGCTCTGGTTCTGGTGATTGCTAGATAATTCTCTCTGTCTCAAACTAAGACAAATTATCTGAAGGGACGGTATCAGGAGGATGTAGCCAGGCTCTTCTCTATGGTGCCAAGCAACAAGGACAAGAGGAAACGGGAGAAAGCGAGTGCACAGGAAGTTCCACCTGAATATGAGGAAGAACTTCTTTACTGTAAGTGACCATACACTTGAATGGGTTGTCCAGAGAGGTTTTGGAGTTTTCTTCACTGGATACTGAAAACCCATCTGGAAGCAATCCTATGCAATGTGCTCTAGGATGGCCTTGCTTGAGCAGGGAGGTTGGACCATGGTGGTCCTGCCAACCTAACCTATCTCTGATTCTGTAACTGATTTCAATACAACAAAAAACACAGTCAGAGAAAAAGAGGAAGTAAGACCTAAAAACCTTGGAAAAAAATAACATGGAAAGTTACTGAGATACAGGAGGAAAAGGGCAAGGAGGGAAGAAAGAGTGTGAAGGAAGGGATTGAGAAAAGCATTTCAAAATATTTCCTTTATTTCCTGATTTTTTGCTTTCTACATTCATTAACCTTTATGCTTCATAGAAAAAGCATTTGACCTTGTAGAACATGGAATGGGAAGAATGAAGATATGTGCTCTTGAACCACTCTCAATGGCAGAAATCACCTATATCAGTCTTGTTTTTCAGTATTAGATGCCAAGAAGAAGTAGGTAGCTTTTTGCCATCTCTGGTTAGGCAGTTCTGTTAAAAATGACTTCCTTTAACAACACAGAGCACACTTTCAAAAAAAGAGATGGCTGGATGGCTTAGAAGAGCGAGCAATTCCTTCTTAACCTTGAATTTGTTTTGTTACAAGGGCAAGGCACATTGCTAGTCTAGCATTACAGGCAAACAAAAAAAATTGTTGACAAAAGGAGTCACCTCTTTTCCATGGTACTTGGAAAAGGGTACAGGGGAATAGGTTTGATAATTAAAGAGATAGCAGCTATCCCTCATCTGAGCTACTGGTAGAAGTCATCCCCAAATCCCAGCTTCTTCATGGCCATCCAACAGCATGCCCAGGAGCTGGGAGCTGCTTATCTGTGAGACTGCGCTTTTAGCAGACAGTCAAAACCTTGCGCTTTGGCCCTCTTTGTTATGAGGGCGCATAAGGTAATCTTTGGCTTTATCCAGTGCAAACTTTTAGAAACTGATTCTATTATTACTGATAGAGAAATGACAATGAATGAATGTAAGATTTATTGCAGATCATTAATTTGCTCATATATGACTGTGTAGAAAGGTACCTAACATTTTTTAGGACAAGACCAGTATCTCTCCATTTGGAATGATCTATGTCATTACATTGTGTCTCTGAAGACTGGACAGATGAAATCCAAAGTGATGAATATTTCCCAACATAAATTTATCGCCTCAGAGCAACAGTTATTGAAGAGCAAATGAGGCAAAAGAGAAAATTATGCTGATCAATGAAGCAACTTCTTTGAAGGAGCTTGTGATTCTTCAGAGGTTAAATCAGTCAAATGATAGCGATTCTGTAAAAATCTTTATTTCAAGTTCTTGCTTTCATGAAATTGTGATAAGAAATCAGATGGGTGAGAGTTTACAGGACAGCTTTGATGGGAGAACAGCCTCTCTTCTGATTTTTAAATTCTCACATTTTGAATTCAAGCCTGACAGCATACAAGACAGAAAATATTTTCCCCCTAGACTTCAATAAACTTACATTATACTTTCACGATGCACAAGATGAGGGTCTAGTTATGGCACACAAGACCGTGGCATTTTAGCTAACTTTAACAAGGTTTAGCAAACTTTTCAGTCCAACACTTCCCAAAAAGTAGAAGCAGAACTGAGGGGAGACAAAGGCAATAGAAATACTTCATTGGCATCACTATTTAAGTATTAAGACGTTGGAAAAACATTGACAGCAGCTATATGAAGTAAAAGAACTAACTATGGAATTGGTGGAAAATAATTCTGAAGATAAAATCTCTTATATTGTCTCCTTTGCAATTTTAGCATGTACATGCTTTCACTGTAGTAGCCAGTTTTTTGCATTGAATACTGTCAGCAAAACTAAGCTGACAGTAAGTTTTCCTCAGGTAACTGAACTTATTTCAGAGTAGCATTATTCTAGGCACATCTACTCTTTGGCGTTTGTTTTTTTTTGCAGGGGACTGGTAGGGTCAACAAGCTATGGGAATGCCGGAGAGCAGCCATATTTTCTGGGCATGTTTCTTCCCATCACAGCCTACTTCAGGGGCTGTGCTGGCTCCATCTCTGCTTACTCCTGGTGAGTGTCCCCAAGACACCAGCACCAGCTGCTGGGGAACTAAACATATTCAGGCAGTCTGTCCTATTACCAGAGGTTATCATTTCATTCATTTAAAAGCACAAAGGTGAAAGGCAATTATTATTAGTGTTGATATTAAAGTGACATTCTTCTGGAGAGGAAAGACTAGGAGAGAGATACATTTTTTCATGATGTTTTTCAGCTACCAAGACTATTTCTAGATAAAAATAAGTGATTCATCCTAAGCATTTTTGTTGCTTGTTATTTAAAGGGAATTGTTGTGGCTTGACATTAGCTCTGAGGTATAATTCATCATGTTTAAAACAATAAATATCTAAGAAGCTCTTTGTAAACTGATCCATAGAAAGGGCAGGCAGATGGAGTTCTGCATGCTTTTTTGTTATATGTCCAGCATTACTTACACTTGGTAACTACTGAAACCCTTAATCTTTAAATCTCCTCTTTCTCTTATAAAATACTGTGAGATTAGTAGGCCTGTACTAATCAAGTGCCAACAATAAAAAAAACCCCAAAACACTGTAGAATGGCCAATGTGGGCCAAGTCAAAGACGAAGGAATTGCCCCAAATCCTCAGATAGACTTCAAGTATATTTGTCTCTGCTTAATATAATTTGTAACATACCAATGTAAAGGTGTTTCTCTGTACCTCAGTATATGCATTCAAATAATGAGAATAAAGAGAATAATGTACCAGCTAATAGGAATATAAAGACTGACTTAAATTGAATGCTTCAGAGTTTGGGATTCACACTCATTATCTCTAATCTAAATAAATATTTTTTTTATTTTTTTTTTATAGCTTCTTCATCTTACAGTTTGCGTAGACAAAGTGACTTTGGTGCCGATGCACAGAGAAGTAGATAATAGCAGATTAACCTCTGTTTTTAAAAGTCATTTATTTCAAAAGCACTTGCAAGTTGGAGACATAACTTGTTCACACATTTTTTTTTAAACAGCACAAAATATTTATCTACACCCTTCTATGCCTAAATACCTTTCCCAGTTTTCTTATTTCCAAGAAATACAGCAACAAGATTTGTGAAATATTAATTCAATTGCATGGGTTTTGTAAAGAAAACCTTACTTGAAAATCTTTATTTCCGACATTTGGATGTTAAAATTCAAAATAATAAAAAATAAACAATGAGGGTACATCCTTTTTAAGCTGAACTGAACATCTCTTTCATTCAAGATGTCTTTTCTTCACTTTAATAATTTCAAACATGAAACTGAAAAATCTACAGTTGCTGAATAAAAAAATATGCTTTCAAAATGTCCCATATAATGACTGTACTGATATTTACATTCCTAACTTGCTCGGCTTAGTGGAAAATCTATATCCTCTTCTAAGAGATAAAGAGAGTGTTGCTTAGAGAAGTGTTAATGTTCATTCATTAGAGTCTTGTGACTAAAGGCCTTAAGCTGAATATGTGGTATGTTTTACCCTTAAAAAGATTACCCTCATATTAATTGAATTTCCTAAACATCCTTTAAGGAATATCACTTCTATCACTATTATCTTACCTCTTCATCAAACGCAAAGCTCATGAGTGTTTAAAATTAGGCCAATTTTACTGCTTTGAGAATAATGATTATCAGCTATACTGAGGATAAGACTATGACACCTTATATTAGATACTTGAGTAGGAAAAAGAGAAGTAACTAGGTTTCCTCTTCTCTGAGCATAATTATGACAGTAAAATAAAATTTTATTTTAAATTAATTTTTTTTAACAAAATCTCCCTGAACTTCTAAGCTAGAGATGTGTTTTTTAGTGTATTTTTGGTGTATTTTTAGGGTATATGCACTGAATAGGTAGAAGCCAACAGTTCTCTAACCGACTCAACTGAAAGGCATGTTCCAGCTGTGAGTGAAGTACAAGGTAGTTTACTGGCCTCTTGACTAGTAAACATGAGCTGGATTCTGTCATGTACCAGGGAATAACATGCAGAATATTACAGAAGTCATCAAAGAAAAAAGTACAGAACAGAATTGGTCATCGACTGTACATTCATTTCAGTTTTGGTTAAAGAACAATTAATATGTAATTATCATAACAAACAAGTAGAAATGTATCTTGAACCCCTCTTATCATTCTCCTGTTTTCACACATCAAAATATTGCAGGACTGGAAGTCAGTTTTATGCAAAAGTTGCAATGCAAGAACTGATTTTTTTTTTTTGGTCACGTGAATAATCATCCAGAAATAATGGGAAAATCCCCAGAATATCTCCATGCCCAGCATACTCATTTCAGCAGAATGCCAGAGGTTTAATGGAAGATGGATGTCAATGGACTTGTAAACTTATTGTAGATGTTCTTATTCTTTTACATTGAAACAGCATTCCATGCAAACTGTAGAAGTCAAGAGTCATCTGAAAGGCTGACAGTTTGAAGGCAGGAGTATAGTACTTTAGAATGTGGAACTATAAAAGTGTATTCTCAGTCCCCTATAAACCCCACTGATTTTCAGAGGTACAAGCACTTCCATCTTGCCCTTGCTGTTAAGAGACCTTCTCAGTTCTGAAATTCAGAACATGGGATTTTGTCTTCGGCATGAAACATATAGGACATGAACACTTAAAATGCAGGTTCAGACAAAGATCCAGTAGGGCTGGATTTGAAGCCCATTCACATTCATTCCTGATTCAGTAATACTTCTGTAAGACTGTTCTCTCATTTAACGGTAAGGATTTAGATGCAAGTATGTGATGGATATACTACAGGAATAGTTACTGAAAGCTTACCAGAGAGGTGAACTTTTCAGTCTATCAGTCCTGCTATAAACTGCTGCTTTGAGAAATAGGGATTATCAAACATCTCAAGATATTCATTGTAAAGATGCAGATTTTGATGCCAGCCAAATATATGCAAGTGTCAGTTTTCACTGGCTTTTAATCTCCAAAACTGTAATGAACAGCTTGGAAATGTGACAGTCAGAGCATGATACAGTGACCTAAACAGAGGCATCTAGTGTCATTTTGGATGTCCAAAAGGACACTGACTGGCCTCCAGCTACTGCTCCATAAGGGAATGGGTCTTCTGTTGCTCTACTGTCACATATGCAAGACTCATGCAGATGCCCTGGATACCTTGCCTGGGCATATCAAATTCTACTGGATATCTGTATTTTGGCAACTGAATGGAGTTCTCCGTGTGAAAAGAATGCAAGAAAAAGCATCTAAACGTTATTTCCCAGATCCACAATTATTTTTAAATTGTTATATTTATGAGAAGAACACCAGTGATTTCAGAATCCTTCTGCTGGCAATACTGGAGTATGAAAGTGATTTTTCATGCCTGCAATTAATTAGGCACTGGAACTATTCAGCAAAGTCTTCCCTCTGATGAGCCTTTATAGAACGGATAGCATTTTGGTGCAATTCTTTTACTAACAGGCTGCTTGGGAAACTGCAGTGTTTTGTGAAATTCTGGACTGACTGCTTCAAAACCTTGACAATATGTTTAGTCTGCATAAATGAGGGAAAACATATTTTGTTTTGTTCAGCATGGTCTGAACTTTCACAGTTACATAATTATCCACTCAGATGGTCCCACAGTCTTATTTTGACTGAAAGGGAAATTGGAAATGTTGATAAAATAAACGCAGGCTGGAAGCTTGGCAGCTCTGCCATTTGTTCGAGAGAAAAAGACTCAGGTTCAGAGCTTTCTTTAGCATGGGATATTTTTCACTGCAAACCATTCTCTGACATGGTGACAGCTGCTATAAGGACATAAAAAATGGCTGGACTATGCTTTTCTGGTCTTCTCTTGAATAAAGATATTATGAGAGGGTTGAGTTGTATCCTGTGGGACATGCTGCGATACAGGCACTTCATACCACCTAGAATCTGAAACAAAGTGCTTGATCTGACTTTGAAATGAAACATCCCAGGGTTTTGTTTCAAAACTTCAGACTTTCAAGAAGTCTCATTTTTTGTTTCCCTGTACCTTGTGTAAAACTAAGGTGTCAACGATTTCCTTTGCAAAGCAAAAATTGATGACATCAATTTTACAGGCTGTTTAAAAACAGGTATGATGAGTCAAAAGGGACAGGTATGATTTGAGTCAAAACAAATTGACAAAAATAAAATTGAATGAAGATTTTTCAGATGTTTTCCTGACAAGTATTTTGACAAAACTAGCCTCTGTCCATAAAATGGGTTTCAGAGTTGTCCCGTAGGGAAGTCTCCGCTATGAATTCTCCAAACGTTGCTGCCACAAGTTAGTTCTGCACTAGCCCATACATTAGAGTGTAGTTGTATAGGAAAGTAAAGTTTTTCCTCATCAGCTCTTTGACTTTGTATCAGCCAAAAGAAATACAGTCCAAAAATGTAACTACTCTGCATCTATAGTCATTTTATACACTAGCAGAGAATGAAATCTGCTTCTGAAGCTCGTGTTGCAAAAGCATCTTGCATCCTTTGTCCACAGCTGAGATGCCATCTTGGCACCCCGATAGCTGAGGCTGCTTTGGCAATATTTCATATGTGCATCAACATGTCATGTCTTTCCACTTACAATTTCATTGATGGCTGCTTGACAGACAATTTATCCATGGAAAAATCCAAACTGTCTTCTACTGCTGCAGCAATACAGAGGCAGGCTTTGGGCAGATCTAGAGGGGAAACCAGACACTGTGTTTTCTCTTGCACACAACTTCTGGTGTTTCTCCTCAGTATTCACAGGTGTGAAAAATGCAACTTGATACAGATTTCTTAACTTCCAGGACTGCTGAAGGAGTGCATTGCTGTTGGCTCTTCACAGCCTAAGTTTCACAGTAAAATTGCTCTGCTTACTTCAGATTCTGCCGGTTTCATACTTTCTTCCTTATCAAAGAGGCTGAATAAAACTGTCGAGGCCATGAGGCACTGCCAGCCTTGTCTGTTCCTGCTCAGCCTCCCCAAGACCCTCCTGCCTATGGCCCAGGAGCCCATGTCAGCCCCCAGGGCTTCCTCCACCCTGCGCAGCGCAAAGGACCCCATGTCACACCAGTGAGACCATCAGCCCTGCTCCAGTGCTGCCACAGCAGGAATGGGCTCCAGGTCCCCACAGTGCTGCCATGGCCTCTGCTGAGCAGGCCCACCCATGGGCCCACAGCCCAGCATGACCTTGCTCAGAGAGGTGCTAGATGTGTGGGGCTGCCCCTGTGCTCCTGGCTGGGGCAGGATGGGATGAGCTGCCAGGCTCTGCCCTGCTGACCTTGCAGTGCCTTGACAAGAACCTCTAAACTATTATTAATTACTGAAACAACGGCAGAGTGAAACTACACCTTCGTATGGTATCTGTTTGGGAACTCCACATCCTGGAAATGGTTTAACATGAAACAGTCCCAGTGAATAATCACTCCAGACATGTTACTGGAATTCACATCTTTCATACCAGAGGCACTCAGGAAATAAATTTCACTTTCTCATAAAACCCCTTGAGTGTCTATGGTCTCAGAAGAACACAAAAACTTTGTTTAAAGCTATGTAATGTTCCTACAGGAAGAAAATTAAAATTGAGAGGAGTGGAGAAGAGTGGGGTTGGGGGTCCTTTGGATATGAGTTGAACACAAATGCTGGCAGTCCCCAGCTGTACATATGGCACATCTCTAAGTGGGCTTCTCTGGTGTATTCACTCTTCACCATTATTGCATTAATCTTAGGATAAGATCAGGTGTGTCCACCCTGCCTGTGAGGGGCAGACCTACTGTATCCGCTTGTAGGAGACTGCCCTTCAGGACACAGCACGACACAGGCTGTGTCTCAGACTACATAGACTACTACTCCATGATACCCAGCAGAAGCCTTCCTCCCTTCTACAGCCTTTCTCTGTAGACTTCTTTTACTTTTATACACCTGTGCATTCAATATTAACAGAAAACTTTACAGAATACAAAATCTGATCATTTCCCAAGGTGTAAGGTTCTTTCTAATGATCAGAACAGTTAACCTTGAAGACTGGAATGAAAGAATTTTTTTTATTACCAAGAGGAGTTCTGAGCTGAAAGCACTGACAGGTTCATGCTGCTTAGGACCTCTTCTGGTCTTCTTGTATTCCAGACAGAAGAGAGCAGTGGGGCTATACTTTCTTTCAGATAACCAGTGCTAAATGGGTAATAATAATTCTAGTGGACAGAAGAATGCTAGGAAATGTTTCTCTGTTCCTGTACAGCCTGCAAACTGGCCTGAATGGCTTTTTTTTTACTACAGAGATTCCACAGGTCCAGAGGTGGTGTTTCTGGATTAAAGAGACTCTTTTTCTCGCATGGGTCTGGATTTAAGGGATAAAGACTTTAAATTTCTCTTCCAGAAGTTTTTCTGTCAGTGGGACACAAACATCAAAGCTGCAGGAACACATCAGAACATGTTTTTGCAGCACGCTGCCCACTCTTCAGAGCAGGGTGCAGTTAACTTTAAGAATACAATCTGTTTTTGTATTGCATAATTCTTGTGATTAAACATGAATTTCTCATAACTATTAGAGCCTGGGGCAGCCACCAAGTCCCAGCTGATAAATGTTGCTTAAATGAAAAGACATTTTTTGTTATGCTCCTGGCAATTCAGTAATGATGTGGACAAATCCCTGGCAAGGTTATTGTCAGACCCTACAAACTTTCAAACCGAGTTTTTTGTCAAATGGATAGGAAGACAAAGAAAACGATAGGTCAAACCACTCATTTTTGGCCCAGAATCATATCCCAAAAGGGTAAAGCTGATTTCCTTATAACTCCTATATATCAACACTGGAAAATTTTCTGCTTGATTTTTAAAATCCTACCAGGAACCCACAGAGCTGATGTAAGGAATAGATATACAGGCCCTGATAAATGTCATGACTGATGAGCCATTTTGTTTTCTGAAAACACCTCAGGGCCTTTGACAGTATTGGGTCCTGTGATGAGAGGTGCTATGGGCATGTAGTAATACAGTGACATCTGCTCAAAGACTCTGCAGTCAGAAAAGCAGTTTGCAGCACAAAGCACTGCATAATCTCCGTTCTACATCCTGATGAGTTAGGCATAAGAAGTGCCTTCAGGAAGCATGAGAGGGGAATAAGTTACTTCACTGCTGTGGAGGCTCCAGAATTACTATTATAAATGCCATGTCACGACACAGGATGTTATGTAGTCAAGTTTGTTCACATATCCCATTGCTGGAGCTGGGAAAACTGTTCTTGATGAGTAAGTTAAATTCTTCAGCAGTTTTAACTTTTAGTATTAATCATAATGTTAATGATAATAAAGTTCGTGCTAATAGCTGCATTCTATAATTTAGGGTTCTAAATATAGCACTTTCCTGAGGCGCTGACAGTATGAGTTATTAGTCTCTCCTGACTGGTGTACTGAATGGGACTTTCTGCTGGGAGCAGTATGAATCATGGATTTAATATATGTAAATTCTTTCGTGTAAAATCTGTCCATGGTTTACAACCTGCCTGCTTAGACTAACAATCTATATTTGATATGGCTATGATAAGGAGTTTTGCAGTATTTTTTTGGTGGCATATCATAACAGGAAAGGGTTGTTACAAGCTGGAGGGGAAAGGCAGAAGTTACACAATTAATGAAAATTAAAAACTATTCTTCTAAATTTATGAATCATTGGCTTTCTAGTACAAAAAGAAATAAACAAAATTTAATAGGAAAAGCAAAACAAAGGGATCCTGAAACATGTTTACATGATTGAACAGCAGTGATCAGCAGATTTCAAAATGAGAAATTATTTTAAATATTTCTTTAAATTATTAAGTGGATTGCTTCACTTATTAGCTTAAAATTTTTATTCCCCAGAAATTATGTCTCACTTCCATAGGAAAATATACTTAGAGAAGATATACATGCTGTTTCTGCCATGATGTAAACTGGGAAAAGAAGATGCCCACAACTCTGCCTTATGTAAAGGCAGTTGCCTAGTAAAAAAAACAGAACAACTTTTTTTGTTGTTTTGTTATTGTTATAGTAGGCTGTTCCCAAAGAGGTGACAGAAATGTGTTTGCAGAAGACACAGTATGTCTACAGAAAACAATAATCCCCTTTACTTCTTAATCTTAGTAAGAAAGTCTAGAGCTAAGAAGGAAGACCTAAATTTAACAAGACTCAAGAATTTAATCAATTTTGTGTAAGTTTAGCTCGCCTTCCATGAAATCTCATGGCAGGGTGGTGAGACAGCAGTCTTATGAAAGAATAAGTACTACTGAAGTAAGCAACATTTTCTCCTGGCTGCTGGTTTCATTAACACAGAAATGTACCCAACAAATTGCACCTCCAACCTGCTGTTCACTCTTCCTAACCAAGGACAGCTCAGGCCTTCTCACCCTTTAGTCTCAGGAAGGGACACAAAGACCACAGCTTAGAGGCACCTCAGATTCCCTCAATGTGTGGTGAACACTGCCCAGTTCAAGAGTCCTGCTAAAAACAAACTTACGGACATTAGCACATGGCCTCTGCCTCTTTTCTTACATGCAGAAGACAATTTCTCCATTCTAGTATAATCTATTTTTCAAGAATCTGACCCATCTTCACAGAGTATTTATGGTAGTAATAATAGCAGGCATTAGCAGTGTTGCCTGGATGCTCTCCAGATCATAAACAACATATGGGATTCCTGTTGGCAGGCTTTCACTCCTTACTCATATGGAGTTTGCTCACAGTAGTCTAGAGAGAGCAAAGGCTTGATTCTCCAGCTAGCAGCATGAACGCTTGCTGAGATGTCTGGAAAGCACAGACTTACAGCTTGGTCATCCAGTGGTATTTTGATACCCCCTTCATGAAGCATTAGGTCAGAGCATAGAGGAGCACAGCAAGAGCAAAGCTTGTGTTGGTAAGCATATGGATAAAACCTAAAAAACTGTCCTTAATTGCTGGGGAAGGATGGACAATTAGTGCCAAGAATACATTTATTACTGTATGTGTATACAAGAGCGCATCCTGGTATTCTGGCTGCTCTCCAAGACTCCCAAGATCTGTGGGCAATTATAATGGATATAGAAGTCTGACCCTAACTACAGGTCCCATAAATTATTGTTGCAGAGTTTAATATTTATTTTATGATTGTTATATATACTGTAAATAAAATTATAGAAAAGATACTTATCCTATAGCAGTATTTTACTAATAGAAAGATCAGGGAAAAAAAAAGTCAACATCAGGAACATTTTTTTTTGTTATAATTACTTTCCCTATATTTACCTACTTCCTATTTACATATTAGCTGTCCTGGATAAATCTGCTGAGATGTATCTGTTTCCTTAGTTTGCTGTGAGAAACAAAAATCTAAACAATGAGGATCAAAAGCATTTTTAATTCTGAATATGAGTGGGTCAAGTTGAAATTTTATTTTAGGGTGAGCAAAATCCAAATGTGGAGCTGGACTTACAAAAATTATCAAATTTGAAGAAATATGAACGACCCATAAACCTGATCTAGAATTGAGTTTTGAGTTATTACACAAGTTACAGAAATTTCTATTTTTCATCACCATAAGTAAATTACATATTCCCCTTTCTTTTCAGAAAGTCTTTTTTCTTTTTTCTTTGGGAAGAGAAAGAAAGTAGAAGTGGCATAAAGGCTGCAGAACAGACAGTTGGTTAAAATTTGGTGCTAATAACACCAAGGTCACAGCTTCAACCCCCTGTATAGGCCATTCACTTAAGAGTTGGACTCGATAATCCTTGTGGATCCTTTCCAACTCAGAATATTCTGTGAAAGTTTTTTTCTTCCTCCTTGTCTACAAATTTACCAGAAATTACAGAGAACAGTTTAAGTGGAACTACATTAGCATGCAAACCCTTTTTTATCATAATCATTACCCTCTCCATAAAATACAGTGCTCTCTATCCTTCTGAGTAATATTATGGGAACTTTGCAGGACATAATAGTGCTGCATCAGTCATAACCTCAATTACAAACGTAGGAACTCAGTTTGGCCTAAATTGTCTACTCTAACAACTTAGCCAGTGGCATTTTGCCCAAGCTACACCCAGCATATGGGTCCTTTATGGTTCAAAGCCAAACTATTTTTTTTCACTTCTTTTGTCATTGATAGGCTCAAGGCCTTGACAAATAGAATAGAAATCACACTCTGAAGTACTTCTGTGATGGGGCTTAACGGATAGAGCTGTGAAATGAAATCAAGATCTAGTGAAGGATCTACAAATGCAGTAGGTTTTCAATGTCACATTAAAATCTGTCCATTCATAGATGAGGGCTAGCACACCGTCTGAAACTGGGAGGTTACTGTAGGCAGAAAATGTGTGGGAAGCAAGTGCTTGAGAGAATATGTTCTGGATAAATAAGGCAAGGTGGAGAAAGTAGGAGGTCTGGGGCAATGACTACCTATTTCAGGAACGAAGCTCAAAGAACAAACATTCAGCTCAAAGTCAGCCTCCAACTACCGCTTTGTGAATGGTTTGAACTTTACTCTATTCATTGCCTTGTTTTATGTGAATCCCTATCAAAGTCTTAGCAGTTCTGGGGATCTAAGGTAATCAAAAGGAGCCCAAACATTTGAAACAAGAGCTTGGTATTCCATCAAGAATAAACACTTCTGCACTTTGATCAAACAAACCATTGAACATACTATTCTTCACTTTTCTAATGCTTTTTCTCAGTTTTAGTTTAAATATGATTATAGGTTTAAAGTAATTCAACTATTCTTAGTAGCAATAGCAGCAAAATGAGGTATGGGAATGATGATAGCAATGTGAATTTTTGAATTGATAGTAACAGAGTCCTGTTATATCAGTCTATTAAACAAGAGAATAGTAATCAATCCTTACTACAAGGTAGTTATGGATCTGTGCCATCTCCATCACATTTGTTTTGGGCAAATGGATTGGTTTCACTTCTTCCACTGGAAAAGGAAATAATTCTCACACTGTGTTTTCTTGTTATAATAAATTTTTGACTGTACCACAGCCATCTGAATTGCTCTGTGGATGCCACTAGGCACAGCTGATAAGAAACAATGATTCATCTCACCTATTTCAAGTCACTTATTTCCAGTAATTTTTAGGGTGACTAAAAATGAGTCCTGATCCTCTTAGACACAGTAAAGAAAATGACAGGTAGTTTCCTTTAGTTTTTCTGATAAAACCTGTGGCAGAACCAGAGAAGTTGAGGACATGATTGCTACGAAAACTACATCTCCACAGGTATACAACTGAAAATACAGCAAAACCTGTTGTATCCCAGAGGCAGGGATTTGTTCTAGCATTTTTCTCTGAAAGCATTTTGTGGAAACAGCCTCAGAAGCTTATTCTAAAGTATGACAAGCAGTTTGGGGATGCAATTCAAACATTTGTTAACACTCCTGCTCAAAAAACAGGCATTCTTCCTCTTCTATAACTTACTAAAAGCAGGCACTTTGATACCAGTGTATCAGCCTAGTGCCCACAGAAAATGCATGGGAACCCTTCTGAATGAGTTTTAGCTGGATAAGCATGTCTCCCTAATGTTTGCAAAGACACCTTATACTTACAGAGCCTCAGGTGCCCTCATTCCACCAAATGAGGTAACAAATCCCTGTCCTGCAAAGCAAAAGGCAGAGTGGCAGTCTGCTGCATGAGTGCCCCACCACTCCTAGATGTAATAAGGGGGTTCAGGCTTTAATTACAAATTTAGTATCTGCTTGCTCTGAAGATCACTTCTAGCAGCAGTAACTCTCTAATATGTGTCAGATAGTATGTTTTAGAAGGAAGAAGTCCTGACTGCCAAGAGGACAAAATTTAGGAAGGAGTGGTACCTTGAGCTGTTAAGCCCAGACAGACTTCTATGCAGTAAATTTCTGGTAAAAAAAAGGATCATCATTATCCAATTCTACACCACTAAACCATTTTTTTTTCATGGAGAAGTTTATTCTGGGGTATTACAGGCATGAAATCATGAATGTATTACACAAGAGTGCACTGGTGCTACTGTAGCTGTGACAGTCTGAAGATACGTGGCGCAGAGTTTGCAGTGAGACACGGTAAATTTTACTAGATCAACCAACACTGTGAAAAGAAAGACAAGGTATTGAGAAAAAAAGTGGTTGTTTTCTGATGACTTGATATGACCTTCTTTTCAGCGTCTAAGAATTGCTATAACTAAGAAATATTCACCCAAAGATTATCAACATTTCTTGATATTTAACTATCCTGTGGTCATACAGTAGTTAATTCCACAGATCACTTAGTAATGCATAATGTTGTAATAGCAATACTAAGAACAAACATTTAATGAAACATTAAAAATCAAAGGCAGTGTTGACATTTATCCCGGTATTGCCAAGACTTGATCAAGTTTTCCACTGTTCTTACTAGTTCCAATAGTGTTGCTCAATATTTCATTATATCCTTATCTCAGATTGTGGTCCACGACTGAAGGATCATAAAGAAAATAAAAGAAGAAAGGAGGCAAGATAATATTTTCTGAAACTGTGGTCAATTATCCATCTGGGTCAGATGTTGCAATGAATGATGTCATGTAGATGTCACTTAGCAACATAATACGACTAGAAAATATTTTTCACAGAACACGAAATACTGTAATTTGTGTAGATAATGAGTTTTTAATTACTAAGTTCACTCGGTGCACACTCTCAGAAATGTTCCAGTAAATGTTGTTTACATCATGAAAAGTGCACATTAAGTGCACAGTAGAGTTTACCACTCTGTACTCACTCCCTTCACTTGCAGGAACACCATTAGAGAAGAGATTTGAAGATATTTGAATCCTGTTATGATTACCTCAGACGAAAGAGACATTTTATATCAAAATCTAGTGAGAAGGAATATTTTGGTAACAATGTAAAGCTAAAGTGATACAAAAGAGTCTAGAATTTCTTAGGCATTTTGTCCAGCGCACTACAATTTCATTCCAAGTTAAAACTGGAATTGCAGCTATATAAACCCCAAAATGGTTCATTTTGCTTGACTTTCAATTTATTATCATTGAGCTAATTATGAACGTTTAGTATATTTTTTTTCAGAAGGAAGAGGAGGACTTATATACAAAAATATGCATTTGGTTAACAAAAGAAAAACATGGAGAATAAAAGTAAAATTTTGAGTCACCTTGTTATGACAGTAACTTTTAAGTAATTCAGTCAATTTTACACACATTATGATACCCTGGCTATGATGATATTAATATAGATATTTTAATATTTATTTTTTATTTATAACATAAAGTTTCAAAAAGTAATAAATGTATTTTAAATAAATTTTTCCCAAAAGTTTTCAAGCTTAAAAAGTCAATTTTTTTTGTTAAATCCATATTTTCAATAGAAAAATGTTCTGTCCCAAATTTCTTAATTAACTCCATCATTAGAGGCAGTAACTAAAAATTGCATGGCAATTAGTACACTTTTTTATGGAAGTTTGGTGTGGCATGATGAATTTACATTTCCTATTATGCTGAAGAATGTCAGAGAAAACATTTAACCTTAATCATATTTTTCCCAGTTGAAAGTTTACAACTGTTTTTGACTTAGTTCATCACAACTCCCGTCTAATATATAATGAGTAAAATTCTTCACAGTGTCATGGCTTTCCTGATTCTGGTTTCCCAAAGTTGCTGTTTTTCCGTTTACACATAGCCTTGTTATCTAGTGATCACAGGTTGCCTTTACTGTGATTTTTCACCACTTCCGCGCCAGGCATGTTTAGCCTTAGACAACATTTCACCAGTGCTCATTGCCACTTCGTCAGCAATTTGAAAATGCCTATTCAAGCACTAACAAGAAATCTAAAGATTCTAAAATTTTGAAAGAAAGTTTCTCAAGCAGCTTAACATGAGCAGTAGGGTGTCCATGCTGGCTACATAAAAAACACTGAGAATGAACTCTTCATCGATTGCTAGCTGTGCTCTCACCTCCACTCCATCTCTTTGGCCACAGTTGATGGCTTACTCATAAACCTTCTGAACCCAATTAGCCATCACAGTAATTATCAGCAGTTCTCATAAACCTCATCTTTATGATAGATCTTACAATGGTTTTCAGTGGTTTTACCCCACTCTCGAAATGTTTCTTTTCAAATGCAAATGATCTGAGCCACGAAAGCAATTTTGCACACAAAATGCCAGGATTCTTTAACTTGAGCAGAGAGCCACAGCTGTAGCAAGAATGTCATCTCTGTCCTCTGGGTGACTGGGAAATCACATTTCTGCAACAGCAAACTCAAATGCTGATCTGTTTTACACTGGGTGCTGTGAAGTCCAGTTGGTTGGAAAATTACAACTTTGTATTGATTTTCTACTCCTTTTAAAAGGCTTTACCAGGAGTATTAGTGTTACACTATCTTTAAATTAATGACACACTAGTTTTTATAACCTGCGTCTATCACCAACATAAAAAAACAAAGAGCACAAACAGAGCAAGTCTGTTTGTTCTGTACTTGGAAAGAAACTGTAGTCAATATTTTGACTGGGCCTGTGAAGAATTATACAAATAAGATTATACAAAAAGAAAAGATCCTACTTGACAATAAGGTGATTTTGTAAAATAATACACAACGGGTCAAATCCATTAGGAAGAAAAGAAAGTCATGAGAATTGGCTGGGGCAAAGGCTGAACAGCATTCATAAATTAGCTGATGCTTAAAAATTATATTCATTATGCTCTACTTATCAGCTTGTAGAGGCTCCCACTTTAATTTATAATAACACTCCCTAGTCATCACCCTTTTGCCACTTTTCATTAGATTGGAGAATTCAGTTTTGTATATCCTCTTCTCCCACAGAGATGCAGAAATTTAGTTTCCTCCTCACCTTTTGACTACAATATGCATTTTTGCCTAGGTTCTCCTGACTTTTAGTAATGCAATAATGTACTGGACAACTCCCCACCACCAGAAGGCTGTGCCCATGAACAGCATCTTGATTTTTCTTCCTGACGGTGGAATATGGAAATCAATTTCAAAGATAAAAATGCCATCCAGTGTGATTCATCAAGTGGAATAAAGCCCTCTTGCTGAGAAAGCCATTTGAGTGAGGGTTAACTGTGACCCGTGGTCCTCCACAGTCCTTGGAACATCTGGCCATATGGGCTGTAAGCAGATTAATCCAGTGCTTTGCACTCTCCTCCTTTAAACAGCTTAAAGGTTGCTGTTTAAATAGCACGGCATGCAATTTTTTAAAAAAAGATCAGCAAATATTGAAAATAACTGGAACCAGATGAATAACCCCTCTCCACAGGAAATTTTCAGAGGACCTGAAGAAGCAAATTATTTGAATATTGCTTGGGGTTTTTTGTGGTCTTGTGTTTTAACTTGATACATTCAAGTTTAATCTTTCCCAAAGTTGTCAAATCCTATCTAGCTTACATGATTGATCCAGACATACAACTTCCACTATTTCTGCTTCTGACAATTGTAGTAGACAGTTTTAAAGTCTGGGTAAGAGACCTGCAGTAACACCAGCTAGACTGGATGAAGCCCTTATGCTTAGATGAAGCATTCCCCCAAGGGTGATGGTAGCAATGTACTTGTAACTTCAGCTGTAGCTCCGAAAAGCTGGAAAGTACATCCTCCCAGGACTGACCACCCAGCTGGTGTCTGTTAGTGCCCAGAGCTATGTAAGCATCTTGCTCGATGTATTCTTTGTGGTGCAAGCAGAAACTGGGCTCTAGCTATCTTCCTCATGCTTTTGGCCACAGAAGCAATTGTAACTGGACAATACTGATGAACTAGAGGTCATGTGGGGGACACTGATGCAGAGGGTTTTTTAGTACCTTCTTCCCCCCTCTCCCCCACCCAATAAATACTATGGTCACCAAAATAACCTCTATTTTAAATCAACTGTCTTAAAATTTATGTTACCCCACCACCACTGCCCCACTGAAAATGACAAGCTTTCCATGGGTAGAATTTTGATTCTTTTTTGAAAACATGAAAATACTTTTAATCCATTTTAAAATCTAAGGTTTTACATGGAAATAATTACTTTAAAAACGAGTCACATTGAGGGTACATTCCAGGAAATGCGAAGTAAACACCACACACCTCTTACTCCCATGTCTGTTTCTAGGATTTTATTTGGTAAAAGTAGAAGCTAAACCCCGCAGCACCAAACCTTTTCTTTGATTGACATTGTTCTTTCAGTTTTTGCAATACATCTGAATTCATATTTGTTGCTTTCCGAGCATTTTATGTCTCAGCCCTTGCACTTCATAGTTACTGCACTAGTGATTTAGCTTCTGATGACTATGCTTCCATGTGTGTAGCATGATGAATCCTGGCCTGAATAGTTATTTCTCTATGTGAGTTCAGAGAAGTTTGCTTCTTCACAGGTGCTGGTGTTCACTGCTGCTCTGCAGACAAGCTGAGGTCCTATTATCTTCATTTTGCATAGCTACTAATTTAAAGTTGTCCATCATGATTAGTTCTGGGACTAAATCCTGTCAATCACCAGCCATGGCCAGTTCAAGGTTGTCTCTCTAGCTGTAAAGAGAGCAACTGAGGAAACTCTGACAACACCCTCTGAATAGTATTAGAAAACACTTTCTGAAGTTGGAAATCTTATTAACATGCAGAGCAGCACATTGCCTGCTCTGCATTCCTAGTTAATGGAGAAATTATTAGCAGAAAGCACTAAGTTAAGAAAAGGAATGATATTTTGATTGAGTTATTGAACTGGCTCTATTAAAGAAGACTCCATCACTGGGCTGACTCATTCTGTCGTGCATCTTCTAGGAGGGGACCTGAATAACAGCTGAGTTCCAAAGTGTTTGCCAGAAATAGATTGCAGGAGCATTACCACAGCTAAGGCAGTGTTTTAAGGACTAGATCTCACCACTTGCTTAAGTTGTCTGCACGGTGTACACCAAAAGGCCAACCTGAAACAGGAAAGTGACAGCAATTCATAAACTTTTGTCCTGATCCTGCCACTGACAAAACTCCACCAGTCAGTTCAGGTCAGATAAGTGTGTGATGCATGGTCCCTGTGGATAACTTAACAGTGGACTTGGTGAAATACTGAAGCAGCAGCAATTCTTTCTTTCCAATAAAACATACAACATTGACATATGGATTATTTCTTTCCTTATAATTTGATTACAATTATTCCTAGAGCATGGTGGAATATAATTTTCCAGTTCTTTAAAAATTTCTGATTTTCCATTTTTCCTATCCATCTGGGTTGAAACCAAGACCTTTCCAGTAAAAGCCCAAGTCTCAGGGTATCATAAGAAGATAACCCACAAACTTCATTTAGCTTCAGGTTCTGCCAGAGATTTCTACTTTATCAGCTCAGTTGGGATTCCTGACTACTAGGACACAGACTTGGTATCTCTTGCTTTCCCCTAGTAACTACTCAATTATTTAAACATGGAATAGCTCCAACAGATGCCACTGCAAGAAACACACTCTATAACAGCACAATCAAGGCATTCATCTGGGACACGGGAAACCAAGGGTCAAGTCCTTGTAGCACAGAGTTTTAAAATCTTTATACAAAGAATTAAATTTGTGCTAGACACACAACATCACTGGGTCAGGGGAACATAAGTTCAAATGACTGTTCTGGTCTATACTCTCCCCTAGCATGGAATTAACTCCATCCCTGGTTATTGGAAAAATAATTTATTTGTTGAATTTTGGCAGAAATGAGCTCTTACAACTTGTGTGATGGTATCCTAAGAAGCTGTAGAGATCGTCTCGACTCATTAATGAAAAAGTCTAATTGACAGTGCTGCAGACACTCTGACAAATACGTGGCATGAAAACCAGCTAGTTTGTAGAAATGCAGAAATTTATTGAAATGATAAGGTATTAAAGCAAAGTTCAGAGTCATTGCTGATGGTTCAGTGGTTGCTAATGGTATTTTGGTTTTCTCAGCAACTAAAAAAGAATCTTTGCATGGCAAATAACAGAGAAAGCTGCCTTGGAGCCAGGTATTTATCCCAATGTTCCTGTTGGGGAAGGGACTCCTTAAAGGATGTTAAGTTCAGCAAAGATTCATGCAGTCATTGGAACTTTGTGGCTTCACATCTGTTAGAAACCCATAATCCCTTGGCAATCAACACCCTGGAAATTTAGCTGTAGTCACTGGGGGAAAGGCAGTTACCTTCAGCTCACGACATGGCTGCTGCTGTATTTTTGAGCCTGCTAGGAGGTTTGGTGCTGTAACTCTCCTCACTGGGGGAGACTTTCATCATACTGATGTCAGAGCAGCAGATTACAGGTTTTGTATGGCTCTCAGGGTTCGAGAAGCAGTGATAGACCTGAATGAGCTTGGCCCAGCATTTATGAGCTGGGGGCCGTCAATGCAGTCACTGACCGTCCTGGTACAAGGGGCAGTACTTGCCTGCCCATTCCTGAGGCCCCTGAAATCTGTACAAGCTTAGAAGAGCAGAGGGATGGAAAGCTCTGGGTTATCTCATATGAAAAGCACTGATTCTCAACAACTGGATATGAGTTCTTTCTGAAACTCAGTGATTTTGTGGTATGAATAATTCTCTGACTACTGCTAAGATAATGTCTTTGTTCAAATTGATAACCTGCAATAATTTATATAAACACTGCAAATTACATATTTTCACTGTGTATCAATTTTATGTCTGCCCACCAATTTCTTTAATAAAACAGAGAAATAAAATTTAACACAGTTTTCGCATACATCACCATCTGCCTGTCTGATTTCTTAAAAGTGAACAAAAACAGTGTAGGTGACAGTCAAGACTGTAGGTGACAGTCAAGACAGGCAAACTCTGGCACTCCCAAATCATATTTACCTCCCATCACTGCCTTTTCTTTTCTGATTCATCTATAATGAATATCCTCCTCTCTTCATTAGATCCAGTTACTGCTTCTTTGTCCACAGTAATATAATCCATGTAGTTTAAAAACACAATTCATCTCCCTATCTCTATTTCTTTCCCTTTACCATTAGTGTAATTGGGATGAAGCTTTACCCATGAGACCTACAGATAGAGTTCCCAGTAATAAGGTATTGGAGGAGACTGAAAGTGAGAGACTTTTAAGGCAGAAAGAAACATATTGCAGCAGCTGTTCAGATGAACAAGCCTGGGTTTCACGGGGCTCTGAGTGCCTGCTGCTGCTGTGTTACACATGAAGAACTAAATGTGATGCCCAAAGGCAGAGTACGTGCATTTGACAAGGTAGGATGCCTTCCCCCCACCTGGGTGCTTTCAGGCACAGCAAGAACAGGGCCAGCTCCTGAAAGCCACATTGCATCAGCTTCTCAGCCACTACTGCTGCTACCACCGGCTTTCAGAAGAAGATGACAGCACTCAACGAGCTCCCTTCTCATGGCTCTCAGAAACTGTAAGATATCCTGGTACCACAAGAAAGACAAGAAAAGATTTGTACAAGAGGCAAGTTGTATGATCTCTGTACACTTTAAAATAAATCTCTTACCCTTTACAGTGATTTATCTTTTCCGGGATTATTTTTACAGCCACGGATTTCCCCTACTTCTTCACTAAGTGAATATCCAAAGTAAGACTTTAGTCCTAAGACATATGGAAATCAAACAAATCAAGATTCATATAAGCTGGTGTCCTCTGGTTGACCTGTCATGTGTGGAAAGCAACTTAATCCTCAGATTTTGAACTGCATCCAGTCTATAAAAGCATGTGGACTGGGAGGAGCAGATTGGGAGACAGACTGAGCTGCAATAGTCAGTAGATGCTAACACTGCTCATCAATGCCCTCAAAGAGCTAAAACCCCTCAAGTCTGTGGGATGCATTCCCCTCCGCTGTCCAGTCTGGCTTGTAATGGAGAAAACCTTGCAATAAAAAGCAGTTCTATGCTGTAAGATCAGTAACTATCAAAGTCTATTGAACTGGTAAAGGGCAACCTTGGGGTCTCATCTCTGATGGTCAGTGTTAGAGTTGGCAAAATAGCACTACAACACATGTTCTGATATTTGTTTCTGCCAGCTGTTCTCCAATTTGTATCCCAGGGGAAAAAGATCAATCTCCTAACTGGAGTTCATTTCAGTATCTTTGCCTTTCTAAAAACCAAACCCAATACGAGGAGCGAGCATAATTTGAAAAATATTTAACAGGAATATATTACAGTAAATTAATGAAATTGTCCCATAGCATGTTATTGCCTGCTGTTTGTCAGCATTTTATAAAGCAGTAGCTGCTCCTGTTTTCTTGCAATGTATGTGCCTGAGTCCTATCCTGCTTGTTACAGAGAGAGGGCTAGCTCAATCTGTTCTGATCACTGACTCTGCCAGAATGCCAAAATGCTGCTGTGAGCATCAGAGGAACATGCCAGAGATTAGACAAAGAAATCCTTCGTAAAACAGCACAACACAACTGCTCTGAAGCCATCTTCAGCAGCACCAGACAAGTCTGCCCTGTGAGCTGAGAGCATGGTCCTCACAAGGGATGTTTGCTCTTTGAGCTGCCCAGCTTGCCAGTGAGTTCTTTCAGCCCATGCACCATCAAGCACAGAAACCAGAGCCGGGGACCAAACAATGCAAGCCAGACCTGGCAGCCAAAGATGCTAAAGGATGCACTAGTCCAGAGGCCAGAAAGGCAGGAGGAGGCAAGGCCTGGCTGTCCTGTCCCCTGGAGGAGCCTGGGGAGGGATCAAGGAGCAGAAACAGCTCTACGAGGGGTAAGATGAGAGTCAAGGCTCAGTAGCAAGAGGGGTATGCAGCTACTGCCAAGATTCACTGCAAGCAGACGAGGACAGTTATGGGGATTGAATCCACTACCAAATGAGCAGGGACACACATTTAATAGTGAGATTTAGCAGGCCACTGCAGTGAAAGAGCTGGGCTGCAGAGCTTCGAGCTCTGTCAGAGCCTTTTGTCTGACCCAAAGCCCATGCTGCAATAGCAGAGAGATGATGACATAGCAAGGGAGGAGGAATACAGCTTGAGCCACTTAGTTCTACTCTGCTAAACCTACCCTTATTTATGGAGAGCTGGAACTTGCAACTTTTTGGCAAAAAAATGGACGAGAGTTGGCTTTTTTTTTTCTTTTTTTTTTTAATGCTAATTTAAAGAATGCTAATTCAAAAGTAGTGATTATCGCAGCAGTTTAGGAACATAATCAGAGAGCTGGAAGGAGGCTGAGGGTAAAATGCACATGGCAGAAGTGTTCTGTAGACAGGCAGGACTGGTTAACTCCAGACACAGGTGAAGAAGCCAGTTCACCCCACCACTACCTCCAGCACCTGCCTGCCTTGCTCCACAGCCCTGCAGCATGGTGAGCGTGACCCATTGTACAAGACCCTATGGTGCAACTGTCTTCAATGAGGCCGTGCTGCAATTAGCTTTCAGAAGAATACATTGGTGGATAAACCAGTGGTATACAAACATATTAGTACCAGTCTTTTAAGAAAACCTCACTTGAACTCACCTGCATATTTTGCCCCTTGATATCTACAAAGCTCTCAGGACTCCTTTAAACCCTCATTCCTGATCTCATAAGTAATAATCTCTCACAAAACAAGCACAAGAAGGAAAAGGTTCCTTCATCACAGAAATCCTGCATATAACACTATCCTTTGAATAGTTTTTAGATAAGATATTAATGCAGCTGAAAATGAATTATATGAGCTCTAGTGTAAGATTTTTCACATTTCATGGAAACACAAGTACAAAACAGCACATTTGTTATTCATTACATGAATCTTCATAAAACCTCAGTCTTGTAAAATGTACTGTCAGGAAAAATCTGATTAAAAGATGCTGTCCTCCCTCAGGGGAAACCTACTTCAATTAGAAGAAATCGTGTTAAATCCTGCATTTCCTGCTCCATTTCACCTTATTTATCATTTTGATAACTTGATAACTTTTGATAACTAGGCTAAAAAAATGCAAACACAATGAGTGTCAGGCAAACACGAAAATAATATATATTTATTATACTCACTTATTTAGACTTAGCATTATTTAGTTTTCTAGTTTCAAAACTTAAGTACTTTCTTTGGGCTTAATTTTGTAATTTTGACATTTTTAAGAATCTGAATATTTAACTGTGTCAGTCTCTGGCATAACAGGAGCTGCCTGCTTTAAATTTGATCAAGAATAATCCTTGAAATGGATAGTTAAGGCTACATTGAAATCACATTTAAGTATTCTCAGGTACTAAGTGAGAAATTTAGTTTTAATTCATAAAAATCTTTGGTGACTCTTCACAATAATTACACCAGTATTCATCTAACTTTGATTCAGGAAGACATTTGTACTGTGAGTGATTAAATGATTACTAAGAATATATCTGAATATTATCAACTACAATAGATGTTTTGTCTTTTCCTGCCTTTGTTTTGAGTTTGTTGTCTATTACGCAGCCGTGAATTCTAGTGATTATGTTCTTATTATTCAAATGAATGTAGTTGCTACTTTGTTATCATACAACCAGCTTTAGAAACACTAGCTAAATTCATACTTTACCCCACTGACACATTTGGCAGAGGTATTGGGAATAATGCATGATACTTGTCTCCTTAAAATACAGATGTTCACTGCATATTTTCTATTGCATATGCTAGACTACAAGGGAATATACTGCACCATATGAAGTGCATGACATTTGCTACAGCTAACAGATATTAATGGGCTTGAACGTCTGCTCTCTTTCAATTTATTGGGCTCACGGAAAGACTGTGAAGCCTGATGCAGAGGCAGATGTTTTTAACGGCTTCTTTTTCTACATGCTGAAGGCAGGTCAGGACAGATACCGGAGAAGCTCAGGGAAAAATTGTTTGAGTTGTCTTCTGACAGGGTAGGGGACATTATGTAGTCACGATCCACTCATCATGTCAGTGCAGCAGTCTCACTCAGTCTGACCCTCCCAAATACATGACTCCCTCTACTTTAAACTTTGTTCACGTTTTATTTGTGACATTTTTGTATGAATCAGCCATACATTGCTTGGAAAAGGCCAAGCAATACTTCTGCAGAAAGACCTGTTTTGCAGCTTTAATGCTATCACGATATCAAGAATATACACTTCTGGGCAGTGACTTCTATTATTAGAATAATTATTTGATTCAATGGGTTTCTGATAGATTTTCAGTTTCTTGTCTACCCTTTTGAACAGCAGGGAGGGACCATCTGAAAAAGCACATCTTTGTAAAAGGCTGAGATGTCTTTTATTCAAGCATTTTTGCAACACAGAAGTCCACAAAAAGGACACATCCAACATTTTTATCCATTGATTGGTAAACACAGGAATTCATTTGGAAAGCAAAAAACATTATATAATTCCTTGCCTCTGACTATTTAGAATTTAGCTTTCATTCTGTACAACAAAGTATCACAATACAATGTGCAAAATATCAATAGTTGAGCTTTCACTTATTTTTTTTGTTCATGTGCTAGATTGTAATAAGAACTTTGATACTTTGAGTGCTGAGCACTGGGGAACAGACTTAACTTAAAAAAGGATGATTTTGGCTGAAAACACACCAAATTCAGTGTCGAAATGGAGGTAACAGTTGGAATAAAACTTTTAAAAATAATAAACAAGGCATAAAAAAAACCCAATCAGGATTCCACAAATAGCAAGACCTTGATAGAGGAGGTTATTATAAGGCAAAAAATCTACAGATAACTGATTAGAAATAAAAAAGTGGAGTAGGAGAAATTTACAACTGGCATAGATCCCTTTCTACATATATGGTATACAGTGCACAGACAGAAGTGTTTAACTAATTTTTTCTTCTGTTTTCACAAGAATGAAGTTTCTAAGAGCTTGATGCAGTACTTTCTAGCACTTCAAAGTAGGATATCAAACAGCAAGTACAGGAGGCAAATACTTTTCAGTCTGAAGCCCTGAAAAACTTGCATAGAAGATCCTATCTGTTCTGAAACTCAGTCAAGCTTTTAAACAGAAAGAAGCTCATCCACTTTTACTCAAAACTTTATTCAGTTAGTATTTAGTGACCTATGAGTTTGCTTAAAATGAAGATTTATAGCTAGTCAATACCTCAACTCTGAATTAACACAGCACTCATATCTCACTAGCAAATAATTTGGCACGATAGGAGCAGATCAGTAGATCAAAAGACTTGGTGCTGAGGTTCCCACATCTTTGTCAGATGTAGTTGAAGGAATTTACTTTGAAGCAGAGTTGGTCTGGTTACTGAGATCGAAAGTGTTCATCTGCTGGGGCTCAATGCTGTCCATGGCCAGTCAGTTTTGGATTTGACCCTCAGAACTGGCATGCATTCATGAGCACTTGGAGGGTTTTTTCCAATATACCTTCCTCCAAAAGAAATTTAAAATTCAAAATTGTGTTCCTAACTAAACAAGAACACACTAAATGGAGCTGATGCAGGGATTTGCTTCAAACCAACCCAAATCCCACTACAACTGTAGTCATTCATCTAAAGTAACAGAGCTTCTTGATGTGCCACCATCCATGTCCCATCTTCACTGATTCTACCTAAACCTCCCCTGTGTTTAAGAGTATGATTCATAACACAACCAAAGTGTTACAGAAAAAAAAAGAAATCAAGTTGCACCACTGTAACTCTCACTTTGTGAGTGTTCCCATTAGCACCTTGTTAGCTGGTAGGCTGAACAAGCACTTGTGAAGGTACCACGTGGCTTGTCTTCTGCAGCTGATCTAGCTGAAGAGAAGAGTAAAAGCTGCAAATCTTTTTGTAAGGCTGTAGTACTATGGCCGCTGCTGGAAAGCTTTACTGCCTGAAAAAGAAGTGTCAGGATGTGAAAGAAGGAAAAGCAATAATTTACAGTACTTCAGGGCTAAAATGGTATCTCATATTCAGCGGCTCTTGGCATCAAAATATCCCTAGTTACCCATGGAAACTAGGCCTGTGTGAGTCAAAACCACACAGCTGAACAAAAATAAACATAACTGAAAATCTTCATTTGAGTTGATGCATATGATTATTTTTCTATGCGTTTTCTGTGGTGAATTGAGAAGATTTGAGAATTGTAATAATTTTGGCAAACTTAAGATAAAAGCAAGAAAAGTAAAGAAATTTTGGATTACTTTCATAAAAAGAGTCAATTGCCCTTCACACACTATGCAAATTGTGCAGTGCCACCATACTCTGGAACTCAAGCTCTCCAGCAATGAGCAGGTCACTTCCCAGGCAGATGGGAACCTCCTTCTCAAATCTTGTCTGACTGATTCAGCATGTCAGCTGGAATTTATATCACTCTTCTCCAAAGACAGAATCCTAGCCCTCAGACTGTATGTATAGTATTGGCAACAGTGTGCCTTCCTCAGCCTCTTTTCTCAAAGCTGCTTAATTTTGGCTAAATTATTTCAAATCAAGATGATTGACAGTTATCATAGAGAGACAGAATGATGTTGAGCATGTAGCTCATGTGCCAGTAAGGAGGATCCACCACATTTCCAGCTAAATCTAAAAGGTTTCAATTAAATTTCCTAATATTTTAAGGAAAATAAATTAATGAGAAACAAAGATTTTTCTTCCTAGAAAATGTTCATCGTTCCTTCCACATCTTCTGACTAATCCATAGAGAATGTGGATGCCAACTTCCCCACTTGCATCTGCCCCTTCTGTGAGAGAAGTTTCCAGACAGATGCATGTAAAATGGAAAATGTAAATGACAAATTCAACATCTGTAAGCTAATCATCTGGTGAAGCCTCCTCAGGAAAATACAAGAGCTTTGGTTAAATTATTCTGAGCTGCAGAAATAGGCTTTTGGTGTCTATATATGTGTGTACATATAAATAAGACACACAAATCACAATCCCAGTTCCAGCAAGGGGAATATGCAGATCTTGTCTTATTACTCACATTCCATTTTCTACCTTGCCTAAAGTATATTTGATTACATCCCAGCATGGAGTATCTTTGAATTTTGGTTTAGAAGGAGTATCCACTTTTCTAAACTCTTACCTGGTTTAAATTCTTTTTTGAGGGACAACTTTCATTCCTCTTTACGTAAAGAGTACAGTGTAAGGAAGAATTTACCAGTTTATGGGCAAAAAGCTGTTATAGAAAGAAATCTTTCACAGGTCTGTTGTGCAGCATGAAGGCAACCTTTTGGATCAGCACTGAAGACTTCTTTTGCATGTAATATTAATGGCTTGGCTTTGTATCACCTTCCATTTTAGAGGTTGTAAATCATGATATATTTACTGGTGGTAGGAAGCAAATATTAGGGTATTTTTAGAGACTTCACCCTGTGTATACCATACGTAAAAAAGCAACCTTAGGTGCAACTTAGTCTATATTATTTCACATTTCGCCCCGTATTTTTTTAACATGGGATGGTCTGGCATGTTTTTCTTCAACTATATGAAATTTCATGTTATGGCTTGCCAAGTTATTTTAAAGAGATTTATAAAGACAGCTCATAACATCTTCAGAGGCTGAAAACCTGTTATATCTATAGGAGGGAGGAAAAGGAATCTAAAAACCATTTTCCGGAATGGGCTAATGGCTGAGAGCATGAGGAGAACCTGAGAATAATTTTAATGGTATTTACAAGAATGCATTTTTCATTTAGCTCTTGGAAGAGGCTCTCAGATGGGTCAAATATGTACTGGCAATTTGTCAGAAAAACATAATTTGAGTTTGAAACACTCTGAACCAAGGCTTCCAGAGTCCCACTTGTGGCCTGATAAGGAAAGTTTAATTTTCAGTAACTGCACAGCTGCTCTAGGTCCTTTTAAAACCACTAATGTCAGAAACTTGGTGACTACACTCTCAAAGTGATACAAAACCCAGTTCTTGAATATCAGTACTAGGGCAACTGTCACCAGAGCACAAGGCTATGGGCAAACTGGAAAAAACTGTGTCGGTACTTCTGTCATGTCTGCATGCAGGAGAGGACAGACGCAAATGCAGGGATGAAAAAGTCACACCTTAGACATAGACTTAACTGTGTGACCCCTCACTGTGGCCCAGGGTATTTTACTTCATCTCCAAAGGCAGTTGAATTTTGTGGCTGAATAATCTATGCCAGCAGGTCAGAAGTTTCCCCACTGAACAGGCTGTACTAAGCAATGACCTGAAACAACAACTAATGAAGGTGATAGGCACATCAGAAGAATTTAAATGCTAACAGAAAGGATAACCTTAGGAAAACATCCTGCTCACAAAGATGATCAATCTTTTTACAAATTGCATGATAATTAGTGGCACATCTACTACCCCTGTACACACATCCTTTTGTGAAACAGTTGCTGAATAGTCACAGAGAGAATGCTGTCCATAACCCGCCACGTGTCACTTCCCAAGGAATCCATATTGAAGTCTTAATGTCTAGGCCAAATTTCTGATCCAATAAAACATTTCTTGGGTTCTAACTCTAATGATATTGCTTCCTTTTCATAGCAGTTATGGGTAACTCCTCTCAGCAACACAGCCTGTTGATGCACATAGATGATAGTATGAGTTTTCCACATAAACTCATGGTTGCATTTTGCATACATACACGCAAAAATCACGTGTCACCGCTTTTGTTCTTAGAGTAGAAAAAAAAAATTATTCTTGATTTAATGAAAGAGCATCTAATAAAGTATGGTTTCTACTCAGAGAGAACAGCATTTAAGTTACATTTCTTTTTGCTTCCAACAATGAGAAAGAAAAATGAAGACTCCATGAAAAGACATGATATGTTTTAATTTCCATATAACAATCCTTATCAAACTGAAAATGATTTTCCTCTAACCTAGAAAATGACAGACTGCAGACTGCCTAAACCTCAAGCCCTTCGGGTAAAAATAAACATGCATGGAAAGGACATAAAGGGAAAAATGCCATATTGGATAATACATTTACATGAGGATTATACATTTAAGGTGCTATTGTTTAGGATAAAGATAAAAAAGAAGAAAAAAATGCTTTCCAATGTTATTACACAATTATATAGATATTTGGTGAAGATTAGTACTATTCCTCTAAGTCTCAGTCAAGCAGTGCTATTAAATACGTCATTACATGGAACACTGCAATTACACAGAACAGTGACTCCCACAAAACTCATTTTAGACTGGTCAATTCAAGCAATTTATGCCTACCATCACTATAAGCAAACGAGATGAAGAACTCATGTTTTTACTGCAATCTGAAAGAAGATACAAGAGGATAGGAAGTAATTGTCTGAATCAATATTTTATTTTTTCCTCATTTATAAAAAGGGTCTGCTAGTGCATCTGTACAAACGTAAAAATGCAATAGCACAGTGCATTGACTATCCAAGGTTGGCAAATGCTGTGTTATGAAAGAATTCTATGAATGTCTATGTGTCTCCAAGTGGTTAACTATTAAAATATCAATAGAAGGAACTAAGTACTGGATTTTATGGGTTTTGTAAAAACAATAAGAGACCTGACTGCATACTGCAAACGGATTCTTCATTGCAGTCCTTCACGTGGAACTTCTCATGCTCTGTAGAGAATTGAATGGATTGTCCAAGCCTACCCATAGATCACAATGTAGAAAAGGAAGGCCTTCGATGGGATTTGAAAAGGTCAACAGTTTAATTTCAATTTTAAAGTTTGTTGAGCTAGTGAGATGCAGGCAGTAATACAAGAAGTAAAGAATTAATGTGCAATTATTCAGATTGCCTGCAGAATAAGGGAGGATAAAGGCAAGAAAATGGTACTTGGTAAGATTCCCATATGAGTGTCACTTTCCCTGGGACTGAAATCTTGTCAGGAATAATGTAGACAATTATACCAATTCTGCACAACCTGACCAACACTGCAGAACTGGTTAAAGGAGGAAAGATAAATATTCCCTCTTTCTGATAAAACTCTAGATGGAATTTCATAGATGGGATGCAGAAAAGCCCTTTCTGATTAATTCCACAATACTTTCGAAAACTTCTTGCCATTATATGCCTAGTCTAGAGGCCAAGGTGAATCACTCACAAACAGATTTCTGAATATGTTGTTCAATGTGTTCCATGACATTTTAAATAAAATGTACAATGAATACATTTTTCCAGTTCTCAGATAATTCAAGCAATTAAAAAAAATGGGACTTGGTCAGGACATGGGAACTAATGAAATTAGAAAAAATGTCATGGGATTTTTTCATGCCGCAAAAACTATAATACAGCTTTCATTCTCCTTTCTGGACTCGTGGGGGAAGGTTAATTGGGTGCAGGCAGAGAGAACATGGTATAGTGACTGAGTAGAAGTACTGCTAGACTGTAATTACTGCTAAGATTCATCCAAGTTGCAATATAAGTATCCTAAAATGTGAGAGGTAGAGAGAGCTCAGTGTGACGTAACAGCAAGGAATATAGAGCAGAATAGGCAACATGAATGTGAAAAGTAGGCATGCCTGCACGCTTATTCCTTGCTTCATTGGAAGTATTTCATAAATGTAAAAATATCAAGCAGTGAGAACTTAGGAAATACTAGAATTAGCGGTTTGTATTCAGCATTTGTCCTTGTTTACCCTTCCCCCTCAAGGCATTAGAATAGGTTTTAATGACTTGAGCGCATACGATTTTTTCCATATGCCTCTCATTGAGTGAACGCATTAAATAACATTTGATGTTCTGTTATCTCCTTGCTCAACATATTGTGTACATTTCAGCAGAGAAGCTCTCTCATGAATATAATATATACACTCCTGGGATGTGTTGTTGTACACACAGAACCATAAGGTGATTTGCAGATTTTTTATTTATATATTTTCTTGACCTGTAAGATACATTACTAAGTCAAATAGAGTTTGAAATTAAGACTACCTACTAGTTTTAAACTCATTTTGAGATGCCCCAGGACTGACTTTTTTACTACAAGTAACATTTTTACAGTGGTTAATATATTCTGAGAACAGCTCCCTTAAATTAACCTATGCCTGGCATTGCCCATACTTTTCCAAATTACAACCATATCGCTCTCAGACAAGGTATACATATACAGAGAAACCTACAATTAAAGGCTGTGCCAAGTCTGGTTTATGTGACTTGCTCTCTAAAGCACAGGAAGCAGCAAGAAATAAGGAAAGAATCCTATTTCCTTGGACCAGAGTCATATTAAGTATGTGAGTATCCTGCCTCCTCTAGCAGCACCCTGTCCCATGCACTGCACATCTCAGCTTTTTCTCAGTGACAGAATCAGTGATATACAAAAAGCAGTCTTCCTACTCATACTTAATTCTCCATTTGAGTGAATGGCAACACAAAGTAACACTCCCTTATGACAGATCATGAGATTTCCCTTCCAAAGATTGTGAATTTATCAGGAATAGTTTGGCAAAAGATACAAAGCTGTTTTTCATAAAAAATATAAAAAGAAAGTAATTTGAAAAAAAAAATTCCAAGTCATATAAGACCTGATTATCTTAAACTTAGTTCACAGTGCATGGAGGAGGAAAATAAAGTAGCTCTCATCTTCACTAAACAAAGATGTGTGGTTCATACATCTGCTTTGACATGTATTTTTAGTTTCCAAGCATGATTTCCAATACATGCAGAAGCAATTCTTAGTCTTAATTCAGAGAATCTGGACTGACATATTCACTCCCAAACTTATGAAGATGTGAAACAGTTGAAGTTTATAGCTCCCTTTCAGAAATTTCACTATTTATAAAGCAAAATAGTTATTCTATCTTTCTATTATAAACTCAGTATAAGATTAAAGTTAACTTTTTCTGCAGCCAGCCTGGCTCCCTGAATTTCACAAAGCATTAATAGAACTATTTCCCAAGCCTCATACTTCCCTAGTTTTAACAGCTTGAAATCAAATTACAAGCACAAGAATCAGTCACAGCCCTGGTGCTGCAGACTAGCTGATCTTCTGCAATACCTGAGAACACTGTATTTTTCCTAAATACAGTTATAGCTTGTTAGACTTATCAGGTAAATGAACTTATTGTACCCTATGAGATGAATATTGCTTGGGAAGTAAATCAATACTAAACCTTGTATAGTGAACAGCAAAGATACCAAAGTATTGCTTTTTCTTCTGCTGCAGCATTGTATTCTGAAATTAACGCAACAGCTTTCACAGCTAATCAACTGTGCTGGTGAGCATTGCTCTGTTCCTGTAAAGGCACTGCCAAATAGGACTGCTCATAGCGGGTGAGGCTTGTCAAAGGCAACTCTTGTTCCAATTGACACTGTATTCTGGTGCTGACAGCTGAATGCTAAAGTTCTGATTAATTCATTTTTTTTCACTGTAAATATTTTCGTTTTCCCTTGAAGATCCATTCCACCGAGAAAACCAATGGCCCTTGGCAGTACTGGTTATTCTAATCTGGTCACTAAATATGCAGTAAACACTTTGACTTATAATTTCTCCCTGAATTTTCAAATCTGTCTGGACTCTGATCAAGGAGTGAGCAAAAGGACACAGTTTCAGCAAGCCAGTAAATGACATATTTACAGCAATGAACAGTTCTGTTCTCTGATCTGTTTTCTGGTCTCTGCACATGCAAACAAATAACTTAAGTAGGAGTTCTGCCTGTGTACTGAATTTAGGAAGCTTTCCAAAATAGGAATAGGATGTGAGCATCACAGTAGTGCAATATACAGCTAGGTTTCCCCCCCCACCTCCAACTATTTGCAGAGAAAGAACAGTAATAGGACAGCAACGGAATTTGGATCCAGATTCAAGCTTTAAATCACCAGTAGAATGAAGATGTTCTGATATATTCTGATATATTCTGACCTCTGAACCCCCAAAAGCCAGGTACAGGCACTACACAGCGAGACTGAGAGAAAGCTACCACTATTTTCTCTGACTCATAGAAGCCTTTTAAAAAGTTATTTAATGTTAATTTTAATTAAGTCAGGACACATGAAGAGAAGTCCTTGTTCTGCAAATTACAGGCACATACAGAATTTGTAAAGAAAAGATCTTGATGTGCAGCTAAACCTTTCCTGACCTGTAATCATATTTTGTCAATATTTACCATTTCCCAGATTACTGGCTTTATCTTGGGTTTTGTACTCTTTTGTTTTGGCACTGAAAAACTACTGTGCAGTGAAACTTTCTATGAATCCTGCAAAAATGTTCTTGAAGGGCATGAATTATGGAATCTTGTGTAAAATTAGTACTTTTTTCTGTAGAACTCTTGTGATTTCAGCTTGCTTTTCCATAAGCTTTTATGGAAAGCGCAAGGAAGAACATGTTCCATTTTCATTTGAAGCATGTTTCCTTCAGCAGGAAATGAATGGAATCTGGAACTCTGTACAGGTAAAAAGATCTGAAATGTCTGTCTGTTATATTGATCTGCCTGATGTTTGCTCTTGATCTGGACACTGAAAAACAACAACAACAACACCACCTATTGTCATGCTCCCTCAGTGAACAAGAATTAGAACGAACTCAGGAAAGCTTTGCTTTGCTTAATGCCATGGTATCCACAGTAGTGTCAGTGATTTAAAGCAAGGATCTTGTCAACGCTAACCTTGTCAGGCCAATGCTTTTGTGCTAATGAATGATATTATGAGGAAGAAGCAAAGAGCGCTGTTAATACATGTATCTGATTCTGCCCCTGAGTGAAAATGTCTGTGCTCTGCCATAGAGAATCCCTCCAGACTGGAACTGGACACTCGCTTGCACATAAGATAAATGATAAATTTCATTCGGTGTTCCACAGTGCGTTACAAGCCTGTGCAAGCTAGCCCTTAATGAGAGGGGAGGGCTGCTTAAAGCAAGGATTTGATTGTCTGGAACAAAGCTTTTGACCCAAACTGCATGACTCAGTCCATTTACATCACGAAATGTTATACTCAATCTAAGAACACATTATCTTACCTATTGAGCAGTCTTCTGTTAACTTTACTATGAAATAGTTGATAATGTATTTGAACTAACAACACTTTAAGTAGGGCAGACCTTGATTTTACACAGTCCTGAGCGACATCTGGAATCTCTCTGAGATTAACACTCTGAACAGATAAATATTGATTTCAATGGGACTTATGGAAATATAACCTGGTATGAACTCTGTTTAACAGACAGATTGGAATATTTGGGACCTGCATGCTTGGGGTTTATCTGCGAAATACAAATGACAGTGGAGAGCATGTAAATGCTATCAACGAATTTAGGAAGCAGGGATCCTTTTATCTTTCTGACTTACATATTTTTGGGCTGACTAGGCAAAGCACTAATATGCTGTCTAGACATTTATATAGAAGATGATTTGGTTTGTAGGATAGTGAGTAAATGACTAATTACCCTATATCTTACATGAGCCATCTTTGACTGTCATATATTTTGTTGAGATGAGCACACTAAGAGGCATAAACTTTATATGGCAAATCCAGAAGTGTCCCATGTAACTTAATTTTCATAGATAAGAAATGTAAAACAGTCTTTCCAGTGTACCATGATTTTCTTTAGAAGTAAGTCCATTTGAAAAAGAAAGGGAGCATAGTCTCATCATCTGCATGTCAGACTGGGATTCACAAATTATTGGTCGAGTTGCCACCAGGAAGCTCTCTTTATCAGATCTAATTTGCTCATCTTTTATCAAGCCACATGAGAGACATCTAAATCATAAAAGGCAGGATTCAACCTACATAATGTCAGCTTTCTGAGATTAGGCAGATGGTACTCTCCTCAAGGTGATACATTCAGAAATAAGAGGGCGGGCTCCCCTTTGAGATACCTGAATCCATGACCCTCCAGAGCCCTGTGTGTCTTGCTGCTGACTATCACAAGACCATAGACATTTGGCTTAGACCTTGGTTTTAGCCTTCTGAAGTGGGGTGAGATGAATCCCATGTTTCTTTCTCAGAATACTAATGACAAGGGTGAAACAAGGTTTTAGAATTTGAGTATAGAGACTCAGCTTTCCCCCAAATGATGCCTATGTGATGCCTTTGTTTTTGTTGAATCCATTACAGAGGAGGATCTCACGGGTATTTAGACTGGTACTAAGTGTAATTACGACAAACTGAAGAAAATGTCCTTGTGAGATATAAACCACACAGTTGATACGACTGATTGACCCTGAAAGCAGATGAAAACATTAGACACTAACACAACATTTGAGAGTTTGCTGTTTGAATGGCTGACAGGAGAACAATGCTCTCAACCTGCAAACAACTGATTTTCCTTACCGTCAGCAGGAGGTATTCCAAACTGGATACTTCATATTTATCTAGTCCTTTGCAACACAGTTTTGAGTACAAATAGATTGAAATAGTAATAATATGAAGACCTTCAGACAGTCACCTAGATCATGCTGGGTAACTCAGAGATAGCTGAGATGAGGAAATGGTTGAGCCAGAAAATGAAAATATTGTCAATTTAAATATTAGGTATGATTTTCAACAGGGACTTGCTGAAATCACATTCTCATCTGGCCCTCCTCATATAGTCTCTTGCTTGAACTTTGTTGTGCTCTTGAAATCAAACAGGTTGGAAGCTTGTCTAAATTGCAAAGATTCAGTAACTCAGAGATGCTGTGATTAAGATGGAAAGAAATTCACAGTACATAATGTTACATCATCAACCTGAATTGTTAAAGCCTTGTTAGTACGTACATCAAAACATGAGGTTAAGTTCTAAAATACTGGTCAGGCTGAATATATTGAGATCAGGTTTTCTTATTCAGAAATACAAAGCTCTGTGTATTAAAGGAAAAGTAAATCATGTATTTTACTAAAATATATTTGGGACCAAACTGATCAGCTTCAGTAAAATTACAGACTGACCTCAATATGATTCAAGGCATCTTCACAAAATGTTCTTTTCTTATATTTTCCATTTTCCATTCCAGTAAATCAAGTTAATCCAAATATAAATAGTGTAAAATACAATGAGTAACTCTTTTGAGGTCAGAAGTGGGTCAAAGAAGGATAAAGAATTAATCTCAATACCAAAGACCATTGTATTTCAGATACACAGGTTACAAAAGGAGGAACTCTATAAATTGTAAATTAAATTTGGCAGGTTGAGGTTGGTGTGATTGACATTTTTTCTGACCATCACAATCTGAATTCGGTTTGCTGCTATGCACATCCACCTTTGTAGGAAACACTCTTGAAGTGAAAATACAACATCTTATATGGGAATTGATTAATTGTCATCATCTACAAGAAATGCATTAATGAATTAGTTTGATTCAAATGCATTGACTTTCCATATTTCTCTGGGCTAGATAGTAGTCTCACTTCATTAGAATATGCCAGAAAAGTACATCCAAATATCACTTCAGTACAGAAAGATTGGTGTAAACTAATATTCTAAGTTCCCAGCAGCTGGGACACCTATCTTTAATAAAGTGACAAGACACGTAACTGCTTTTACACATACGAGTATCAAGAACTCCTAATATGATTCATCTACAAAGGCTTGTTCTAAATACCTACTGATGAAATACAGTAAAATTAGAAATTTGGTTAAACCTTGTCAGTGGTAAGAGTTCTTCCTATTCACAGAGTTTTCAGAGCCCAGTATTGGCTGCCTTGCTAAACATGACAGGTCTTTTTCTCATTTTGTTGTTTGAATTTTACTCCTGTTTAGATATTCAGACTGAGGACAGTAATAGCAAACACAATGAAAGTAAAATACTGCTGGAACACTGCCTTCAGAGTCTGCACAGGTGACAAGCCACAGCAAGGTATTTTAGTCTTAAGCCAATTGCTGCAGATTCACCATAAGAAAGAATATACACAGAAAACTGGTAAAAGGTTAAAAATCCAACGTGATTGTTCCAATATCTGTTGAGATATCTATAATTACTTCAATTACGGAGAAAATGAGTGCAGTAGAGATAATGATGTCCTGGCGAGCACAGCCTCTTCTTTAAAAACACATTCACTTGACTTTCAGCACTCTGAGATTTTCCACAAGAGTTAATGTCCTGTACTTTACATCACATAACACTGTAGTAAACAAGAATTTCTACATTCTCTAATAAGCAGCTATTTTAAGTTTTGTGACAAATTTCACAAGAAAATTTCAGCAACTTATTTACTTTTCAGTCTTCCTTTGTTGTGTAGCAGGCTCAACTGCAGTCACATGTAGGCCATATGCAGAGAAAGCTATTTCCTCTGCTTGATTTTAAACTCCAGGTTTTAGAGACTTAGCCATCTATCTAAAGAGTGATGTTGTTGACATCACCATTGAGTGATAATGAACTGATAATGAATGGTGATAAGTGACCCTGAAAATGAAGCCCTAGATGAATGGACTTCAGCACATGAGTACTTCATGTGACAGAAGGACTATTTCAGAGCTGGGGCCTGACATTACTCTTGAGCTGGGGCATTGTGTTCAGGTATCTCCACAATTACTATTTCTCTTTGCAGCTGAGACAATCCTCTCTTTCTGGGATGTCCTTTTAGCACTGAAATAAAGTAGTCATGAATAAAGCAGAAAGTACCACTGTTTGTCCAGAAGGTGAAGACCTGGTGTTTCTGTGGCAGAATATGTCTAGCAGGGGAGATGTCCACTGGATCCTTCCAAGGAATGTTTCTTAGCTTCTCAGTAGGCACAACTTGGTTTTCAACTACCTTCAGGTCTAATGCTGCCTCAGACCCTTTTTAGCCAGGAACATTTCGGTTCACCTGCTCCAAAGTGAGTGAGTGAGTGAGTAGCCAGCTCACTATCTGTGGGATTGAGATTCCTCTGACCAAACTGTGAGAAGAAGGAATCAAGATTTTGTCAGCAATTTGATATGCTTCAGATGACTGGATTGGAAAGTTAGCTGGTAAAAAACAACATAAACCAAGCTGATATCTTTTGGTCAGTGTACATCACTTAAGGCTGTGATCAGTTTTGTTTTCCAGTATTGAAATATTTGAAGTAAATGGATTAAAGTATTTGTCGTCTCGGTGTCTCAGTTCAAGTAGCTGCACAGTCCTGACAAAGTTATAGAGAAAATTCTTTTTTGATCATTAGGTGCTAGACATAGGAGCAAGTGTCATTTTTGAAAGTGAAGATGAAAATACAAACTATACAGTTCTTAGAATTTATATATTGCAACAGAACATTTCTCCTGAATTCCTATTTAGGAATTAGGGTTTGCTATGGTGACTGAGCCCAGGTGCACTGGCTGACGTCCATTTGAGCAATTACATTCAGCTCAAATTCCTCTTTTCAGAGGAGCAATGTATTCTCTCTCCAACCTGACAATTGTATGGTGGTGGTGTCTATTATTTCAAAGCTGCATCCAGTCTCAGAGACACCTGTACTTTACTGATAGCTGAAAAAATCCTTGTACCCATTGTTCATATCCTCTTTCAGGCTTTGCTCTGCTTCACAGAACAGACTTGCTATTGCGTGTCTTGTGTGAAAGTGATTACCCTCTTTTGCAAACAGCTTTCAAAGGCACAGAACAGCAAGTCACATGGGTGATAGCTAGTCCTTCCAAACCATAAGGAAAGAGAAAGCATAAGGGGAGAGAAAAAGAGCTCAAGATCATAGCAGCCAGCTCCTGTGTCCGGAGACACCACTACAACATGCCTTTGTAAGCTTGCCTGGAAAGGCAGAGAACAGTTCATATCTGTCCTGGCCATCAGTCAGTGAGGCATGCGCAGGATGCTAAATACGTTGTTTTTCACAAAGACAAAAAATGTCCCTCAGTCCTTCATGTCTAGTATCCCATCTGGAGTTAAGTGCTATGTAGTATCCTCATTATGCAAACTATGTCACCACTAATGTGTGAGTACATGTAAGGACTGGATATGAGGAAAATCAAAGGGTAAGACAAGAGTATGATACAAGTATGATCTTACTATTCATCCTTTTTCTGAGTCCTTCACTTTGATTTGTCATCCTCCTTCTTTTTTTTCCTTCATCAGCTACAGCCTTCTGTCTCAATGCTATAAACTCTTTTTTTGGTTTGGTTACCAAGAGCAGTTTACTTCTAAATCCATTAAGTGTCTTCAGATGTTTAGCCCGAAGGTGTGGAAAAGGGCACTTTGTTTTGTCATGGAAGTAGAAGCACTGTGCACTGGTGCCTGATGACACGCCCTTTAAAACAACAGGCATGCCTCCATTCTCTTCTCTAAATCACTGTCTTTCACTTTTTAGTGTTTTCTTTCTATTTTCTTTCATCTTAATTCATCTCTGAACCTGGTTCTTTAAAATTATAGCAAGGCAGAGCCAAATTCTATTCTGGTACATGACTAGCTGCTAGTAAATGACATCCTTAATTTTTACTTCATTAGGAATTTACTAGAAAAGACATGATGCCATCATGCAACAAAAGGTTTTTACAAGAAAAGCGTACAGGAAAAGTTGTTCCTATACAAAAAGACATTAACGATTATCTTTATTTTATTACTATTTAACATACGGGAGGGGAAAATAAACCCAACAGTGTATTTGCCAAAAGGAAAAGTACCAACTTGGTTAAAGAGGAAAAATTGCTTTCAGACTCCCAACAAGATTTTACATTCAGCAAAGAAATGTGAAATTAAATATAAAAAATATACATTTTTTCTCTTTTCGCCATCATTGTTTATTCCCCCAATAGTCCTGTTTGCTCCTTTTCTGCCTCTTTTGATCTGACTTGATGGAGTTGCCACTTCTTTCTCTTCCTTTCATTGTAATATCACACTTGGCCAAAGAACAGAGGAACTGAACAAAGATGTTGATATGTAAATAACAGCTTTGAAGATAGAAACACCAGATTGTTCCTAAAAAGAAAAATGCAACTGCTTTTTTTTTTGACCAGATTAAAAAAAAAATCCTGATGCATAATTCAAATGGTGCCTGAAATTAAAGATTCCATTATCTCTGAGGAATAATCATTTCAGTCAAACCAGGTATTTCCAGAGAGCTGAGGAAATTGCATTAAGAGTTCAAAATGTTACATTCTATGTGTTGTTAACAAAATTGCTTATTCCAACCCTATTTCAGTTTTCATGTATTTCATTACGAGTACTTTTTGATAGGACATTGAAGAGATGAGAAGATTTTCCACTACACAGAAACAACTGAAGGCCAGATTCTGATGCCTTGGCTCCTGCTAGGTGGTATTTGAATCACAAAGTCACAGAGCTGGTAGAGCCCTCTGGTCCCTGGGCCTCTGGCTCAACCCCACTGCCTAAGCAGGGCCACCTAGAGCTGGTTGCCCAGGAATGTGTTGAGAGAGGATTTGGAAGATCTCTAAGGACAGAGACTTCACCACCTCCTTGGACAACCTGTTCCAGTGCTCAGTCAGCCTCACAGTGAAAAAGTGTTTTCTGATGTTCAGAAGGAACCTGTTTTAATTTATGCCCATGCATGACTTCTCTGACAGCAGAGAGAATCTCCCCTGATCACAGAATTTACAATAAATACACTCCAAAACTCAGTGAAGTCAACAGCCAGTGACTTCAGCATTTCTGGGCTTCTGTATAAGTAGTAGGATGAAATTAGGTCCATTCTCCTGCAAGTACTGTTCCAGTTTGCATTACTAAGTCCATATTTCTGTATGGAGTGTGTCCATGGAATGACTTATAGGACCTTCTCTATTCAGTGAAATACCTTAATGCTTTAGTCTAAACACTCATGGTGTGTAGAAAATTTCCAGATTATGAGTTGCACAACAACAAATATGATAGAATGAGCCTTAATAACTGAAAGGGGCTTGATGCAAAACAGCCTCAAAGGCAGTAATAGCTGCTGAGGCATTGCCCCGGAATATCCAGGCGAGCATTACTGGTTGTCCTTCTGAATAAATATTAACGTTATTCAGAAAGTATTTATTTGTACTACCCAAAATAAGTATTGTTATTAATGTTTTTAAATGAATGCTTTTGAATCTTGATACCCAGTAGTGAATGAGTGGAAATGATCACATCTGTTATTGCAGCCTCATCTGTAGTCTAAGAGCTATGTAAGGTATCTTAGCGTGTGAAAGCACGTATCAAAGACTCCTTCCCAGTGGTCATAAAGTTAAATTTTCACCTTTTGTAGAAAACCATGGGGCAACTTAGGAGAACTTCAGGTGGAATTCAAGTAGTTTACAAATTACATAGTAGCCTCTGCTAAACAGCCCAGTATGCCTCTTCTACTTTGATGTAGACAGTTTGATCTGTGATTGATTCTGCCCACATTCTGAAAACTGGCAAAGTGATGCTGATTTCTGCTTTCCAAAAGGTTACAGTTCTGCATGATTATAAATGATGTGTAAGCATTACCAATAACAAACAGTCAAGGTGCCTAATAGACAAAAGGTCAATAAAAGTAAATAGCTTGCATTGCCTGATTAATGTGGCACCAGTTCAGAATTAATAGGGGCATAAAATTACCTGATCTTACCTGGCATGTAGGCTGTTCAACTACATGTGTTTCAAAGATACTGATGTAGGAAAGTCAAGTTCCACGTTGCTTGAAGTTTGATATTTCTTGTTCTTAGTGACTATCTAAGCAATATGAGACTATAGCACTGTCATGGCAACAATTTAAGTGTGGGGGTTTTTTCCACAATGTTGTTTTTAACAGAAAAATATGGTATCTTCATACTCTTCAGTGCAAGTAGGTGAAGAAGATACAGAATCAGAAAGAAAAGGAGCATAATTTTTCCCCAAAAGATGTGGTGGATTAAAAAGACTCATAAGCAAGAAAAAGAAAGACTGATTAGAAGAAAGTGAACACAAACAGTAGGTAGTGGCATAGGGTAGTGTGAGAGCACATGCCTATCAGGCTGAATCTGACTAGAAAGGAAAGCAGAAACTCATTTTTTTCCCTTGGAGCCACAGGCAAAGGAGCATGGGAAAGTCTGCAGTCCCAGATCAAAAGGAACCTGACTCAGGCAGGATGCACCTGGGTTTGATACTCAAGGTTCACTTCATCAGTGGAAAGAGGAGCACCAAGATGATTAGAGAGATGAAGCACCTCAGGCTAAGAGATTTAGGATTGCTGAGCCCAGAAAAGAGAAGATTTGGGGGTGACCTAATTGCTGCCTTCCAGTACCAGAAAAATGCCTACAAGAAAGATGGAGAGAGACTTTTACTAGGACATGTAGTGATAGGACAAGGCAGAATGTCTTTATACTGACAATAAGTAGGTTTAAATATTAGGAAGAAATTCTTTACTGTGAAGGTGACGAGATATTGTAATAGGTTGCCCAGAGAAGCTGTGGATGGCCCATCCCTGGCAGCGTTCACGGCCAGGTTGGATAGAGCTTCGAGCAACCTGGTCTAGCGGAAAGTATCCCTGAATATGGCAGGAGGGTGTTTGAACTACACGGTCTTTAATGTCCCTTCCAACCCAAACCACTCTATGATACCCAGAATTCATCAAGGTTTTTCTCCACTGGCACACCTAGCAAGGGCATCCAAGACAGTTGTGTTTCTTTCAGACAGTGCAGAGATTTACATTCCGCTGTGGACTTCCATGTCCCTCTGTGTCCACTCCCTGAAGGAACTCAAAAGGATAATCCATCTCAATGCAGGGGAAAAGCACAAGGTGGAAACTACTGTATGAATTTTCTACAAGAAACTGTTTGGACCAGAGCATTAGATTACACTTCTGTCTGAAGCTGCTGCGAAACTACATGCTTAAGTGCCAGGCTGAATTATTCACCTGAAATGAATTCTCCATCTGAGGCAATTCAGTAACTCTCTACTGGGGTATTGGGTTTTCTCATCTTGCCCTTGTGCTATAAGAATGCCCTTGGCCACTACCAAGCAGTTTAGAAAGCAGAAAAATGAGAAAACCACTTCTCACAGTGCTCATTTGACTGAAACCTGAATTAAATGCTATTCCTCTCACCTCACAACCTCCCCATTATATCCAAGTTCAGAGTAAGAATAAAGTTTGTGAAGCCTATGATCTTCAGGGTACACCACAGGGAAAAAATAAAAAGAAAAGGTTTGAGAAATTTCAGTTTGCTCTCTTTCTTCCAGCATGATTTAAAAAAGGCTTAAGTCTCTGGATTCACAGAAAAAAATATACTTAATGGCATATACTCTCAATAAACCCCCTTAGCTCTAAGTAGACTGGAAGATTAAAGTTTCTGCCAATCTGCTGAGTGAACAGCCAGGTTCCAGCATCACACATTCCCTCTGTATATCCCAAGGCAAACAGCTCACTTTTAATTAAAGCACAACTTGGGCAAATAACTTAATAACCAGTTATTTGTCACAAGTTAGGTTGCCTCAGAAACTGCACAAATTAACCTGAAAAAACAGTAGGTTAAATAAACAGAAACTATAGAACCTTAGGCACGAGAGGTTTTTTTCCTATCTGTGGATGCATAACAGAAAAGAATCTCAGTTCTAACATGGCTTTCCATGCCACTATGAGGTAGCGTTTGCTACTATTATGAATAGCATTTTGCATGTATTTATTTATTCTGATTCATCTTAAAGCCATCTCTGCTATGGAAGATGACATTTGGAAAATCAACCATCAGCACCAACAGGATGCTATCATGCACATGGTATACAGTGATTTACATTGAAGGATCTCAAAATACTTAAAAGGTGTTCATCAGAAGCCTTTACATGCTTTTAACTGCTTACCTGCAACAGCACATTAGTGAGATTTTTATCCTTGATTAAATGAGTTTTCTAGTGCATTGGCTATTTGAGATAAAAATGTGAGTGATCCTGAACATTATACTTATGCTTTGAACTTAAATCTTTCATAAAAAATCCTTACAAAGACCAAAAATCTGACTTATTTATTTAATCTGATTCTAATAAATGGGGGGAGGGGGAGGGGGAATGTGTGTGGAATGAAATGAGTGCAAGCCTACTAGTGCCACTTAGCATTTGAAGAGAGCCTTTTGTGAACCTTGCTATTAAAATGGCCATGATAGTAGGAAGCAACTATAATTTTGCTGTGAATCACACAGCTATTCACAGGAAGATTCTTAGCAAAGACAAAGGCCCTGCTGTCCATTATAAACCCATGAATTGCCTTCAGATAAATGCATCTTGTCCTTTGGTGTAAAACTACTCGTCAAATCCACCCAGCAGTCTCCATTGTTCACCCTGATGAAAATGCACTCTGGAACAGAGAAGCTGTCTAATTCATTACAGCAGAGACTTAATTTTTTCAAGCAACTGCTTTGTACTGAAAACTGTAAAAATCCCAAGTGCAAGCAGAAACAGATTTGGGTTTTTTTGTCCCCTCACAAAACTTAACCTTTATTTGCTAATGGCAAAAACTCCTTTTTTCTTTAAAAAATAAGTAACAGTCATGGATCTTTTCATGTGTATTTAGCAGAAAGGTAAATCTCAAAAGAGCTTTCCTCTATACCATCTTTAGAAAGAGTCTCTTTTGGGGTTTTATCTATCTACAGAGGCTTTGAATAAGATGAAGCAATTTATTAAGCTACCTTCCTCCTGGCTCCTTTTAGTTAATATTTATCTAAGATTTGTTAATTGCTACTGAAGATGCTATATCAGGTAATGCATTTAATTTACCTTCTGAGCCTGGAACCGCAGGATAGAAAGTGTATCTATGGATATGCCACTGTAGAGTAGCAACAGTAGCTTTGGGCTACAGCTGCTAAAAATAACTTGCTCTGTGCTGCAACTCAGGTATGAGAGACTCAGACCATTCATAAGAACTGCAATTAAAAGCATGAGATGGAATGTAAATACCCTCCTCCATCACTCTGGCAATTTCTTTTTGATGAGTCTGCAGTGGTGGAGTTTTTATCTTTTTTTGAATGTTTGCTGTTTTATGGAAAGCACAGTATTTCTTTTGATTTCTTTCCCGGGAACCATTTTTTTTAGAGTTTAAAGAGGAGTGGGCATAATTTTAATTCCAGACAGACAGCAAGGAAGAAAAAAAGGCAATTTTTTAAGGACAAACATTGTTAAGACTGCTGGTATTTTTTTTTAAAGGCAATTAAAACAATAGTCTTCACAATAAATAAAATGTGTTTAGCATTAATATGAAACATGGCCTCCCACATACATTTAATTAGTGTATTTTCCTTTGCATAGTCGGAGGGAGCAAAGTTGACCTACTCTTGCCAAAGCACGCATCCTTGACAAGCACTCCCAATGAAGCTGAAGAGATGGATCATGCAAGGAAATCTTTCATCACCTGACTCTCAGAATAAATGCTGTACAGTGGTAGTCAGGGGAAGAGCTGAAACCCTGCCTGGCAACCCTGCTGGGAAACTGGCTGTTGGGAAACCAAGAGGCAGTGACTTGTATCACACACTGGGATGGCCTTGGGGATGAGGACAGGGGCTCTTTTCCTCAGCTTCCTTCTTTCTCAAAAAACAATCCCAAAAGGCATGTGGTTAGTGGAGTTGGAGCAGCCACTGACTACGGCAGCTTTGTCTACTCTCTTTCCAAGGAGAGATGGGCAGAGTCCAACCCTTTTCCTGCATGCTGACCAGCACATGCACCCATGTGTGAGGGTAGGTTGCTCCTGTTACAGCACTGGCAGCAATATCGGAGCAAAACTGCAATCCAGGGACTGGGGCTGGATGGGCACCCAGGCGCCATGTCCCACACAGGGGCAGGCAGAGGAGCAGCCTCGGTGCCTCCCTGCAGCCCAGGCCACAGGCTGCTGACCTGCACGGGAAGCTCCAGCCATGCGTGAGTTATTTGCCCCAGTACTCAGGCTCCTCTTTAGCTGTTTTACCTGTGATTTGGCCTTTCCCTGCTACTTATGAAAGGGACAGAGCTCCTCGATCATGGTGGCAGCTGTTGCTCTGCTGTTCTCTTTCTCAGGATGTTCACTCCGTAAAGTAGAACGGATCTTCTCTGCTCATATAAAGCAGAAGCAGCAGCGCAGACAAAGGCTCAACTGTCCCATCAATATCAATGATCTACATTGGAATTGAGAGTGCCAATAAAAAAACCCAACAATTCTTTTTTCTTTCTTCCAGTTGGAATAAACTGAGCATCTTTTTTACCCTCGATTTTGTTCTGCCAAAGCAAAACAAAACAACTCTCTCATCAAACTGTTTATACATCAGAACTCTCTTCACTCTGAAACAAAACATTTTGTCCAGTGGCAGGCATACAATAAACAACAAGGAATGAAGGACTGGCTGCACATCTACATTGTTTCTTTCCTCCAGAATGCTCAATGACAGGGATACTTTCGGGACCTGAACTTCAGGCTCCAGACCAGTCCTGACTGAAGGGGTTCTAACCTGCACTACCCTGTAGTGGGCTCACCCCTGTGCTATGCCATTCTCTCACTCTTGACAGTGGATGCTTTAGTATTTATAAAAATGTGTTTCAGAGCTGTAAATATCAAGGAAACACATATTTGGATTTTTTTTTTATTTTTTTATTCTAACAGTTAAGGCACTCTGTTGAGGCAAGAGAATTAGAGTTCAAATCAATACAGACAGTACTGAACACAGCTCTTACATTTTTTGCTTCACAACATTGATTACAGGATGCTGAAAAGCAGAAGGGACATTAACTGTCCTTCTATCAAGGTGTGACTCCTCCTCAACAGCCAAAACATATTTGCAACTGAAAGTACTTCGCAACTTTGATCCAAGTCCATGTAGACTTTTTTTCTGTTTGTGCTACTTGTAAATTTAAATCCTGTTTTGCTATACTGTTGTACAAGAACAATGATTTGTAAGGAGTCATTCAAAAAATAAGCAGTATACTTATTCATACTTTTGTGAAAACTGAATGCATTTTGCATGTGAAATATTTCCTGTGTTAAATTGACACTCATGGTGCTGTTTTCCATTCTAATCAGTATCCAGTATATCCAGCATATTCAGAATGATATATCCAGGATGATAGTGGCTCAGTACAACTACTAAATTACTCATGCAAAAACATGTGCTGCACTAACACTGCCAAAGTGTTTATAAGCAATATGTCGGCGGGGGGAGGGGGGGGGGGAAGAGGAGAGAGAAAAATGGTCCACAAATTAAAACCAAGAGATCTTTCAAAGTTATCAATAAATGTAGCGGAAGATGAATAAAACGCTAATGAAAATTGCTGATGACACCAAAATAGGAGGCAATGTCTATTAGGTAAGAATTAAAATATCACATTGGAAAGAACTGAGTGTTGTTAAAAACCAGGGATTGGACTAAAGAGTATATGGCAAAGCTGAAGGTTATGTTCACAGGTTGTCTACACAGCCAAATAAAACATAGGGCAGATAGAATAATTTGTGATATATACAGATAAGTATCAGACAGCGGGCAGAAGCTGTGACACTAAGCAATAAAGGGACACATCCAAGCTTTCATCCTAAACCAGGGAAAGTACCAAAAATACAGATCCATGCAGCATAGGGCCAGTGTTCTAGGATCTCAGCGCAGTGATTCTGTTGATCAGAACACAGATTTTGATGATCACATAGCTGTTACAGGACAGACTCTCTTGCCGAAGGCACCATGTAGTCATAAGTTTCTTGCCCAAGTTTCTTGCCCAGGAACAGTTCTTAGACAGGCATATCTTCTATTAGCTTCCAAAGGAAAAATGCTGTCAGGGTCACCTGTTTCATAGCTATCATGTAGTCAGGGATAATGGCTGGGAGTGTTTTGTGTTATTTCTAAACTTGCCAATCCATCTTTTACAAGAACTTTTAAGGTCAGCAGAGAGAAACACGTGCAGCAAACAGATTTACTGGACAGATTATCTAAGTGACCTCATAAAGGTAACAAACCATGCTGCTCTTTCAATAAGCATCTTTTTAAATCTCTGTTAACTAACACTGAAATATTTGCTTTGACACAAGAGTTTGCTGCAAGTGTTTCCATGGTAATTCTTGGCCTGTCAACTGCGGGGACAATTCCAGCTAACTCCAGCAGGCAGAGTGGGCTTTAAGATACCTTCCCAGACACCCTTCAGACTATTGGCTGCACAAACCCTGGTAGTAGCTGCAGTACAGATGAGGTGAAGAAGAGCACCCTCAGCAGGCTGTGAGCCACAGGGTGCTCTGTGATGCTAAGGCCAAAGGGGGTAAATATTCCTTCTCACTGGTAAGTCTACCCCCAAACTGGATGCTGTTGAGATTAAAGATAGGAGATTTCTCCCAAATTCTGTTTGTAGCTGTAGTGCTACTCTCATTCAGCACAGCAGCTGGCTGCAGGCCTCCTGGGACCCAGCAAAACCACTGCTCTTGGACGGCCTTCTAGTAGAGACAGCAGGAAGATGTCAGGCCATGTGAGCACAGTCCTGTCTTCTAATCACTGACTGTTAGTTGCTCTCCCAACAATAACTCTTGTCCACTTTTCTAACCAGCTGAACTGCATTTACCAGTATTGTTCCTTCAAATAACTCTACAGTACAGCTGTATACAAATAACATCTGGACACTGGTTTGTGCGGTTAATACAATTGTATTTTATACACATACTGCAAACTGCATGCAGTCATGCTCTCGCCTTTCCTAAGGTTTTGCATTTTCCCCAATTTTCTTTTCAACTCAGATAATTATTTACAACCACTTATTAGGACCTGTGAGTTCTGCAGTCTATTGTTTTAGCATTCTTCTCAAGTTTATTTTGGTACTTGATTATTGCAGAAGAAAGAGGAAAACTGTGGGTCCAGTAAGATTAGAGGCTTATGAAATTCCTTCTTTAACTGTCCCAGTGTGCACCCAACAGACTTTGCTCTAAAGCATACATACACAGAGTTAAAAAAAAAAGCATACTGCATACAGTTCTGGTGTCCACAACATAGGAAGGACATGGAACTGTTGGAGCAAGTCTAGAGAGGGGCCACAAAACTGATAAGAGAACTGGAGCATCTCCCCTACGAAGACAGGCTGAGAAAGTTGAGGCTGTTCAGCCTGCAGACATCATAGCCCCTTCCAGTATCTGAAGGGGACCTCCAGGGAAGCCAGAAAGGGACTCTTTGTCAGGAACTGTGATGATAGAACAAGGAAATATGGTTACAAAATCAAAGAAAGGAAATTTAGTTTAGATATTAGGAAGAAATTCTTTACTGTGAGGGTGGTGAGACATTGAACAGGTTGCCCATGAAGGTTGTGGATGCCCCAACCCTGGCAGTGCTCAAAGCCAGGTTGGACGGAGTTCTGAGCAAACTGGTCTAGTGGGAGGTGTCCCTGCCTATGGAAAGGAGGGTTGGGACTATATGATTTTTAAGGTCCATTCCAACTCCTTAACAGTCTACAATTCTGTGATTCTACGAAATACATAAACAACATGCCTATAAATATTAAGCATGTAATAGAGCTAAAATGTAAATATTGCATCTCTTTCTAAAAATATTGGATATTCTGTACATAACATTATACAACAGTAAGACATCTATATAAATGTATAAAGATGCACAAACCTGGGTACGTCTAAGTAAAAAAATTATGGAATAGGCTATGAATGCAAAAATTCTTGCTTACTTTAATAATGAAGAAGTAAACACATCCTTTAATAACATCTATGATGCAGTGGTAGAGGAATAAGATCCTCCTCAGTAAGTCTGTAAATGCTAATAATAAAAATATTCTCTGCCACATCGAGTGGTTTTATAGCTGCATGTCATTGTGACATACAACTCCTACAAATTTCTATCAGCATATCTCATGTTGAACTCATTTATACATCGATTGGTTTCTGGTGTGTAATACTTGCTTTTTCTTTTTTATTCTGCGATTTTGAATAGTGTGAAAGAAACTCAGAACAAAAGGCCAGGGTCAAGTCATACAAATATTGAGTGTGCGCTGTGGAGAGCATTTCCATTTAGCTGTCTCAAGGCTGCTGCGAGTTAGCACAAAAGCACGTTGAAGAATACTTACAACACCCAGCCCAAGCAGTCTTTACACATGTGACCTTACAGCTCTCACAGATTCAAACTGCAGTTCTGTGTGATGGGATGTTCCTCTTATTCACACCCTCAACCTTTGAGTGGGATACTGAGAAGTGCCACACAGTACAGGAAGTGTCAGGAAATCACACCAGATCCTTTCAAAAGCAAAATCTGTCCTGACATATTTACTAACCTAAGCAAAGCCACAGAGTCATCAAAGAGAAGATGCTAATTGCTATGAGAATAACAAATCATCCCACATGGCTACAACTGCAAAAGGAACCAGTAGCTCCCACTTAGCTCTTCTGTCACCCCATGGGGCTACTCGATGCTCAGTGCATATGTCACTGACTCTGCCGGTCCCTGGCAAAGGCACGTGGGTTCCCTGGTATCACATTCAAGGGAGTACCCATGTGCCTGCAGTGGACTGCAGAGATGTTAGCAGCTCTCGGGAAAAGGTGATACAGGGCAGGTCAAAAAAGCCCCTTGTATACCTGTCACTGATGAAATCAAATGGTGCGGTTTCTGAAATCTTACCTTTCTCTGAGATTCTTCATTCCGATCTCCTTAATTCTACTGGGAGTGGATGCGCTGTGATTTAATTCTGACCTTGACAGACAGTTTTGAATAATGTATTCATCTGAGATATAATCAAACATGGCAGCTATCAGAACTCTCTGGTTGCCTAAAAACTTTCTTTTTTTTTTTTTTTTTTTTTTTTTTTTTTTTTTTTTTTTTTTTTTTTTTTTTATTTTAATTTTTTTTTTGTTTTGGTTTGTTTCCATTTGTAATGTAATATTTGTGTTCTTTTCTTGAAACAAAGGTATTTTTTCTGTTATTCATCTCCAGTCATGAGCTATCATTTACTAAATAAATATTGAGTCTTAAAGCCTTAGCTCAGACAAATCTCTTGTAGGCTTCAGTATGAGATTTGTATAACTCCTAAAGAATTTTGAATGTACTCAAAGACCCGAGTTTTATCTCTCTTTTTAGCCCTCCCATTTAATTTGACTACTTATCTAAAACAAAAATAAAACTTCCAATGATCTTCAACTGGATACTTAAAACCTTGCCGTCATGCCAACACTGTTGTCTAAAATAGAGCTGAAACAATAGGAGCAAATAGGAAAATAAACAAGTCAACACACACTTGAAGGACAGTTATACCTAGAGAAAGGGATATGAAGAAAAGCAGCATCATTTTTCAGGAAGTTATGCACTAAGAAGAGCTATTACAGACAAAATAAGTTGTTTCTGGGATTTTTATTCCTAGTTGGAAAGAAACAAGAATATTTCTTATGTTGAGATGTACCATCATTTCCTACAAGGACTTTTTTTAACTAGTGTGTTTCAAATACAAATAATTCTTGGTTCTTATTTGAGTAATATTTTATTTTAGTTTTGCTTTTCTCTTATTCATGGTTCCAAGACAATAGAGAAATAGGACAATGCATTTAGTGAACTTATTACTTACGATATTCTCCATCAACAAAAGACAGACACCAGGAATAATGACAATAAATTCCAGTTGCTAATCACACTGCTTTTAATCCTTTTATCTTACCATTTATTTATTGTCTTAGATTTTGCAGTATTTTACAATAGAAATACATTTTTTCTTCTACCTGTTAATTTCAGGTTGGCAGATTCACTGCAGCAGCTGTAACAGCAATTGTGTTTAATTAGAACATTCTTGTCATCTGGGGAAGATAGGACAAATTATTGGGTGAAGTTTCCATATAATATCTCCCTGGTGGATATATGTGCTAATAACAATGAGGATCTCAATTTCCTCTCTAATCCCCTCTTCTAGGGTTGTTTACTACTGAGAAGGAACTCGGTGGTAAAACAAACAACTGGTTGTCTCACTAGGAATGCACCAATATGAGGATGAGCCAAAGGATGCAGAGGATTTGGACCCTTTTCTCCCAGATACTGTGGGCTGCTGATGTGGCCAGCATGCTCTTGGGAGGACTGGCCATACCAGTGTCATCTGGGGTGAAGAAAACTGTGTATTCCTAAAGATGATAAACTTGTGTGTTCTGGGTGTTACAAATCAAAATATAGACCACACCTCTCTGCATTACATTCAATTACCTTAACCTTCTTGTTGCTGCATTGTATTGCATTCCAAAACTATATATTAACACTGGTTAAATTATTACTGGATCACATCTGGCACTGTATTGGAAAATCATTCAGCTTGTACTATTCACAGCCTTATGATATCGAAACTGACTTAACATATATACATTTGTAGCTGTGTGTATATATGCAGATTTATATGGAAAAGTGATCTCTAACTATCCCATTTAAAGAGATAAAAATGTATGAACATATTTATGGGTTTGTATTTAACACAGTATAGAATGTCTTCACAAATACAAGGGGAAGACATAACTATTCCAAAAAGCCATTAATGGCACCAAATTTTGTCTTTCTCTGTTTTTGTATTTGATAACTGAGCAATGGAGAACAGTCAGGGCACTAGTTGAAATAAATTACATCTACTTTAAATTTATTTTAGTCTGAGAAAGTATCTAATAGTGCTTTGGAGAGATGGGGCTACCGAGGGGAAGACCAATATGAAGAGAATGGTTAGAGTATGAGTAACAGGGAAGACTGATTGGAGTGTAATATGAACAGAAAACACCTTCTGCTTTTCTCAGGGGATGTAGTATCTCTCTGTAAGGTGTCTGGCTCACTGAATCCATAGTACAGAGAGAGAGAGATATGACCCTGAAAATGGAGACAAAAGGGAGTATGATGAATAAGGTTTTGACAGAAACCTCATAAACCTCTGACCATAAGTTTGAACAATTTCACGTATAAATACCATATGTGATCTACTTGTCTAAGACTATTTGAGTTTCCATGAGGGATTTCATCCTTATATGTTTCTATTCAGTTCCCTGAAAGTTCAGTCAACGTGTATTACTAGACAGAATTTGGTTTAGATTCAGACATAAACGCCTTATGTAAACTCTTCAAATAAGGGTGAAGAAAGCATTCTTACTTATGATGGAAGCAAGACTTATTTAGTTGTGGACTACTTTTAAGAACAGATAGGAAAAAAAAAAAAGTAATGAATGAACTCAAGATACGCTTTTTCCCAAATCTGTAATTTCAGGGCTCTGTTTTGTCTTTGAACACAACACATGATTAATCTCAGTGTAGGATTTACAAAATCCGCTTTTAGCCATAGGATATACTCAAAAAAGAGGAAGTAAAATGTGGCTTGTGCTAAACTTAGTGGCTTTGGCAATTAATCAACTTTATTCATTGATTCAGTCAAGTGAAATAGTTTGCTAGATAAGGATAGGAATTGTTCCTGCAATTTTGAATACTACTATGTATCCAGCCAAATGGGCTTTATGCTAAAGAAGCCAATGTGATTTATTTGTAATCCCTTTAGTTCGTTTTTTATTTGTTCTTTCAGATTGCAGAGACTGAAGAATATGATACTTACCCAAACCCTTGGATTATTTGCATGAAGAAGATTTGACCTTAATGCTCTGTCTGCGTGTGTCATAAAATCAGATGGGTTCAAATGATCCTGGTACAGTGACGCATTCTTGATACTGTCTACTTATTTTAAACATGCAATTGTGGTAACTTATGCCCACTCTTTCTCTGCTTGCACATGATGGGGCTCATGTTAACCTTTAATAGAAGATGACATTATGTCAAGTCCTCTTATCCTGGGAGCATGATCAGCAGGGGAGTGAGTTCATCAAGCTCCCTTTCACTACTCTCAGGATGTCATAGCAGTGGGGGTTTTTTTGTTTTGCTTTGTTGTTTTTTTCCCAGCATCTGCCTCCAGATATATTTCAATCAAAATTAAATGGGGAAGGGAACTTAGAATCCCACATTGTATATTCTTCACCAAGAAGGAAGTCAAATTTCAATATCCTTTTGGGAACAGTTTCCTGCCCAATGCAATCCCTAAATGACTCTTTGTCAGCTCAGATCATAACCCTATAACTTAATGTGCAAAGATACACTGAAAAATAAATGAAATGTTTAGGACTACCTGACCACAAGACTAGATATTAAGTCCTTCTGCACAAGAATTAAATGAATGGCTGCTTGCAGTATACATAGATGGATCTAGCAGATTAACAGTTACTCAAACTTACTTCTGATGTCAAAATACTCAGAACAAGTCCAGATGAAAGAGCTAGTCAAAGGCACTATTGATATGAGGTGCAAAATGAAGACTATCAGCATGTTCTCAAACACTGGAATAAAAATAACTGGCAGGAAAATCAGAAATAACGGTTAACTTTGGATCAGGTCTTCCAGTCTCGATTTATTTGTGCAACTCTACCCCAATCTTTTCAGAAACATATGAACTATAGGGTTTATGTTCAAACTTGGATCCCTAATCCTTTTGTTTTCTCCTTCCTAATTACAAGGAGATTTCAAGAGTAGTAATTAGCTAGAAGCAAGAAATACTGCACTTTGAACACGACTGCTGAAAAATTCTAAGTCAACTTCTAACATTTCTATTACTCTTATTCACTTTATTCTATTGAGGCCTGTGCTTTTTTGAATTACGTAATTATACAGAGCAACCCTCCGTATAGCACAGTTCTTCCCACTTCTTGGGCTAACATCTATGTATGCTATCAAAGTGTTGATCATTAGGGACCTGGATCCTAATTATGCATACTAAAGCCATAAGGGTTCTTTTCAGATTCCATGATTCAGATTAGTAATCATTTTATACCAGATACAAACTCTTTCCAAGGTTATCTGCTAAAAAGCTCCAGGCATCTCCTACAGTAGTTCATTTCTCATGAAGCTCAATACAAAATGCCCTTTTTTAAATAATTCAGAAGTGATCACTTCCTCTGTTGCAGGGCTTTGGTTGTTGTTTGGAGGGTTTTTTTAATATTACCAGACAAGGACAAGGGGATCAAAACTAGTTTCGGTAATTTCCCTCCAAAGTTGTCCTGGTGTGTTCCAAAGGACTACAAGACAAACAGATGTGGCTCCCTTTCATACAAGTACATATCCTGATGAATGATCCATTGCCTTGACCTCTTCTGACCAAAAGCAACACAGATTCACAGAAAGACAGAATAGTTTGGGTTAGGACCTTAATGATTTTCTGGTTCCAACCCCTATGCCATGGACCTGGACACCTTCCACTATACCAGGTTGCTCAAGGCCCCGTCCAACTGGCCTTCAGCACAACTAGGGATGGCGGGTTCACAACTTCTATGGGCAAACTGTTCTAGTGCATCGCCAGCCTCACAGCAGAGAAACGTATATTGATCTGTTTAATTGCATGGAGATAGACTAAAATTTGGGTACAGTAGTCAGGCTCTTTCTGGAATAGATTTCTCAGCTGAGGCTTTTATGAAACAACAGAAATGTGCAGATCATTGAGTCTGATGCAAGTACTGCTAAAATCAGTGAAAAAGTTAATTTTTCAGGAAAGTTTTTTGAAAATATGCTACACGTTGTTGGAAGGTGACAGTCATGTGAGCCCTCTAACTCCCTTTTGTTGTGCCATGCTGGGTGCCTGCAGCTTGAGCAACAAGGGCCACTGAGGTTGCCAAAAGCCAGCCAGCACCACCATCATCACCTGTCCACCCTCTCACTCCCAAGACTTGATCCTGCATTGCTGCAGGGAGGCCAGAGATGAGCTTCCCATTTTGTCATAGGGTATTTAGTCCCCTCCAGGCAACGTTTGTGATATCCTGATTTAAGAGCTGGTGTTTTGATGCACAAATCTAAGATAGATAACTGATTAAAATATTTAGGTCAGATAATACTACAAGTTACTAAATATTACCTGAGTCCCAGGCCCAGAAAAAGGAGATAGGTGCTTCTGAATAGAGCAGAGAAAATAGTTTGCTATCTGAAGAGAGATCAGAGTCTCATTTAAGCAAAAATAAGATGATTCCTGGATATCATGAAATAACTTAGCAAAACAAATCAGAGCAGTACTAGAAACTACTCTCAACACACTGAATAATCAATGAGTTAATTTGTTAAAACTTCAAATTGGTGTAACATTCAACATATGGGATCCGTGAAAAGTATAGAGACTTATAAAACCTCTTTTACTAAAGGCTACCATCAGTGTCTATGGATACCACCATCTAGTATATACTACTGATGTTACTTACAACATTCTTCTTCTAAATATTCAAAAAAACGAGGCCATTCTGGATATTGCAGTATGTTAGTATTCAAACATCCTAAGTCAAGGTAATCTTTTCTATAAATTCTTTGTCTTCTCAGGGTTGCATAAGAGAATAAAATTATCCACTGTAGCTTATGAAATCTTTTATAATTCGACAAAAACCAGTCTTCTTAAAAATTCTCCTAAAACATCTACATCAAATTCAAAAGGTGAAATTGTCCTAGAACAGAGCTTCAGGCTATAAAAATAAATCTACGATATAATTATTTTGGGGAACAACTGGCAGTTAGAAAATTCAAGGACGGTCAGGCACTTTATGACTTTGCTAAAAGTCAGAGGTATGATTTACTTATTCTGTTTGATTAGGTCATCAGATAAATAGCATAATTAGGAATAATAATGAAAACCTTGATGTTCAGTAGAGAACTTTCAGCCAACTTTCTCTCACAAAGAGGAAACATATGTGCCTTTCAACAATCCATAACATAAAATATGTTTCAGGTCCCATATGCTATCTTTTCTCTTTGCATTTCATCATAGAATCTGTAACCTCTGAAAACATTTTTTCACCAATTGCTTCTTTGCATCAGTCATACTCACATTTTTCATTCATAAATTTGCATTTTGGACATAATAATTTTGTCAGACATGACAGGGTCATAAAATCAATTACAATGAGCTCTGCAAAATTAACAAATGAAATGGTGTGTGAGGTTTGTTTTCACCACCATGATCATTAAGTACAAGGCTGGCTCATTATGGGAAGACAATGTTTAATCATCCTCCAAATTCTGCAGATGGATTTACGTCTGTGCATATCCCCTCCTGTGATGCTCAATAGCCAGGCAAAGTCTGTTCCAACTGTCTGTAAACAGTACCCAGTTCATCAGGCTGCTCTGGTTTAGCAAAGCATTTCGACACGTGTGTATGTCTTATTAGTTTCAGAGGAGTTTAAGTCCATACTTAAAGCTAATAAACCTCCATTAAGACCACATGGTAATGGAGACTGGCCTGGTGCATGTGCATTGATGCTTTTGCGAGCTGGAGTTCACCACGAGCTATGAGGGCTACTACCAAAATACAGCAACCTGACAACTGCATCTTGATTAGCTAGTGCTGCTACTGCAAATGAAAGAGTGGGAAGAACAAAAAAATGGAAGAATCCCTAGAGATCAAAAAGACAGAACAAATGGTGAATAACTATTTTCTTTGCAAGATTAGAAGACATTCTAAGAAGAATTAAAAATATACATCAGCCTGTGCTTACCATTTCCTTGTCACATTCCTGGCAACAACTTGAGGTTAAATTATGCTTAAGGGAATCTTATTTTGGTCTAATTTCTCATCTTAATTATTTCCCTCCCAAAGGGATGACACATGGGGGAGGCACTGCAATGCTTTAAGGTTCTTTTTCTCAAATGAGATAAATGAGCAATGACACCCAGGATTTTGCCAGCATTCTGTTCCAGTGTTGCCGTTCAGCTCCTTGGCTGAAGAAACCACTAAAACCATAGCCTGGCTTCTGACAAACAGAAGCCTCAGTGATGCTGAACCTAGCACTGAAGTTAGTATTTTAAGTTTCTGCTTATAGGTAGCATATTTTAATGATGACTTTAGGACAACATACACAACTCATTGGACAAAAACGCTTGGCTAGCATAATTCCATTATTGCTATTGGAGGTATACAGAGCATGAGGTTAGTTTTCTCTTTATTTGACTATATTATTTATTCTTAAAAGATTTTTAAAGAATTGAGAAGCAGTATTGAGATTAAGGAGCTTGTTTTTGCTCTACCATTGTGTGTTTGACACTGATCAAATCTGTTGCACAGCTATGATGAAGGGCACAGCAGCTGCCTAATGTCATGGCAAAAAGAGGACATCTGGTATATAGATACCACTGCCTAGAAAGAAGCAACCAGAAAAGACTCAGGCTGCCCAGAGAATAGAAAGCAAATCACAAGAGTGAGGCAAGAGACTCACGTTCAGTTTCAATCCTCAACAAGCCTCTTCAGGCCAGCGAGCTTCTCAGGTCAGGGAAGTCTAGGCAATGGTCATATGATGTTTGGGCCATGCATCAGTCAACTGAATGATCAAATCCTTTATAGTGATAAAGCTATTTAATGGAAGTTAATGCTTTCTTATGAAAACACTCAAACTCTGTACATTTAGAAAGAAGAAATGATAAGAGGTGAGGTAGTAACAGTGCATGACAACAAGAAAAAAAATCAAGTAGAGAAATACAGTGACTAAATGTAGATGTCTTCCTGAGTAACCAAACATACCTGATCGAGGACTCGCCGTGAAGAACAATGACTCAGTTGAAGTACTGCAAGGTCTGTTTAATGGATATTAATCAAGAAATAAAAACTGATCCATCTTTTTAGCCAGAAAACAACCTTTACACAGGTTGTTTCTGAAATGGGGCTATGGCATTGCTGGAGCTCACTGGAAATCAGGAGTGTAGAACAAGCTGTTACTGGTGGCAGTAAACAAAATAAATATGGACAGGTGTAGCTAAACAATTAAAACTTTTTCCTAAATGAAAAATGTAGGAAAACCATTCAGTAGAGAAGAGCAAATAAATGATATGCCACTATTTGTATTGTCTTAGGATAGCAGATATGGAACATCCAAATGTAAACACAGAAATCCTACACAAATGACAGTAAGATGATTCAGGTGGCCCTGAAACTGATACTGTTAATGAGACTTCTTACTCTCTAACCTTGCCTAAACTCAGTGACAGAGCTATGCAGCAAAGCACCTTTTTCCTCAAGTAAGTATTATAAAGAAACCAAGTTGCTAGCCTTCGTTTTTTCTGAAATTTTTTAATATCACCTACCATGTTTTAAAAACTGGAAACTTTAATTGGATTTTTTGTTTTTTACATTTTAACACAAAGTAACAGTCACAAAGTGACTTTTTCTACAAGGATAAAATTAAAAGAAATTATTCAAACTTTCTCCAGTAGCAAGTCCTTAACAGCTTGCAGACTCATCTCTTTCCCTATATTCTTAGTAAAGTGACTTAGATACAATTAAATCAGGTTATAAAACTTAGCAGGGCCCACACCTCTGTTTGTTCTGCCTTTAAGAGACTTTCGTATTCATGCTCTAAACCCAAATCAGCCAATATATAAATAATGATGCATTATTATTATTTTAGTATTAATAATAAATAATAGAAACAACAAGAAATTTTGCCTGAGTCAGAACTCCACAGTTTGACTCCAAGACTGGAGTTTATTCTCTGATGGGAAGAGAACCAGTAACAATGAGATGGTATGGACCAGAATATGAAAGGTACCCATTTCATATTGATAAGTCTATTTTTTTCCCAGGAGAGTGTTCCAGTATGAGAAGCGATTTGATGCAGGAAAGTCATTGTCTTATGTGAGTATACCTGTACTGTAGGTTTGTTCTTGTGAACATGAAGAAAAAGTATGACTGCAAGCTATATGGAAAAAAACCCACAACCTTCCACTCACTTTCTTCTCTTTCCAGTGAAAAGATGGTCTTCTAAATAGACTTGAAAAGTAGGGCTTTTCCATGCTGAGAACAAATCCACAACAGTCAGTGACTAGTTAATAATAACGCGGTCATCTGAGAGAAAGGTCTTGTTTTTTAGCTACAAATAAAAATAGGAGATGGGCAACTTATCTCTGTTTGTGAGTGAATACTGAGAAAAATTTTAGGCCACAGCCCAAACAAGGACCTGAAAAGAGGATTAATGTGATGTTTTCCAGCAAGATGGCTTTTTTTCCCCAAGCTCTAGAAAAGCTACATTAACAGTAACAATGATCTCTAACAATTTCTAACCTAAGAGAAGGTTTCACTGTCAAGAATCCCCTTCTTCCATTCTAGAGTGCACCAAAGGTGTTGGCATTGCTTCCCAATGCAGCAGCAATGTCTACTGTTTCACAAAACAAGCCCCACCTTATCAGATAGGGACAATACCTGGAGTTATTTCTGAACAACCACCATCTTTAATCATGGGATTTGATGGTATACCTACGACTGCATCAAGGCAGGAGAGCGCTGCCAACTCTACAACTACTCCTGCTGGCAACAACACTCTTCAGGGGGGACACAGATAGAACTTGCTGTACTTCGTGCACTGAGGTGCTGCAGGGTTTTGCATACAAACCTGTGTGTTTGGTGCTGAAGACAGATGGTGATGGTCAGAGGTCTGATGAAACTGCACAAGTGGGTGTCAAAGCCAAGTACCATGTTATGCTAAAGGATGCGATTCAGCAACACTAGTATGAAAGCCAAATGTAGGTCAGTCCCAAAATATTGAAAACTCACACAGAATCTCTTAATCAGATGTTTTATAAGGTTAAATTTCAGTGAACTGTCAAGACTTTAAAAAGCAACTGCGCAGCCTGATTGTAACGGAAATCAAGTGATCACTACTTCACTGCAGTCTGATTTATAGAAGCAAATGTCACACTTGAGTCTCAGAGGGGTTTATTTCTCATAGACAAACACCAGGTCTGTTCAGACAGCTTTTTCAATGCCTTCTTGGAGGAAATGGCAGGTCAAGTTTGAAACTGTTCTAAATATATTCGAGCAGAAAAAGGCAAAAACATCAGGGGAGGAAGAACGTTATGGTAGTCTGCTTCCTATTAAATTTCTTTTCCAGGGCGATCACCAGTGTTAAATCTCCAACGGCATTCAATGATATATCTCAGAAGAAACCCTCCTGCACTCTGTGGCTCTGGGACTGTCACGACAACTTGTCACCAAAATGCTGAGGCATTTTTGTAAGGAAAAGCTGTAAGGCAAGGTTTCCTTTTAATCAGCCTTCATGGTTCAACCTTCCTACACTGTTCTATGTCACCAGAGACACCGGGATCCGAATCCCTGCACTCATCCAATTTGAAACAGGCACTGATAATTAATTCCTGCCGAGGGTTCCAAACTCTTCCATACATATATTTAGCCTCTTCATTGTAGTATTTTGAGAGACCATATGACCCTTAGGCAGCTGAAACAGCCCTGATACTTCCAACTTGGATGAATGGCCCTCATTTGCCCTGATGAGCAACGTGGTAGGGCAGCTTCCTCCGCATACCTTTTTCTGCCTTATATGTGACTGATGCTGTCAGCCACAGGAATGCTGCTCATGTACTTCATGTAAAATTAAAGGGCTTTTACAGAGGATTTCAGCTAACCTCCCACACTAAGCTGAATATACTGAAATAAACTCAACTTCTACAAATCAAGAGGAATCCAGATAGGCAGCTTGTTAAATAAACACAGTCTGAATCTGAGATGGGTTGAAGTGGGCTCTTTTTTAATGATAAACAACTTCTATTGCCTATTGCAAATCTACTGTCACAATAACAGATTGTTCTTCTGCAAGAAGCTAGCAATGCTTTAGGAGTCAACGTATCATTTGTGCATACTGCATTTTGCAATTTTGTAAGTTTATGAGTTATTGGTCGAGTACTTTGAGAGATTTGTTGTTCTTGAAAAAACAATTGATACTACATGTAATATTACGTTATGCTAACAATCACAGATTGACTTCTTTTTGAGAACAATTTTTGTCTCTAAAACATGAACTGAAGTTTATAAATGTGACCATTTTCTTCTTAAAAATGCAAAGATTCCATTGAAAAGAGTACATGTTCTAAGTCTTCCAAAGCTTAATGGCAGAATTATTCCACCAGAGCTCTGTATTAACATTATCTAATAATTTCCTGCTGATACTGACTTGTCTGTAGCACAGTAAAAAAAGAATTCCTACCATTCAGGAAGTCTCTTTCATTTGTTTTGATGCAAATGACTTAAAAATTAATAAAGATGGAGGATTAAAAGGCCAGGAATAAGATATTCAGGAAGAGATTCGATCTTCTTACTCACAAGAGTGAGCCCACTGGCATTAAAGTAACTAGTGGAGGCAAAGGAGATGTTGGAATAACACCTGGACATCAGTGTTCATCCAGCACTCTCTGTTTACATTGGAGTTTCTCCCAGTTTTGCCTTCCAAAATACCTATGAGGTGGTTTTAACATACTGCGACTGAGAGTTAATAAATGAAAATAGATACAATAATTTGCCACATTTGAAATAATTATTTCCAATAAGGCTCCAAATATCGAAACTGCATCTGGTTCTGTGGATTTCTCTTTCTCCTTTTGAGCCCTAATAATGACTAACAGGGCTTCAAACTTGCCTGAAATCTCCAATGAATGTCCCACGAAGTGTCATTTGGTTGATATCAATACAGGCAAAACACTAGTAAGTAGTCAGGAAATTGGAAGCAGGCCCTTTTAAATACAGAATATAGCTCAAGAATTGACCTGCACCCAGCCTAAATCTTCTTCTAAACTGACATTTCCCATCCTAATATGAAGCCTTTCTGTTCAGAGTTCCTAAGGGTTTAGTTAAAGAATGAAAAGGTCATTCTAAAACCAGACATGAAATTCTAAAGTCCAGCTGTCAGAGCGCTGTATGGACACCCCTCATATATAATATATACTTGTGTACATATTGAGTATATTGCCTCCTTAGAGAAGCAGGAGATAATTTTGAGGCTTCTTTTAAAAGAGGACTGCCAACACCTTCCCATGTTTACTGAAATATTTGCAGGCTTTCTAGTGTGGGTGGCAGCTCAATTGTGCTAGCTAGCAAGCCTTTTACAGAACTTGGCACCACTGCTACTAACATGCAGTGGCATGGAAGAAACAACAGTTACATGTAATTCAGAAGCACCGTAAATACTGCACCATGCTGTTTGTAAACAAGCCTCATCAGGGAGAAAGTTTGGGCTGAAGAAGTAATTCTGGGGAAATGGTCACCAGTGAGAAGACCTGGGGAGAAATAATGTGAGTTTCTGAAGGTTTCTCTTCTGCGAGTGAGGCCTTTTTTTCAGCTTTCAGTTTCTTTCCAGTTCACCAGAACTAAAGGTTTTTCCTTCAGCTGTCATCTGTGCTCAGTTCACTTCCCTCAGCTGCTTTTAGTATATCCTCCATTTCCAGCCTTTTTGCTCCCCTTTGCCCACCACAAGGCCACTTGGCCACCCTCTTCTCCCTCTCCTTTTTTTCTCTTGTCATGACTCTTGTGGGACTCGGAGCTGGATTTCATGTCACCTGGTCTCTGCTCAAAGGCAAGGGTTTGACCTGAACTAGGCATTCACACACCCTCTATAAGCAACGGGGAGATAGGCATTCCCAGAGCATGGGACAGCCTATCCCAAGAAAGTCAGATCTATTCAAGCTCTCAAATTAAAGGCAAATCCCATCTGCCGCAGTTATGGTTCTACCACCTCCAGCTCTGCCATCTCCTAGCCCACTGCTACAAAAAAATCAAAACTGCCATTGAAGGACACTCCCCTGAGGCCATCCTATCTAGCCACTGATCTTCATAAACTCCCAGGCAATCATATTTCTTTGGCAAATTTGTTCAGAATTTCTTTGTAGTAAGAGTGAACACAATGCAATTTATGGAGAAACAGATGCAGAAAAAGGCAAATAAGCAGTGTGAATGCCTTTAGGCAACCCAGACAGAAAGCATTTGAATAAATTTTTCTAAGCTACTCTTTACCTAGCTCTACATTAATTGATATTTCTTCGTCCATCAACAGAAATCTATACTTTATATCTTCATCATCTCATATGTCAGATTGCAAGTATTTTTTTGCCTTTTTGACCTCGCAAGTCTCTTCTTTTCTGATAGACATCACAAGCTTCACTGCAAAGAAATGATTTTCTTAACACTTCAAGTATGATTAATCTGCTCATAACAGATATTTTCTCACTTCCCCTCCTCCAAAACACGCAACATAATCTGCTTCAAGTCTTCCCCATCTACTTCTAATCCTTTTGCCTATATACTTCAAGTGTTGATGCATGAAGAACCAATGATACCTAATATATTTAGTCTGCTTTCAAAGGGGTACCTTCTTCCCACGTCTTTACATTCAACCTTCTAATCCTTCCCATTGGACTCAGTTCTGTGGAGGCTGAAATTTCCCACACCCTCAGTCAGTGCTATTACAGAATCCAGTTTTGGGTGCCAAGTGGGAATAATGGAAACGACCAGGTGTCTAGGAAACGTGAACTGTGAAGAAATATATATTAGCTGCTCCATCTGAGAGAAGGCTGAGAGAAAACAGGATTTAATTTAGGTCAGATTAGTGAAAAAGAACTGTTACAATCAGCAATACATCTACTGTGAAAATGACAGGATGTAAACAGACTTAAATTTCAGTAAGTAGCATGCAGGAAAATTGGAACAGATTGCCTGGGACAGCTATAAAGATGCCATCACTGAAGGTGCCTAAGGAAAGATCAGAAGTTCGTCAGAAGCAAAACAGGTGTATTTGAGTCTGTGCCCAGAGGGTTTGCTCAGCACTCTCTTCATGTCTATTTTACTTTATTACTCCGTACCCCATAGATAAACATCTCTCGAATAACTTCATTGTGCTTCTTCAAGTACCTCTATACAAACTTCATTCATGATAATCCAGGACAAAAAAAGGACCAGTGTTTATCATAACCTGTGCTCTCTTCTTCTACCTATTCAGGCATGTTAACTCATACCATTTGGATCACCTTTCTCTCAATCACCTCACTGACTGTACCAAACACATTAATAAAGTCCCCAGATCTGTACTATACAACATAAATGCCATTCGAGAAAGACAGCCATGAGTGGGATGGTCAATCACCTTGAAGTAAAACACATACTCTTCTCAAAGTAGGACAGAAATTATGTGGAAGCAGCAAGTCAGTTCCAAACCACTGTATTCCAAATGACGCCCCACACGCACTAAGAAGCGCGTGCTGTCCTGCAGGCAAGCCTGGCTTATGGTAGTGAAGGTAATCTTTGTATTTTTCTTTTTCATAGTCTCTTAAATTTTCATTAGAGAAAAGAAAATTTCATTATCTAACATGATGCCTGAGTTCAGGTTTTGTTGCTGGGCTATCTGTTCTATGGGACACTTGGGTGGAATTTATGAAAACATAATTACATTTTTTTCCTATTTTTAGTTTTTTCTTCAAAAATGCAGTAGTAATAGTAATGCTGTTGCAGTGAAGGACTACTGTACCCTCACACATGTCCATTTTTTCCAGCTACTGCAATCTGATTCAATGCAAGACCTAGAACTTCTGCCTGTTCTTAAATTTTTTTTTTATTTTTCAAGCATATGACCAAAACACTGCACAAATAATGGAGTTAAGAAAAATGTTGTAACTCACTTAAAGCTTTTTACCACTAAGAACAGGACACAGACTTTTTTGAAACAACTTTCACATTGGTATAGAACACCAGCTGCAATATTTGAAAAGCTTCATTATTTGAAATAGCTAAACACTAAATGAATGAAGGGAAGGCTGAGGAAAGTTATTGGGGTTTTTTTGCCAGTTTATGACACATGTGAAGCTTTATGTTTTTTAAGCATTTTTTTAACAAATAAATGTTTGTTAGTACAGAATCAGTTAAGTTCAACTGGAATTTGAAAACTATGGAATTTTCCACACTATTTCATACAGCAAATACCAGCAACAGCAGTATGAAGGAAATATAAAACAAGACTACAGTGTCATACCCAGAGAGCATATTATCATATAGCTGTGTTAAGCAAAACTTGCTGGAAAGGATATATAGTCAAGTTTTCTTGCAAAATGACAGAAATTCAAATATATCCTTGTGTATACTACCACCTGAAATGATTGAATATGCTGTGTGAATGACATAGAGTCTTCTTGACTAATTTTTACCTGATTTTCATTTAAAGCCTTCTTATTTTTTTTTTGCAGTTGTAATAGTCCTAAAAGTTTCAAAAAATGATGTTATATTGCAGAGGGGTTTTTCTATGAAGATGAGAGCTTTTCTTATATTTGCCTTGGAAGTATTTCCTAAATTTGGATTAAATAAGTATTTTATTTCTTTCCATAGAATCCTGGGACCACTGAGGTCGACAGGAATATTCTGATATCAGCTTGTCCAACACCATCCTGTTTCAAAGGAAAGTCAGCTAAAGAAAGTTGCCCTTGACCGTGTACAGCTGGAGTTTGACTATATCCAGTATATAATATCTATTTTACTAACTATAGAGGAATTTCTAGCAAAGAGAGGGCACAGCGAAGCTTACATGCTTAAGCAGTGCCTGGGCCTCAAAAACAAGGACGGCTCAGCCTTGAGCTAAACTGAAGATAGAACTTAGAAAAATAATTAGGCAAAAATAGAAAGAGTAAAGTAAGAAGAATGTAAACATAGGGGGTGTGAATATGCAAATGTATAACCAATTAGCTTGTTAGCTATGCCGCGTGAACGATGTAAGGTAGCCAATAATGTAGAGAAATAGCACACATGTTTCACATGTACGGAAATGGAGTGTTATTTAAACCACACCTTTTCTGCAATAAACGAGCATTTCACCATACTTCTACGAAGAGACATGCTTTGACTCGGACCGACCCCGACAACAACTAACCTCTGTTTTTTTCAAGCTTTCCTTATCTATCAGCTTCTAGTCTTATGCTGTCTCTCTGGACTTGGCACTAGTGAGGCCACACCTCTAATCCTGTGTTCAGTTTTGGGCCGCTCACTACAAGAAAGACATTGAGGTGCTGGAGTGTGTCCACAGAAGGACAACAAAGCTGGGGAAGGGTCTGGAGCACAAGTCTAGTGAGGAGTGGCTGAGGGAACTAGCATTGTTTAGCCTGGAGAAAAGAGGCTCAGAGGGGACTTTATCACTCTCTATAACTACCTGAAAGGAGGCTCTAGTGAGGTGGAAGTCAGTCTCTTCTCCCATGCAACAAGTGACAGGACCAGAAGAAATGGCCTCAGGTTACAACAGAGGACATTTAGATCAGATATTATGAAAAAAATCTTCACTGGAAGGGTTGTCAAACATTGGAACAGTCTGCCCAGGTAAGTGAATGAGTCATCATCTTTGGAGGTATTTAACAGATGGCAGTTAGGGATGCGGGTTAATGATGAACTTGACAGTACTGATGTAATAGCTAGAGTCAATGATCTTGGATGTCTTTTCCAAACTAAATAACTCTATGAAATGTGTCCTTCTCAAACCTCTTTTATTCAATCAGTCAGAGCACATCAACACATACTTTACAGTTTAGACATATTTCTACATTAAAGATAAGATTTCAAATGAATAATATAATGGAAGAAAATTTCTCAACACATCAAAATAGACAAGGGTCAAGTTAACATTTATTTGTTATGTTTAGGTGCCAAATCATCTTATTCATCTTCTGCTTGGGAAGAAATACTTCACCTAGGTATGAAATATCCACTAATTCATTAAAAAAAAAATAAATAAAGGAATTGTATCCAGTCAGGGCTCTGACACGAAAACATGATCTGAGCAGAAGGAGGCAAAAGTCCTTGTCCATCTTTTGGATGGCATTGATTTGGGAACCAGACCTCACTGAAACAAAACTGAGGGGGAGTGTGTGTAATTTTTTACACTCATTTCCATCTCTGAATACATATTTTCTGCATCACTTTGTCATTCCAGTTCAATTAGAAAATAGATTCCAGTTAAAATAGACCATAAATCTAACCACAACTATACAGCAAAAACCATTTCAAATTAAGGAAGCCATATAGTTTCCCCTGAAGGCCTTAGCATAATTATTGTGGATTTCAATTACAAAACAATTCAAACAACTGTAAGGATCATTTTATAAGGGAAAATTTAAAAGAGTATATAAGGCTAGCCTGGACAAATACCGACTCAGTTATTTGTTTTTCAAACACTTCCACAAAAGAAAAATGTTTAAAGAGCCTACTCTCAGGATCAGAATAAAGTGTGTGCTCATAAGATTTCACATTTGCATCTCAAGATTTAATTCTGCAATTTTTTAAACAAATATTCTCTATACAATCAGTAAAAATACTTCCTGCTACATGAATCTTCAGAAATGTGGCTGTTAAGGAAAAAAAATCATTTCAACCAACAAATACCGATAACTTTGAGAATAACAATGTGTAAGAGGATTTTTAAAAGCCATGACTAAAGATTATGAATAATATTTGATGCACAGCAGAACAAGCAAGTAAACATTTAAGTGAGAATGAAGATACATTGAAATGGGGGAGCTTTTCAATAGTTTTCCTGACATGATTCTAAATTATATGGCATTTCAATTATATTAACAGCTGTTGGATCTTCTTCTGCTGTTGGTGACTTTAGAAGAAACTTAACAATACAATATTAACACATGTCCTGGGTTGAAGTATATTCTATTACCATCTCTGTGAGTTGTTGAAACCAGGTGAAGCAGTGTTCCTCGCCTCCTCCCTCTGTACTATCTTCTGTTAATGGGCCATCAATGCCTCGCCCCATGGCTCAGAGATAACTCCCTCCTGGACTATCTGCTGTTAATGGGCCCTTCAGGCCTTATCACACGACTCACCATCCCATTGTGAGATGTTTCGGATATAAGCTGAGACTCTGAACACCACACCAGCGCTTACCTATTGGACTCCCAGAGGACAAGAGCTACCCTTGGACTTTCTCACCCTTTTCTTCCTACAGGATCACCACTTCAATGGAACTGCTTTGCTTGGACTGCTACCACCCTAGAGTGTCAGGGTGTATCTGACTTTGTCAGTGTTCTTGTACTACTGCATTTATTTATTTCTTTTAATTTTTTTCTTTCCATTAAATTATAATTCTGACTTACGATCTCCCACTGGTTTGATTTCAAACTAGTACAACATAGTATTCCAAGACTGGAATTTTAATGGCACTGAAAGAATAAAAATGACAGTGTTTTTACAAATTGCATGAAGATCAAATCGGCACAACTTTATGAAAATGAATGAGAATTATTAACAATTGATTTTAGTTCGTGCAATCTGAGGTTTAAAACTAAAGACCTGATTAAAATGTGTATGTTGGTGGGGGAAGGGGAAGTGCATCTATGGCATCTGATTGATGCTATGTGAATATCTATGTTCAGAGACTGAAACGCCAAAATTCTACGATGGATATTCTCTTTGCAAAGCAAAGGCATATTTCAGGTAATAAGTTCCTCTTCTAATAATGACTGCTTTGTAACAAATGGTAACACTTTTGACTAAACTGGAGAAACAGAAAGAACAAAAGCTAAATTCTGTTCATGCCATACCAATGCAAGTGGAAGTTTTGAAGACTACATAATGCCTTTCCTTTGACCTCCTGTTTCTGACTGCAGAAAATTATAAACACAGTGGAGACAGAATACACCAACTGAGCAGGCTAAGCAAAATGTTTCTAATGTATATACAGAAATAGCCTGTACATATGTAAATAACACCTACATACACACATAAAGTTGTATCCAGGTTCCCCAAACTAGTGTTGACTTCTTTAACTGCTAAAAATAGCCCTTCAAAAGCTTTTTCTTTACAGGAGCATAAACATTACTATAACTGTTCTCTTATGGGCATTGGTAGGCTGGTGCATTTGTACAAGCCTAAAAGAAACTAATGTGGCCTTTGAAATCTTCAACATTAAAGAATCTAAAGTCAATGATTAATTTATTAAATGGCTGTCTAAAGCAAAAGAAAAACTAATAAACAGTTATTTAACCCTTATAGCACCAGAGCTCTTCAGGCTGCCAGTAAAATCAATTCTTTGGAAAATATATATTGACATCTACACTACATACTTACTTTCCAAGTGGTTACCTTAGGTATTATTAAGCAAAACTGACAGCTTGAATGATTGCAGCATTAACAAACAGGTTCTCCTTGGCAGACGGGAAGCCTTACACTTCATGCCAAGATGACATCTGCCATTTATAATTGCTTAGGAAAGAAAAGAAACTCTACTACAATGCTGTAAGCCCAAGTGTTTTATCTTTTACCCTAATATCCTGCACTTTCAGCTCCAGATCTATTTAATTTTACTATATATATATATATATATAAAGATCGGAGTCTAGAAATTACAAAGATAGTCCTTGGCAAGGTGACAGTGACATTTGGTGCTTGCTGTTTTGCTACCATTTGCTACATTTTTAGGCACAAAAAAATCTCAGGATGGAAACACTCAGTAGGAAATTATGTCTTCCAGCCAATTAAATGTTATTCCAATGAGCACTGCCTTAAAATATTGGCAACATACCCATGATCTAACAAGCTCTGACAATGTGCAACAGTGCAATAGTGCAATAGTGTCTTGTTATATGTTCTGTGTCTGTTGATGAGAAATAACACACAAAAATAAATAATTTGGCTTAAAAAACCATTCTAGCAAATTGTAAGAGAAAGATACCTGAACATATTCATTAAGCATATTCATTAAAAATAAGCGCTCGCTCACAGAGAAATAAGAGAAGCATCATTTGCTTTCTGTCACACCCACATCAGCCATTAGGTATGAGCCTAACTAATGCCTACAGCTCTGTCCATGTTGCCTTTGCATCTCCTAGCCTGATCTCAGTATGCAAATGCCTTGAGTGGAGAAGGAACCAAAAGAGTGGTTCTGACTTTTTTTTTTTTTTGCCATGCACAGACCTTCCTCCAGCTGCTGTACTGCCTAGAGGCAGCATATATATTTGTAAGGACCAGAATGGAGCCTTTATCCTTGTTCTCTGTATGCTATAGGATGATTAACTCATCTCTGACATCTCTGACAAACTCATGCTACTTGTCATGCACAGTGTGTTAGGAACAGACTAAAATAAATAAATATATGATAGAAATCCATACATAACACATATTTCTGTGTAAATTTACTGAATAACTACTTGTTTAATGTATCATTTCATCCTGGATTTCTCTGTAGTTGCTTGACTGAAGTTCTCTCCACATCTTTATCTGCTCTGTTGCACAAGGTTTCTGTGCAATTAAAAACCTTTGTATGGTTTACCCAGGAGCTCAGTGTGATCCCATGCTGTGTGACGACGTAGGAAGATCTCTATCAGACAACAGATATGGCAGTCTGTTTATGGCATGACTTCCTTTAGGATAACCATGCCTGTTGGATTCTAACACTCTGAGACACTCTTACAGAAGTGGCCTTCGCAACTATTTTGCTGTCTTCTTTGACAGGTGTTCTTCTGCTTCAAGAAAATTGGAAGCATGAATGAACAATCTCGGCATTGACTGTCACTACGTGTAATTATGTACTTGCCAGTTTGAAATAAATGGGGTGCATGAAGAACTGGTGATAAAGTTAGATTATGAGATTGTTGAGATTGCTCCCAAGAGAGGTTTAAATTTGGGGCTGTGTCTGGCTGAGAGGTAAACAGTCATCACAGAGCTAGCTGGCTGTAACTATTTTGTTTTTATTCAGTTCAGTGGTTGCTTTTGATAGAAAGCATAGTAGCTAACTTGCAAAAAGTAGTGGCAATCCTACTCCTCATGACTGCAGTTTTGTTTTGAAATTACCATAAAAAGCAGACCCAGATGGACTTCTCCAGGGTTCGTAATTTAGTTATAAGATCTGAGATCTGCTGAACTTCCCTGAAGCTTCCACAAAGATGACAATTCACTTCTATCTCTTACTCACTTTCATAACAGTACTGGATGTGCAAGCGTGAGGGGGAAATCTACAGTTGCTGGAAGCTTGTACACAGCATGAATTCTCATAAAATAATAACAACAAATGAAAAATGCAATAAAAGACACGACATGGCTTTTACTAGCTCAATCTAATTTATAACCCAAAATCTTCCTTTAATATAAAATGCCATTAGGTAAAGACATGGTTATAAAGCTAATAGCAAAAGCAATGAAAGGAAAAAGAATCCAGAGACACTGTCTAGGTCTTGCCAGTCACTTATTTTTTTCATACCATTATAGTACAGAATAAAATTAATATTTGCTTTAGTTTTGCTCATGTCATTGAAAATTATAATAATGGAAGGTTTAAAAGGTGGAGGTTTGGTCCACTTTTTTGTGGAAGCTCACAGTGGTGTTAGCAAGAGGAGGGATACAGGCTGCTATCAGTTCATATCCTACATAGCTGCCATAGCCACAGAAAGTCAGGGGCCAGAACTTAAGAAGAAAACAAGTGCCTTAAACAAGATTTAGAAGATTTCAGTTGTCAAATAAAACACATCAATGCAAAAATTTCCATTTCATCGACTTTGAAGGAAACTACTTGCATATATGTAGCCCTCCCTCTTTCTGAGCAATGCCTGCAGCAGTGCAGACACACAGTGACGTACAAAAGCAGTACACACCAGCATGCCTCGGCTCTCCTGAAGGTAACCCTCAACATGCTTTCTCACGGGAAAAATGCTCAGACCTGCGCCTCCCACACACAGAACTCTGGGACTCCCTCACACCTATGGGATGGAGGTGCTGCCAAAGGGCTGGTATGAATAGGATACATGACCTAAGTCTCTGGATCTATGACTACTGCCTAGGCTGGGCAACCATTTGAAGACACATCTAATATTGGGAGACTTTTAAACACAAAACAATCTCTTTTTTTGTTATTATTTTCTATTTTTTCCTTGTTTTTTCATTTTTTTCTCCCCCTCTCTCCCTGAGAGTCGGCCTTAGGGGACCTTATGTTGACCTTAGGGGAGAGACTTGAACTCTGGCTGCTTCCCAGAGTGGCAGCCCTGACTCAGACACAGAAACTTCAGAGAGGACCATGACACCTTTTATGACCAGGTGACCCGCCTGGTGGATCTGGGTAAGGCTGTGGATGTTGTCTATTTGGATTTCAGCAAGGCCTTTGATACTGTCTCCCACAACACACTCCTGGAAAAGCTGGCAGCTTGTGGCTTGGAGAGGAGCACTCTTTGCTGGGTTAGGAACTGGCTGGATGGTCAGGCCCAGAGAGTGATAGTGAATGGTGCTGCATCCAGCTGGAGGCCAGTCACCAGTGGTGTCCCTCAGGGGTCTGTGCCGGGACCAGTGTTGTTCAATATTTTTATTGATGACATGGATGTGGGTATTGAGTCCTTCATCAGTAAATTTGCAGACGACACTGAGCTGGGAGCTTGTGTCGATCTACTGGAAGGAAGGAGGGCTCTCCAGAGGGACCTGGATTGGTTGGAAAGCTGGGCAGTATCCAATAAGTTGAAATTCAATAAGTCTAAGTGCTGAGTCCTGCATTTTGGCCACAAAAACCCCCTGCAACGTTACAAGCTGGGGACAGTGTGGCTGGACAGTGCTCAGGTTGGAAAGGGACCTGGGGGTACTGGTCGACAGCCAACTCAACATGCAGTGTGCCCAGTGGTCAAGAAGGCCAACGACATCCTGGCCTGCATTAGGAAGGGTGTGGCCAGCAGGAGCTGGGAGGTTATTCTGCCTCTGTACTCGGCACTGGTGAGACCGCACCTGGAGTACTGTGTCCAGTTCTGGGCCCCTCAGTTTAGGAAGGACATGGAGATGATTGAGCGTGTCCAGAGGAGAGCAACAAGGCTGGTGGGGGGCTTGGAGCATAAGCCCTATGAGGAACGATTGAGGGAGTTAGAGTTGTTTAGCCTGGAGAAAAGGAGACTCAGAGGTGACCTTATCGCTCTCTACAACTTCCTGAAAGGAGGTCGTAGTCAGGTGGGGGTTGGTCTCTTCCACCGGGCAGCAACTGACAGAAGGAGAGGACACAGTCTCAAGCTGCGTCAAGGGAGGAATAGGTTAGATATTAGGAAGAAGTCTTTCACAGAAGGAATAATAAAATACTGGAATAGTCTACCTGGGGAGGTGGTGGAGTCACCATCCCTGGATGTGTTTAAAAAAAGACTGGATGTGGCACTTGGTGACATAGTCTAGTCGAGGTGTTAGGGAAAGGGTTGGACTCGATGATCTTGGAGGTCTCTTCCAACCTAGTAATTCTGTAATTCTGTGACTCGTGCCAATGTACAGGGTTTCCCATTGGTAACCTCCAAATAATCCCCTGTTCAAAACAAGGACATTTTGGATTACTTTTACAGATGGCTCGTTCTCTCCACCAAGTCCATGTGGACATCAGGGACAAAACTCTTTTGGAGCTCAGGATTTTCAGGATGAGACAAAGTTTTGTAGTCTGCTCAGAAGACTAAGCTGGGTGCTTAGCCTTGTGAAAATGGACAGTCATATCATCTGCAGACAATCTCTTTGGAGGACTCAGTAGGCTTCAGAGCTCATGGGCTGTTGGTAGAACTCCTGCAATTTTTCAGTGCCTCAGTTTCTCCTATGTGGAAAGACATGAGGTTATTTCTCTTCTCCTACTTTTTTTTTCTACTTTGCCTATTTTATGCCATATTGTGAGACTTTTATTCAGAAGACTGAATTGTGGTACTTTACCACTGACTTTATAGAAACTACATATCAAACTCCTCTCCAACCTAAGACAAGGTTACGTATAGTTTATCATCTTTCTGAGGTGAGGGGCTGTTTATCCTTTGGGTTTCCACAGTATTTAACAAAATAAAGACCTAATTTTCATACGCTCATTTTCTGTGTTCAAAACACTAACAAACTCTTTGCAGTTTTTTACCCCAGGCATTCTTTTTCTGCCCAGTCTGTGCACATGACTTTCTATAGGGTAATTTTCACAATTTAGGATATCAGATTAGATAATGAGATCAGTTTTGTGGAGAAGCAGATATCCAGTTGACTGGAGGCACTCCATAGGCAGTAAAAACCGGAGATAAAAGTATCCAGTCAAATTTACATGTCAGCAACACTTATGTGTTCTGCCAAATCACTGTGCAGCTTTTATACTCCTGCCAAAGCACCACGCGGCTGCTGGTTTAGTACCACTAGGTTGTGCAGCTCAGAGCTGTCTTCATTGACTTCAGCAAGCATAAAGGTACTATGGATTGCAACATTAAGGAATCTTTAACAGCGGGGGATTAACAAAACCTGTTAAATACTAAATATCTCAAGCCACAATTCCCTTTCACATTCACAGCTTTAGCATTCCGACTTCCCTGGAAGTGAAATGTAAATTTTGGAACACTTTCAGAAAGGAAGATATTTTCCCTTTCAACTAAGTTGCTCTGAAGCAGATGTGTATTAAGTTATGATCCCCTCAATTGGAGGCTGAACAACAATTAAACAGAAGCCCTAGCCCTAAGCTATTGCCAATGTAAACTCTAGGAGAATGAAAAGAAACATTTAGAAGCAGAGAATATCTTATCTCTTTGGCAAATAATCAGTCTCTCATTTTTAATTTAGATTTCAGAATGACCACTGTGAATCATGAGATCCTGTTCCCTAACTGCTTCTCCTGGTCTCATGTCATGAATATTCTAAGCTGCTGGAAACAGATGTTCATTTTTACACAGAGGTCACATATAGTTTCCCGTATAGTGCTTGTCTGCAAGGCAAAATAATCTGATTTGTTATATAAGCAGAATTGGATTTTATTGCTGCATTTGCCTGTCACATAATTAGACCTCAGGTATATAAAAACTTGAAAGTTATCTATCCAAGAAATAGTTGGGAACAAGATCAGGCTACAAAGATGACTCTATTACATGAGCTAAACTTTCGGAAGCCCTCATGGACTGGGAAGATAGCAATGAATTTCAGGAGACAGCATTCCAAAACAGGCTTCCAGAAAGATAAACAAAACATTGTATTTGAAATCCATTGACAGACCCTTTTCTTGGTAAGTTAGCTGCCATAGTATTCAATAAAAAGTGCCTTGAATAACAAATGTGAAGAATTGGATGGTACATGGAGTATATGTATAGGGAGGGGGTGGAGATGCAATTGCTGATAACTACTCCGAGGCCACACAGAATGCAGACAGTAGGCTATTTGGATACTTTGCCATGACTCTGAGTTAGCACTGAAGTTTTGCTGGTAAACCATGGCAGGTTCGGCAGTGGAAATGTATCAGCTTGACACAGAGCATTAGGCCGCAGAGCATTTGAAAATCTGGGATGCTCCTGCAGCCTGAGGGTAGAGTGAAATAGCTGGAATGAAAAATTGATGCTACAGGAAAGCAGGCTGCAACACCCTCAGAGGATTTTTGACACACTGATGAAGTAGACTGAGTCAGAAACACTCATTTAGTACCACTCCAAACTTGTGACATCTGCAACTCCTACCCTGGCAACACAGCATCAGCACTTCCCTTCTGCTGGGGGCATATGAACTCCAGCAGAAATGAGTTGTCAAGCCAGCAGGTGGCCCAGGGGGACCAGGTTGGCGTAAAAGCGGTCTACACCCCTGCTGGGATGTCTGTCCGTTGCACAGAGGCTCCATGTTCAAAGGCACCAGAGCTGATGGTGCTTCTCTAACCACTGTGTTATCCCATGAAACAGGGATGCTGGGAGGCCCTGTCTTGTAAGCCAATACATATACATCTCCCCCTCAGGTTTTCCATGTCTGCTTTTCATCCAGATCCACATGGGGAACTCACACAGGTTTATTTAGCCACACTGCCCGATACCTGAAAGCACTTTGAAATTTTCCAGCCCCTCTGAATCATTTTCACTTTTACCTATTAGACATACATGGTATTTTGCTTTCTATGGAAAAAAGACAGACTCTCAGAATAAAAAGTACTGTTAATTTGCAGAGTGAACTCTTTCTCATCCAACCATGCACAATCAGAACTACAGTACCTAGTCTTGTATGAAATACTCCATAAACCATATCATGATGGGAGTTTAATTAGGATAGGATTAATTAGGATCCAGTTGACTGCCATAGAGGAACAGACCTTTTTCAGTTGGCATGTGTTGATTAGGACAAAATTCACCAATTAAATGACTGTTCTAATTAGAAGCTGAAAAATGTTAGTCATTGCAAGCAAATTAATAACCAGGCAACATGCCATTTTGAGGAAAAGCAACCAAAGATGACCTAGTGATTTTTGCAAGCAATACCGAATTCACAAAAGTTTTGGCAAAGCAGGAGTCAATGGCTCACCTGAGAAAAAATATGAAATATTGCTCCCACTCACTCTTTTCCAAAACTACTGATAATTCTTTCAAAACGTTAAAGTTAACCTAACCTTGCAGCATGGGATAACTACTCTCCTGCTCCACTTCTGAATGTGAGAGTGCTTCCCAAGGGAAGCAGATTAATACTGTCAATCTGTACTTCTGTAGTTCCCCAGACAGAGATGTGCCAGATATAACAACTTGCTATCATAAAAGCGGAATCTCAACACCCTCTTTTCCCACCTCTTCTGCTCCTAATTGAAAGCTTCTGCTGTTTCTCTTTACAAGGCCTGGTGTTCACCTATCCACACTGTAAGCTGGTTTCATTCATTATTTTTGGAGAAAACTAGAGAACGAAGCAGAAGAAAATTAAAAGCTTTCTTCCAGGCTGGTAGTTGAATCAGCTCTCCATAAAGTCTGTTGAGGGCTATAATAGAAAAAACAGGATTGTATGGCAGGGTGAGGAACAGGAGGGGAAGAGGGCTAGAAGAATGGAATGTTCCCTTTCAGCCATAAAACCAGATGCTATGAGACCTCTAGCCACACATTTGTGTCTCTTCAGCCAATAGTTCTGTTCCTGCAGCAGGACTGAAAACCTGCAGCAGTCATTGGCTTCAAGTATTCCCACTGACATGGGAATGGCTAACTACCTTTAATTGCTGGCAAAAGTTCAAGTGTCAGCAATTCCCGAGCAGAGGACCAAGAACAGATATCTGAAAGAGGTGCTGCAGATGGCTCTGTTCCCTAGTCCTGGTGAGGGAGGAATCTCTGCTAATTCAGGTGGCTACACATGTGTGAGACAAGAGATATTGTTGGTGTTTTAGCGTGGGGCATATTGTGCTGCCAAGCACACATGGCTATAAGGCACAGAGATGAAGTCAGCTCAGGCATTCAGTACTCTCAGCACAGCCACTTCTTATTTCATGACTTTCTTGAAACAAGCAATTCACAGCCAAGCTGTGCACACAGCGATAAAGCCTCATAAAAATGGTTTGAAGCACAGCATTCAGTGGCTTTACGGGGCCAGAGGAGGCATTCAAACTGAGTCCGGGGTTTATGCCACAGAAGCACACAAAAGACAGAGCTTCAAAACAATCTGCCATTGAAAGAATAAGCTATGTCATCTACCTCTCTTGCTGGCAGTGAAGCAAATGGCACTGACTCCAGTTATTTCTACAAATCCTTGCACTTTTTATCAGGATGCCAGTTACATGCATCCATTTGTGTCCACCCACAGGCTTAGAGGTGTTCAGGGTGGAGTACTCCTAATCAGCTTCTCGCCAAATAAAATCAGCACAGAGATACTTGTGTGAACTGCATGCATATGCCTATTTCAGGTGTTTCCTTAGACAGAAGAAGAGTCAATTTTATAATCTCACATCAGGAAAAGATCAGATACTCAACCTAATAAGATAACTGCACTGCATTGTTTTTCATAGTTTAATTTTGAATGGTTCAATTAAGAAATTATTGTTTTACTATGCACCACAAACACTATTAAAAAAAAATAGTCTAACAGAAACATTACATAACTTCCATTGAACAGCACCATTGCTATTGACTAGTCCATTAATAATGAGGAAATTAAGCCCTATAGCCAGTTATAATCAAATAAAGATATTTAGATCATAACTAACTGGGTATGGGTAAAATTTTAAAATGTTATTAAGAACATGGTTTCTACCCAGAAGGAAAATTCCACTTGTTCAACTGGGAGGCAAACTCAGAAGGAAGTAAACTACATGTTTTCAGTGAAAGATAATTCCAAGAACAACTTCCCATAATGAAGACACAAAATAAGAGCTACCACACAGCAACGTTTCACCAGATATAAGAATGCCTTGCATTTAACATTAAAAAAGGTCAGATGCAGTCTGAAATTTAAGGTCCTTTTCTTCCATGACAGACAAATAAGTGTAATAGCACATACCTGTCTTAATCAGAATGTGCATAATTAGAATGGCATCTAATTAGGATACATCCCAGAGAACCTTTTTAGCTTAATAATAATGAATGGTAATGATAACTATTTAACTGATATGGTATTAGCAAAAATTTCCCTTAATAGGATACATGCAGATTTTGTCAAGGGGTTAAGTAGTGTTTCACTAAGTGTGAAATTCTAAGTCCACGTCACTTAATAAAGAAGTTGTTGAATAATAATTAACAGAAGAAACTGGAATCAACTGTAATGAATCAAATTTGAAGCCTTGTGTTTATAGACAGCACTAAAGTGTTATGTACACATAAAAGCTAATGTATTTCAGAAAAATAACTTCTTTTTTTCTTCCTGAACAGATTGTTATTTTTCAATTATTCTCATTAACTGAAGTAATTGATAGAGAGTTCTGAAAAATAATTTTAGTTGAGGCTAATCTGAAGCACTTGTTAGCTTTCCTACATGTGAATGACTTTACCTGGACAAAGAAACCACAGAGCAGGTTGCTGATCTTTGGCTAGATGTGCACAGTATAGAATTGTGTCCACAAATGTGAAAAGCTGATGAATGAATTTCATTATCTGATGACGCTCTCCAATATCGGCTTAAGATTTAAAGTTCATTGAATGCTCATCAGTAAATCCATTAGCCAAGAACCTTCACTACAAGAAATGAGTAAAGCTGCACTGGCAGTGTTTTACACTTCAGGGGTAGGCATTTTACAGGAAACTGTTTCTGACATTAACTCTGGCATTGTTGCTACCTTGTGACTGAGGTAATGGCTCAGCTCCACACCGGGGAAAGCCCAAATCTTCCACCTCTCCTCATCCCTTGCAGGCAGGTTCACATGGGAAGAGGAACAATAGCTGCTTCTCATCTCATCCCACCTGGGTGCAAGGTATCAAACCACTCAGTGTAAACTGGTCCTGAGCATGCCTGTAAGTCAGGACACCCACTGAATGGGGAGCAAGCTGGAAACAAACTATGACTCCTGCCTTGGTGTTGGTGAACCAACACCATGTTTCATGAATGGGACTCACAGGGATGCTATAACTGAGCCCTTCCTTCAACTTAACATAAAATTTATATGACTTGACACCTTTCACACTTCTTCTATGGCTGCTTCAGAACAGCTTAATGAGGGACTACAGTTGACAGTTGTCCTCATTAATGCAAATTTAGTACACAAAGCAGTATGTCTTTCTTTGTTATTTCGGAAAGGGTTGACATTTGAGATTGGATGCTGACTTGAACACTCTAAACTTTCACCATCAAACTTCCCAAATTACTATTATTGGGTTTTGTGAGGAATAGCTTACAAAGTATGTGGTTCAAATACTTCTCAGCTGAAGTTAGCTGTTCGGTCTACGTGACTGCTCCCATCCAATTTAGAAGTGCTTCCACAATTAGCTGCACAGTATAACACCGAATCAAGTTACGTAGGTGAAAGTATACTTTTGGAGACTAAATTGCATATCTGCAACGGGTTTGTGATGGTGTTCTACCCTATCCCCCTCAGCTTCACCACTATTTCCCATATCCCTGCTCAAGTGGAACCACCAGTGGCAATAGTACTGAATGCATGTAGTTGTGATGGCTGCATCTGGCTTCAAGTGGTTTAGATAACAGAGATAATGCTGCAATAGCCAAGAGCTAGTTTGACCAATGCACCCACCTAACCACAGTGCTGGTCAATGTTTGACTCGAGCCAAATTTGAAAGAAATTAAATTCTGTGATTGGTATATAAATAGGACTGACTCAATCCATGTTTATTCCATAAACAGTGGATAGCCCAGGGCCCTTTGAGCTCTCCTGCATGGTAGTGGGCTGCATGACATGATCTTCCCTCGAGTAGGGACAGCTCTCAAGGTTACTTCTTAAGGTTGAGCGAATCCTTATTGTGTCACATACTGAGTCAGTCAATTGGCAATGTGTGCTGAAATTTTGAAATTTTAGCTAAGTGATAGAAATGATTGATTGTGCACATATCGTCCTTCAGACATAAATCACTGACCAAGTCTGGGACTAAATCTGGATCCAGCCACACCTAAACTCCACTCTGAGGGTGTCCTTTCTGGACCCTGGATCTCAATGGGAGGGTTTCCCTTACAGTTTTGTCTGATGCTGATTTCTATGCAGTAAACTGTACCTTGCCATTGAATCTTATTCAACCACTGTCACATTTAATATCAAACTTTGTTAAATTATTGTTTTATATCCAAAAACATATTGCTACTATTCTATTACAAATGGAATGCATCACTCCATCTGTGACAGGTTTTCACTAATTTAGCTGCAGTGTTCAAGGACAAACACCTTGGAACCTCACAGGGATTTGTCGTAGGGGCTAAGCTGTAGTCAGGCATCTGTCATTAGAATGTGCTTCTCCTGCTTAATTGAACACATCTATACAAGATCAACACTTGGACAAATTACCTTTTAAATAAACACCAACACAAATGTATGTACACCATTTTGCTATGCTTTGTTGTGGTTTTGGTTTAGGTTTTCTTTCCAGTTCTACAGGACTCCTTTGAAGAAGCAGAATTTTTGGTAAAAAGTAAATAAAGAGATTGCTAATGCTACTGTCAAACAAAAGAGGGTTTTTTTAAAAGATTTTTCTGAATGAATCTTGAAAGTGAGTTTTCTAGCATTTATATGCCCTAGTTATCATCATTAGCACAGTAAATTTCAATGTTATTTATTGTTTGGGGATACAAGGACATTTACTTGGACGGGTCCAAAAATGCACAATCTTTATTACAAAATTCATTTGGATGAATTGACAGGATTATATCAATGTAAATAAATTGTTGGCTGTAGTGCATCATTCCTAATTTTTATCCTTTGATGGATAAAAATAGGTTGATGAGGTAAAATTCTTCCATTTCAAATCCATCCAAGCCCTATTATATGGACTTCTTCATTCTATCAAAATATAATCAAATTATACATAATAATAAATAATACAAAAATTAAAAAATATATCAAATTATAGCAATGTGTAATTGAATACATTTTGATAATGATGTATTACCAATATTACACTGCTTCAAGATAATAATAATAAAAAAATATTGCTGCTTTCATTCACTTGCTTGTTCTTTCGTTCAGAAATTTTCTTTTTGCATCTCATTCTGGTCCAGAACTTCAGAAGTTACACTTGATTTGTCTGATTTTCTCTTCAAACTGTACAGCAGTGGAGTTACTTCTGATTTACCAAGCAGAAAACCAAGAGACATGATGAAAAGGTCTATTTGTGGAACTATTACTCAGGAAGCAGATCTGTATGTGGCCCATTCATCCCTGGTCATTACTTGTCCCTCTGTGCTCTGGAACACAGTGGTTTTGAGTTTGTGATAGCCCTAGACATGAATATATTGATATTGACACAATATCTGTTTTTACAGATGCAAGGGGTAACACCAGTAGCTCTAGAGTCTCCAGCTCCCAGTGTTAGCTAGGATAACAGACATCACAAAAGTGGGAACTCATCCAGGGATGAAATGTATTTACTATGCAAAAAAATATGAATTATTTAAGTAAAAAGTAATGTGGACAATGGAACACTATTGTGTACAACAATAATTCGCTGCTAACAAACTGCTGAATCTGTGTGAATCCAATTGTTCCTTCTCCTGTACTTGATGTATTTTATTGGTCTGACAGAGATATCACCACTGCCAACTTTCTTGGAATTACTGTACATACAGCATCTTCAAATGGATGTAGATACTTTCACACAACAGAGAAATGCTACAGTTGTGTACATATGTCCACCAAACTAAAACATCACACCAATAACCAGCTATTGCATGACTGTATATTACCACATTACTTTTCTATGTGCAAAATTGCAGCAAACAGACTTATCTCATCTGATTTTCAATTGTATTTTAGAAGAACAACACTCTCTAAGCCCCTGATTGGATAATTACAGTAGATCACGAACAAATTACGGATAACCCTGTGGCTTATTCAGGCATAGAGACTATTCTTCCATGACATTTCCTGTTGTAATGAGCTTCTCCAATGAAGTAAACAAGACAGATGGATCTGCTTAGACATTTCTGAGGAATACCTTGAGCCATTTCTGGATTGTATGGGGAAAAACCACATAATATCTCGAAGGAGACAAGATTGGAAAGGCATGCACATCACAGCTGTGCAAACTCCAAAGCCTCGTAATCTACAAGGGTTCTCCTCCATGCTGGTAATCTTTGTTATGTGTTGGCTGAGTTGCTCAATCCTTGGATAAGACAGCCCTAAGACTGCGCCTGTGGAGGCAGGCACTGCTGGGGCGGCTGGGAAGGGATTGGTTCAGCAGCCGACTTGTAAAGTCTGATTAAGTGATCTGCTGCTGGTGAAGTCCTTCAGTGACCTGCCAGCTATTTCTGTGTCTAAGTCATTTGTGAAACAGCCTCAGCATGTGACGCCCTTGCTGACGCATACACACAGCAACTGAGCAAGGTGGCTAGTAGCATTTATTTTACGGCTAGGAAAAAAGCCTACACACACCTATTTCCTGCCATTTGCTTCTAATCCAAGGATTGAAAATGTCATGTTAGGTTTGAACGGGAGATCCGTTAACCAAAAAAAAACAAACCCAAAACCCAAACCAAACCAAGCAAACAATAAAACACAACCAAAAAAAACAAACCAGAAACAAAACAGTTACAGCAAAAAACCAAAACAGAAGAGATTTCAAACTAGTTTTCAAATTCTTTGATTAATTTGAAATCCTTTCCTTCCCACTGCAATACTGCCAGCCCATTTAAGAGAATCAAACTAGCTTTAAACATTACACTCAATCTCTCTGATTTTTCACTGCTTTCTTGTGTACATTTAATGGAAAAAACAGACAAAAATAGCATATAGAACAGCTAGGATGTTTGTACTTCCATGAGAAAGACAGTCCAGGTAGAAATACAAAAATTCAGCCAAACAAATTTTATTGGTACCACACCAAAAATCTGTCTGTTCATTTTCTTGAACAATGTGATCTCTTGAGCTGCAGACGATTTAGTAGCTTGCACTGCTAACACATCTCTTTGTGAAGTGGCTTACCTATTTTGGTATTGGAGGCAGGGTTCTTTTGGACATTTTTAAACAAGGACCCAAACATAGAGAGTCAATTCTTTAATGAAGATTCCCATACTTGAAAACACTAACACAAATGTTTCCTTTGTAGTAGGGAAAAATGAACTAATTTCTTTCATAATGAGATCCTTTAAAAAATACACTTTTTTTTTTTTTTTTTTTTTAAATCTGAGTAAGTCCTTAGCACCATCAGAAAACCCTTCCAGCAAAGATGAGCCAGCTGATTTTCATTATTCAGCGTGTTCCTGTGCCTGGTACTTATCTCTGTGTTTTACACAATTCAACAATACTTATGCTTCCCCACAGGTTAGGGGCATCCTTATAACAATGATGTTAGGAGCACATGTTTACCACACTGTGCTGATGTCACAAATGATGATCTTTCAATTCTGGGTGCTCTGATACACGGTGGATAAAGCTGTAAAACACCTCCTTCCGAGTAAGCCCCTCTGCAAAGGTTAATTATTGCTTCTGCAAATTTCTGTACATCATCAGAATGGCAGACTGACATTAAAAACACAGCAATGCCCACAATGTCACTCAAATGCGAACATGGTAATCCATGACACAATTAAATCAATTTTTCATAGCACATCCTGAAGAATTAATTAAATTACAGGTTCCTTTAAAAATCACTTACATGATTTGCAATCCTAATTTTCTGCACACCAATAGGAAATGTATGCAAAATAGTGAATGACTCTTATGTCTTCTGGTATCTACAGTGATGTCCACAGTCACATTTAGTTTAATTTTGAGGTAACTATTAATCCTACAGATTCCTACAATAGTTTGGTATCAATTAACATCCACTTCAGGCTAAGTACTCCTTCACTACTGAAGGGTAGATCACTCAGAAAGAATGGTCAAAAAAGGAGGGAAGAATTAGGTGCTTGGCTGTAAAAGGCTGTAAATATCCATAACTTATATTTTGCATCTAGATTGCAGTCAGTATGTGTGGACATTACCACCTCAGAATACTTTTAACTACCCTGTGAATAGTGGTACTGCCAAATCAGTCTATCTTATCAAGAAACAAATTGTACATCTTGAGTTTGCACGTATTTTTCCTGCTCTTGGGTTCCAGGTCTATGAATCTACAAACAGCTGAAGGAGTCAGAGTTGAGGAAAAATTAAATTAATCCATTTCACATAATATTAGCCCACTGAAGAGCAAGCACCTACTTGTCTAGGCTTCTCTATATTTACTGATGATACTTTCAAAGCACATTTCATCCCTGTATTAGAAAAAGCTATCCTTTACACTGGACCTCTGACTATGAGACAACAAATTCTTTTACTTACTGCTTCATACAGAATGAGACATGTACCAGACCCTCAATGGTTCTGCTTCATTCTGCCTTGGTTTTTTGAAAAGAAAATAACTTCTATTTCAAGGCTAGTTAAAATGCACAAACAAGTCAGTATTAGTGTTCTGCATGACTGCAAAAAATCTACAGGAAAATGGAATTAAAACCCACCTTTCCCAGATTTTCAGTTTAACTGTGATAATGTAGAAAGAGCATTTGTAGCTTTTCCTTACAGAAGATCAGGGGTCATTGGATGTTTGACAGAACAGAAGGCTTACCCTGACAAAATTTCAGAGATATTCTCTCAGCATTTCATTCACCCTAATGATGACAAGTAATTGAGAGTCCTTAAAAAAACGTAATGGCATAGGCAGTCTGCTTTGGCAGGAGTGCCAATTTTAGACACTCTTTCCCATCTTACACATGGGGCTGAACAGTACAGCAAACTCCTTTAAGGCTCACAGCCTGTCAGATGGGATTATACTGGATTACACTGGTTGAAGCAAGCGTTACCTGAGAAATGACTCCTTATGCTACTTAAGAATAGGTCAACTGATTGTACAGTAATAGAAGTAATTTTACAAGGAAAAAGAAGTCTTTATATAGAGAATGAAGGAACCTTAAGAAAGATGCAGTATGCAACTATGAAGAGACAGTAATGTGCACAGTTTATTATTTTGTCGGGTAGATTACTAAAAGTAATGAATGGAGGTACCACAGCAGATGCTATTTGAATTTTTAGGGATGCACTTCAGAGTATTGCAAAACAAAACTTAATTTACTAATTAATACAAATTATCCTGGATATAAACATTATCAGGAGGATTGAAAACTGTCTGAAAAGATAAACAAAAGTGATAATGAATGACAGTGTATTAGTAGTGAGAATATGTCTACTAAAGATTGCAGGAATCAGAACAAGACATGGTTATTGCTAAGTACCTTCATTAGTCGAAGGAAATACTTATAGTAATGAAATTTGCACATAATGCAAAACAGAGATGACTTGAGTATCCAAGTGTTGATAATAAGTAACACAAAGGGGGCTATAAAGATTATGAACATGAACGGAGTGACTGTGAATCCTGATTTACTCTGGGAAAATGCAGAGCCATACAGGAAAAGGAATGTACTTTAAGGCTTCTCAACATGTAAAAAGCTGCCCATACAGCTGTACAGAACAACTACATTGGTAAAACTACTAGGATATGCCCTTGTGCAGTCATTCCAGTCTGGGATAAAGATGATTCCTTTACTCTCAGGTCAAGTCACTTTTATTCCACAAAATCAGTTCCCAAGGGAAGTTATGCTGAAGTAGCTGGATACAGCTATGCCATGCACTGGGCTTAGTAATGAAGGGGTTATGCACCAGCTCTGCCACAAGCAGGATGCTGCAGTCCCCCATGAACTCCTCTAGGGTGGGCTCTGGTGGGCTCTGTGTTCTCCTTAGCTACACTGGCAGAACTTCCTTCTTTAGAAGGCCCTTAAGACCCAGCAAAAGAGAAGGAAGACAGGAATGGCAAGGTGCCTGCAAATGCCATAAGTAGTAGCTCAGACATGATTTTGCAACACAAAATTGCAGCAAAACTGTGTTTAAGGGTGCACAGGATTCATTGTAGGTGAAAGGGAGGTAGCCTGGTGCTCCCTGTGGTGTTCCCTTTATGTAACTACCTAAGATGGCTGTCCCAGCAAGGTGGCACTGGGCTTTGCTCACTGTCAGAAATGCTCAGTGCAGTGGAGGGACATTTGAAGAGAAGTGGTGGAAAGCGCTGACTCACGAGGAAAGACCAGAGGAGTTAAACATGTAGCTGGCTAAAAGCAGGCTGAGTGGGGAACTCTGTAGTACTTTATAAATATATGACTCTAGAGATGAATTTTCTCAGAGTGACACTACAAATTGTAGCATGCAGCTAAGAAAGGAAACCTAGAGTAGGAGCCAGATAAAACTTCCTGACTAGGAACAACACTAGCCTTGGCAAACCCAAAGGGAAGAGACGGAAACTCAGTTAATATGTGGGAGATCATATAATCTGATTTTCCAGGCTTGAAGGGAAGGTGAATTCACCACAGGAACCACATCAAGTAGAAAATAGAAATATTTGATTCTGACACTGAAGAGGTAAAAGATACAGTGCTTGTATTTCGTCTCAGGGGACTGTGCAGACACTGAGAGTTTGAAGAGTCCCTTCCCAGTAAGAGCCATACTGTACCTGGACCTCTCCTGCTGCATAAGGAGCCCTGAGGACAGCCCTGCAGCCACATATCATGCAGAGGAGCTTCATTGCCTCTGCCTTGCAGAATTTAATATCAAATTCCTAGTGCGGAGACAGTTCTGTGATGCTCAAATAAATTGAAAGGGATCAAAGTTAGGCACTTGCTATAATTTCTTAACTGAAAAGCCTGGCTGATGCTTGAGACAGCGTTACTGCTGTCAGCAGATAAACAAGGAGCACAAAATCCTTCTGCCACTCCTTGGCCTTAGCATGGGGCAGACACACAAAGGGACAGGGGGGAAGAGGGGTAGTCCTCTGCTATGGCAGGTGCAAAACTAGGGGATTACACCTACCCGGATGATAAAGTGGCACTTTGCTCAATTTGTCTTGCGAATATTCCATGTTGCAGCATGGAAACTGTTCTCAAAATAGGTTTCTAATTTCTGTACAGATTAAATGCAACCAAGCTACTTTACTTGCTGATAATTTATCTAATACCTCTTAGCCGTGCAGACACATTCACCACAAAGAATTGGACAAGGAGATATCAGGTGCCCTGTGGAAATTCGAAGAATTACTAATAAAGGAGCAGCCTGCTTGGATTAGACATGCATTAGTACTTCTCTTCCAGGCTGGCACCACTAAATCCTTATTCTCTTGCTGTCACAGCATCCACCTCATGCTTGTTAAATTCCTGTGCCACACTGTATCTTACCTTAGTCCACTTGAGCAAAAGGGCCAAAATATGTTGGGAAGGGTTCATATCACAGTGATGGAATTAAAGTTTACTCCAGTCTTTTCAAGGAACTAGCTGAAGTGTTGCCGAAAGTTCAGCAACAGGGACCACCACACAAATTTCCAACAGAAAAAACAACCCCAAACCAACAGAGAAATAAAGTTTTGTATGACACATTCAACATAGCCCTGATCTTGTATGACTGAAGTCCTTTTACTCTCTGTGCAGCAGTGAACCCTTTAGGATTACAGATCGGAACAGCTTGTACTTTGAAATTATCCCAGGATTTTCTTGCAGGGATTTCTACTAAAGAAGAATGATTTTGCCTTTAGGTTTTAAACTTTTAAAACAGAAAAACTTCTTTATTAGTTTTTAATACAGCGTACATCTGTATAAATGAGAAGTAGAAATATTTTTACTTACACGCCACTACTGTGAACTTACACAATTGCAATGGAGCTCTGAAAAAAAGTTGCAAATAAGTTAGGAAACTAAAGGTGCATGAGAAGTCTCAGTGTTATTTTGTATGTTAGAAAATAAGGAGCATCCCCAGAGGGAAATACATATCTCAGTATCTCAAATACATACTTCATGTTCCTGCCATTGAGAAATATAAACTAGCGAAGGAAACACAAACAGTCATATATTTCTGGTTTGTTCTGCAAAATGGATGCACCCTACGTTCTGAAAGGAGTTTGAGACACCAGTAAAATACTTGGCCAAACCTTTCCTGGCCTAGCCTCTGTTGGTGGGGAATCTTCACAGCTAGTACAGAGCAGAGAAACAGCAGGTAGAGCTAAAAGCCCAAGAGCATCTTCTGCAAGTCCTTAAATAGAGGTTACAACTAGTCAGGAAATGAGGCTTTTTTTTCTGTTAAAAACATTAATACTTAATTTTTATTTAATTGTCCTCTGAATCCAGCTTGTTCCACTACTTCATCTGTGATGGAAATGTTCTGTTTTGTTAGTATTTTACTTTCTACAAGAAATGACTGACATTAACTCGGGTTAGAGGGAAAGAAATAGCCAGAGATGCCTCAAAGTCCCTTTCTTGTGCAGGGCAAAGCAGATATAGGTAAAGATGTAAGGAATGCCAACTGTGAGAACTCCAAATGTCTCATAATTATTTATCACTTATAAACACTTGTCCATGTTGTCTTTCAATTCTATTTTAGTCTGTTTTATCCTATTTATTACGGCAGTCTTTGTCATTCTTGGCATTTCAGAAAAAGATCAAAGATGTTCTATTAGAAAGCATTCCTTCTTGTTTATTAGTAAACAAAAATTATTTCAAGTAAAGATGGTGCTAACAGTTTTTAAAGAAAAGTCAGTATTGCTGAGCAAAGCCAGCCTCTATAGTAATACCTGAAAGATATGATGGTCTCGTGATAAATAATGTTTACTGTAAGGCTGTCTGTTTAGGGAATTATAAAATAAACATTTGAGGGTTAGACATGTGGCTGGTAGGTAGCACATGCTATGAACAGACTCTTGCTAGTGAAGACTGGTAGTTCATTCATTTTGAATTAACAGTAAATCAAGGAACTATGGAAGTGTGGGAGGAGTGGATTAAAAATTTAACAAAAAAGCTTTTGGTTTCTTAATTCTATGATCTGTCACATCTCTCCATCTGTGCAAAATGAGTGGGTGTTGCAGAAAAAAACCTGAAAGGGTGGGATGCTAAAATGGTTTACACTGAGGTTCCTGTGCAGCATGGCTGACTTCTACATTTCCCAAACAACACCATTTCAGAACACCTCGGCCAGATGTATTTATCACTAATCAGACAAAACCTGATTTAAACAGCTGGATCAAAAATGGAAATAAAGGCCTTATCATGCTTGAAAAATGCCATTTAATTTAAAGTGAGGTTTTCTACTTGGTGAGCACTAGTTTAACAACAGGAAAAGACACCTGATATATTCTCGCCAGTTTGCACTCAGAGAATCTCAGGCAAAATAAAGTCTACCCTTTGACAACCAACAAGAGAGATTACATGACACATGACTGAAAGAAAAATGTCAAATGAGGCTTTATTTTTAATTTTACTTTATGGAACTTGTTATTCCTAAGCTTTAGGTATCAATTACTTTATACTTCAAAAAAGCAATGAAGAGAGGCTGGTCCTGAGAAGTGTTCTCTGATAATAAAGTATGGTGCCCAGAACCTGAAAAAATTAACCAAGAAGTTAATATATTTAACAGAAAAAGGAATAGTTTTAAGTGCAAACTCCTGAAATAATATCATGCAATTCACGTATCTCCCTGAGCTGCTGTATCTGTTACTTATTTTAAACTGTCTGCATACTCAGGCATGGAGACATGCATCAGAAAATGTGAAGTTGTTCATCTCTAACTATAATGCTATTCTCTGTGCGGGGAAAGACCTCAGTAAAACTCCTCTCAGCTTTGACAGCACTTTTTGATGCACAGCAACTGGCAGCAACGCTGATGGCTAGAGCAACAAAAGTTCTACCAGCAGACTTTGGACCACAAGAGGTTCTCATATGCAGCTCTACTTCTGTTATGAGCAATCATCTCCATGTCCTGAACAGCACTCCACGTGGATGAAAAAACAGGGGAGTAAAAATCATTGGGGTATTGCAACAGTGCAGAGCCAAACCAAACTGGAACATAAATTCTCCGTCCTACACAAGTAGGGAAGATTTGTTGAAGTGTCTTCAGTTGCTTCAGAGCACATGTATCTCCCTTTTAATAAAGAAAGGTATTACTAATCATGATCTCCCACTATCTCCTAGGTCAGATAATTCAAAATTCCCATCTGGCTGGTTGTTTGGGAAGTTTCATTACATGCCTTTCAAATTTCTGGTGTCTCATTATCTCTGGAGGAGCTTCTTACACTATTGGCAGCCATTCCAGCTTGTCCCTGACTGTAAAACTACTCACAACATCAAGGAGGAAGAAAAATAAAATAAAAACCCACTCAGTAAAAGTGAATGATGATAACTGGAGGAAGCCTACATTGAAAATTAGTCTCTAGAGATGTGGGCTGTGTGTAGGAGTCTCCTCCCTGGGGGCCTAACTCACTGGCTCGAGGGTGGGGAACTGAAAAGAGGATACCTACAAGACAAGTACAGGAATAATCAAATGAGTGAGATCTTTTGTCAAAAGGGAAAAACAACTATAAATACAGATGATAATTCCATTCCTTCTCCCTTCTTCCTTTTCTCCACCCTCAATGTTGAAAATGCTATCTTAACCCCACAGCTACATTCGCCTTTCCTGTGAGCTAGATCTGAAGCCTCCAGGATTTCAAAGGGGTTTACTAAGGGTTTATTAGGCTCAGTGGGGTCTTGGATCTGATGGCTCCATTTTGAGAGCAAATCCTTCCCCATCTCATGAGCTATGAGAAAACAAGAAGGAAAGAAGCCAAAGAACTGATCATTCTCTTTCCTCCGGCCATCTGACAGAGAGAGCAAACACACAGTTGTCTTCAGTCCTGATTGTACAGACCGAGATCTGTGAAGATCCATGAAGATCTCTGGAAAAATCAAACTGTCTAACGTGGGAAGGGAAGCCTGGAGATGATCTGGTCCAACCCACCTGTTCAAGATGGGCCATCTAGAAGCAGTTGTCTGGGACCATGTCTACATGGATTTTGAGCATCTCCAAGGAGAGAGACTCCACCTCCCCAGGCAAACTGTGCTAGTATTCAGTCATCCTCACAGTGAAAATGTGTTTCCTGTGTTTCAGTGTATCCTGGAACTGTGCATAAAATGGAAAAAATCCCTTCAAGAACCCGGACAAAACTTGAGTACTGAGAATTTGAGCACAGACACACTTGTTCCTAATCTGGTTAATTTAGAGATACCCTGTGTTTGCATTTAACCCATTTTAATCCTACACAAATCTAAGCTCCATAAGGTAATCTATAGTTGTTTTGGTTCCCTTAAGCAGTAAAACACACTAAAAATACACTTTTCTGTCGTTGCAGTACTATCAGTGCAGTATTGCAGATAACAGTGTCCCCCTCAGTTACCTTTCAGTTGCAGATATGTCGCGATCAGACAAGCATAGCCAAAAAGAATGATATAATAACATTACTTATGAAAAGAATCTCAATATATTCATATTGCGTATTTCGGAGGCAGTGGCTCTTTCAACTACATCACTGACCATAATATAATACCATGATACCTTTAAAAGAGGAATGTTTGCATTTTTATACTTCATTCATGAATTTGTTTTCCATTATGTTAGCAGTTTTAGGCTTGCTGTATCTTGTATCCAAAATATTCTTAATAGGATCAGGCAGAGAATATTTACATTTTAATTAAGAAATATTCAAATTAACTGAAGCTTATTATTGGCAAAAAACCCCAAAAAACAGGGAAGGAAGAGCAGGTTACTGCTATTTACTTTAATGGCACTAATCAGCTCTTTTTTTTTTTTTTTTTTTTTTTTTTACTGAGGCTTTTCTACAAACAATTTACTGTGTATGAGTACGTTTTTGTCATGCAAATCATTCTGAGCTAATATTATACAAATTTATTCTTGAAAGACTTCAAGTGCTTTCCAGAACAATAATAAGCTTTAAGTGTTTTATATCCGAAATGGCTTTTCCAAGCTTGGAAATCACTAAAAGGAGAAACAATGTTCACAGAAAGTTCAGTTCAACAAGGTCACAATCTGAACAAAATGAGTCTTATTCTCATCACTTCCTGCCACTTTGGCAGAGTTAAGGATTTCTATTTATGTGTTCCCAGGCCCTGTGAAGCCGCCTTATCACAGGGATGCCAGGTAAAACAGCCTTGATGTAAAACGCACATCCCTTTCTCCATGTTTGTAAATTCCTAGTCAGATATTCCAGTGTAGCACTTCTGAATGACATTGTTCCAAGAAGAATATGGGTGCAAAATCAGCAGAAATAGCACGTTAGGCGTAAACGACAGGAGAAGGGAAACACTTCTTTAAAAAGTCTGCACCCAGAATGCCCAGGAGATCCCCTCATGGCCCCACAGCTCTAACAGGCCATAGTTTTCCAGTCCAGAGGAGTTCTCAGCTCAGCAGGAGTAAGAGGAGGAAGACTTGCCTTTCTTCAGGAAATAAGTTTCTCAGGCATATGTCAGCTTTATAGGCTATGAAACATGAGCCACTATGCTGCCCCTGGAACCTGAGCTGGAAGGTTTACAATAAACGAGCAAGCTGAGGACATTCAGGCTAATTGTGTACTGTCATGACACTGACACGGGAAACAAAAAGGCAAGTCATTATCTCAGCCCACCAAAAGTTGCTTCAATCACGGGACAGGGAAATCTGAGGCTAATGCTGGACAGAAAATCAAGTTCCCAATCCTCTCAAACTTCTTCATAAATTAACTGACCAGAGAAAAAAATTACGTGGATGTTAAATCACATTTATATCAGTTCTTCCCATGTACACTTCTCATTATGATGATGATGTCCCTCACATCCTGTCTGGGAAGCTACACAGAGCTCCAATTCTTCTCCTCAAAGACTTTTCCTTTGCTGAGGGTTACTCAGAAGAAGCCTGGAACCCACTGGAGTAAGAATTGTTCAGACATTAATGGCTATAATTTCACGCTCAAGCCGAATTCAGTAAAAAAGGAAACCTACCTAAAGAAGCAGAGAAGCCCCACTCAGAGTAGGGGATGCAAGAGCTTAAACACATCTGGTATAATTAGTATTGTATTTTTCTGCCCATATATATATGATTTAAAGAAAATGGATTAAACTCCTGGCTTCTGTGCATTTGGGCCATGCATTTAAGTTTCTTCCCACAAACGTGATATCTAGAAAATCGCTTAAAAATTACAACAGATTCTAACCACGACTTGTTTCTGAGCTTTTCACATTGACTATTGTAAGGTTTGCAAACAACTCTGTATGGAGCACAGCTTCTGGATTTCCCTGAACTTGCTGCAATCCACATGCAAGTCCATGGAGCTCTTCCATACTGCAGCTTCAAGAAATGAACCAAAGAATCTGGAGACTCATGAGGGGAGTTCAGGGAAATCCAGAAGCTGTGCTCCATACAGAGTTGTTTGCAAACCTTACAATAGTCAATGTGAAAAGCTCAGAAACAAAACTAGTAACAAATGCAGATTCAAACCAATGCCAATGAACATTATGGATGTGACGCATACGCTGCCTTGCTGGGCAAGCTTGCAGCAAGCATTCTTCCTTCAGCTTCAGAAAAACGGTAGGATCCTGCCTTTTAAAAAGAAGAGCATGGGATGTATCAATTGGGACGGACATTATTTGTCTTTTTTCTCTTCCTCCTTTACACAACTTCTGTACTACTTGGTTTTTCTTTTTTTCCCTGACAACTCTCATCTCCTGGGTTCATAGTAAAAGTTTATTTAAAAAAACAAATTTAAAAGGTCATAAATATTGAATTGTGTTTCCAGTTAAAAATACAAAACAGCTGAACTTGGCATTAAAGGGTCATCCAAAACCAGCCTTTGATTTTTAGATAGCAGATGGGAGTTCTGCACTCAGAAATGGCACTGAGACCACAGAAACACAAATGTGGTACTGAAAGGATTTTGTTATTTCCCTAGACTATTAAGCAGCTTTGGAGACTGATGTTATTTTTCTTAAAAGTGGAGGAAGCTGGTTAATCTATTTTTTCTGTTTTCATAATCTTCTGCAATACTATGTAATTTTCGAACTTTTTTGATAGTTTTTACAGAATTTTGTGGCACTTCAATAGTTTTTATTTTTATTTTTTCAGAATTTACAGAATTTATCATTTCTATTGAATCTGAAAGATGTATTTAAAATATGAATGATCATTTTTAATACATTTCTACTGAAAAACTGTCAAAAGCTATTAAAAATATCTGAAAGAGTTCTGACATTTTGTATTTCCCATTTTTTTCCTTTCAAATGTTTTGGCTAGCTCTGATGATACTATAGCACTTAAATCACTCTAGTTTTATTAATGAATGTTATAATATGGCTAGCAGTAAGGAATTCTGGTGAACACAAATAATTGTTTTATAGAAAATTTAACAATTATTTTCTTTCCCCTATGCTTTTTCTTCTCCATTACTTAAATCTTTGGGTCCTTTATAACTCTCCTGTTGCACATGTTCCATATATCTCTTGCAGTAGGAAGGAGACTGTCCAAAAATATAACTGTACTTGCTCAAATATCTGGTGAGGTGGCATCAGAAGACATTACACTTCATGAAATGCTTTGCATGGAAACTGAGTCAGGTCCACATTTTCTAGCTCTGTCTGTATGAGCCTGGAGGAGAGAGAGTTTTAATATTTTTAAAACCAAGGCTTTGATGAGATGCTTAAAGATGGATGGAGGAAGGTCAAAATATACAGCTTCCACGACCTGCCCAACACACTGTTGTTGTCAGTCCCCAATGACTGTGTGCTCCCCACCTGGCTAAAATACTAGCTAGTGACAGCTTGCTTATTTTGCAACTTTTGTTGCTTTTATGACTGCCTTAAAATACATCTAAGTGAAGCTCAAATAAATCTAATGTCTTAATGTCCTTGATATCGTGAACTTCAAATAATGGCAAAATTCAAATTTTTATTAAAAATAAATTTGACAACAATGACCTAGTATAGTCCATTTAATTTTGCCTGGTTTAACTCTGCTTTAAAATGGTTCTCATGAATCTGCAAAATACCAGTTTTATAGTTATCTTTAAGGGGTCACATATCTTCTTTGAGCAGAAGTTGGGAAAGAATTATAAGTACATGTACATATTTGGTTTGGTTAGGTTTAAAACATATATTCTGGTAGTTGACCTTTTATAAATGTATACTGGATTATTTCTTCCCTAATAGAAAATATCCTTCCAAATTGGATTGCAGTCATCTGTGGCATAGGAAGAGAAAATGAGCACATTTGCAAGGCATGTTGGAAAGTGGCTAAGGGAGACAGAGAAGACTTGACAGAGCTTTAGTTTACCAATTGAGTTGATAGTTACTGAAGAGATCTTTCAGTTATGACCAGGGAAGTATGTGGCGCTTAGAAATGTTGTAAATCGCAAATTTTTTATGGGCATTATGCAACTGCTGTCCTAAAACATATCTTTCACTTTTACTGCATTATTTACTAGGCTAGTTGTAAACTCGAAAATCTCTTTTTAGGTTGACTATATTTAAAACTTGTAAACTTAATTTTGCTGTAACATCACAGTTTTCTAATGGTGAAGATGAAACTTTACCCCCATCTAGGAAGTCTCTGAAGACCATGCATGTGAGACATTAAAATGGTTTATGCTTTAAATATTGTCAAAATCACTGAAGGACTTTTGTCCCCTGCAGCAAACTTGGAAGAAAGAACTGCTCACCAAAGCCTGCCCCACCTATGCCTACTAATTTGTATGGGAACGTGAGATAAGATAAAGATAAGATAAAGGTGGTACTATTGTTTATCTCAGGACAGAATTGTATCCACAAGTCTGAGTGACTTTAATGCTACTGGCTCAGGCAATCAAGGTGCAAGCCCAGGATGTGCAAAATAACTACCCAGGTGCTGAGGGCGTGTCCACCCAATGCTTCAGGCTACAAGGAAAGAAGCAAATCCTGCAAGACAAGGTAGTGTTTCTTTATCCTTACACAAATGACTTTGATGCGATAACTCCCTGCCAGGGAAGTACTGAGACAACTCACATATAGCCTGAAGATATTAATCTCAGTTGATGGGCCATAATGGACACGGTAGGCAGCTATACTGTTTTAGAAGGTGTCAAAGAATCATGACATGTCCCATGATCCAGTGTTACAACTGCCATTGTGAAACTCCTCAACCCAGGGAAGTATTGGAGGAGCATTTACCTAGCTTAAACCAAATAAAGGATGGAATGGACCTCACTCAACACACGGTCTTCCCTCACCACCCTGGGTTTCCCCTAATGGATCCACACTGCAACCATTCCTTTGACAAGACTGGGACTCTCATCACTGAGATCACAACAAGAAGATCATTTGGATGTGGTAAAAATCCACGGAGTGGCAATATTTTTTCCTGTCTCTCTGTCACTCTCTTTCCCTCTCCTTTTCTTCCTTTTTCTTTATCTTTACCTCATATTTACTGTTAAATAAAAATCTGTACTATTGGCTTTGGCATATGGTATCATTTGCACTTTAATTTGGACAGAGGCATCTCTCCAATAATTTTGAAGAACCTGATCATAACATTCAGAAAACCATTGTCAGAAAGCAGCTGGATGGTCTCAGCCTACACTGAAGTGCCTTCAATGGGGTACTGCAACACCTGAATTATGTCTTTCTTGCCCCAACAAGTCGCCTTAACAAGGGTGACTGGCAGTGTTGGGATTCAGGGTCCATTTCACCTCACTGTCACGGTGAGTGCTGCAAACAGTGGACATTTAATTAAATCATTAGGGTTATAACTTCATGTAAATCACGTTATCAAAGAAACTGCCTCACTAAGCAAAATTCCCAGAAGTAGTACTGGCGCTGCATCTTTGTCCAATCTCAGGGTCCCAAAAAGGCACTCAAAGACTCTCCAGGATGAATTGGGAAGATGCTGGTAAGTTTAAAGGCACTCTGGGCCAGGTGTTTGATGAAGTGACAGCAATCTGAGCATCCTAGGCAGGAAACTTCCCTTTTTTGCCCCTAAAGTAATGCCCATGGTTTGCTGCACAAGTCCCAAACCAAAAATGATGAGTATTTCTATCCGTGTGCATGTTGGATATGTTGTTTCCTCAATAAAGACATCCATGTGTTTCTAGATTAAATATTTATACATTCTAAATGTATGAATATTTTAAAAATTAAATACATGGATTTATACATTAAATACATACATCTATATACAGGCATTCCTACGGATGTATGTTTTTTTCATACTGCATCCCTGACAAAAGAAGAAGTATTGAATATTTTGCCAGGATTTTGTTAATGTCTAATAAAGTATGCATATCTGACAGGCTGCATTTCTCACTGTATTACAACATTAGAAGGCTCTACAGTGCATTAGGCATCACACAAATGCGAGGACTGTGAGTTTGTGCTAGACCTGGCAAGAAGAAATGATGCTATTTTTCTCTTATTTTGACTAAGATTTCTCAATAGGAAGTTGGGGGTTTTTTATCCCCAAAGCTTCTAATGTATGATATTTTCAAGTCTATTTACTTCAGATTGTGACCTGTCATATCAAGAATGTATTTACATATGAAGCAGACAGTAATACATCTGCTTAAGAGCAAAAAAATATCACTGTTTCTTCAAAGCTGAGAAGCAACTTAATTTTTTTTCCTGAAAATGTACACACAGGTCACAACTCAAAGGCTGTCAGGCATATTTTTACATATTCTTTATTATTATATGAGACTTAAACAGATTAAATTATTTTAAGTCACAGCAAAAGCCTTGGGTTCCTGCAAGCCTATCATCTTGTTGCTACAATTTTGCAAAGCTCTTTTCTGGACTTGTTTTTGGGACTATTGCACATTCACAGCTGCTGGGTGGGCTGTTAATAGCTGGTAGAGTGGGATCAGCTGGATCTCTTCACTCTCCATTACTACCAGTAAGATTTAAAACGTCTCAGTCTGTAAAAGATGACAGATTTCAATGAGAATACACTGTTACTCATGATAGAAAGGATAGGGAGGAAGTGGGGAAATACCACGTCTGCAGGACATGTGTGCCTGCCACTCCTTCAGAGGGAAGCTGCAGTCATCAGAAATACTTTTGGGCTGTCAAAGCAGAGTGTCTAATGCATTGTGCCACAACTGGGTTGGCGTTGTTATTACTCTTTTATGTGTGGCATCCTTCCTCCTGCCCATGTGCTGGCGTTGTCTTGTTGTGCTGCAGCATCCCCTCACTTGCAGGGGACTGTCAGGCACCTCAGCTCAGGGCAGAGGTGGCCAGTGGTGATGCTGAACCCGTTGCACAGGACACAGCCTCTACCTGGGGGGTGCAGAAATGAGACATGATGTAGTCACCATCCGTCGTATGCTGCACAGCTACAGCAGTCTGCTTGTAGAGGCAAACCTGAGCCAGGTTTGGAAAAGGCCCCAGCAAGCCTGCATCCATTTGAGAGACTGCGGCTTTGCACTGAGCAACTTAATAGCACATATCAGTGAATGAGGACAACTGCATTAAAAATGGGCTTAAGGTGGTATTTGAATCCCCAACCTACCTAATAAAAACTTGGTATTTTTATCTAATAATAATAATCTAATACTGTGCATTTATAAAGTCTTTTTCTGACTCCTTCTAACTCCGAAATCATGGAATAGTTTAGGTCTGAAGGGACCTTAAAGATCATGTAACTCCAGGCCCACTGCCATGGGCAAAGACATCTTCCACTAAATCAGGTTGCTCAAAGCTCCATCCAACCTGGCCTTGAATACAGTTAGGGCAGTTTCAACTTTGATGCCACTTAGATATTTGTATAGTTCCTTGAAACCAACATGAGAGAGCCGACACACTCACAGGGACCAGAACCACACACAGATCTTACACAGGTCCTTGTGAAGAGGTGCTGCAGGCTTTCTCACAGTGCTGCTGTTCCCAATTTTAAATGCACACCACCAGCTTATGCTCCCTTTAAGAAAATATTTCTCAAACTTCTGCTGGAGAGTTGATCTAAAGTGCTGTGAACTAATTAAAAATATAGTTGTTTTAAAATGGTATGACACTGCCAAAGGAATGGTTGCATGATGAGACTGCAACTTCCTTCACACAAAAGTAAAAATGATCAAGAATTACTTGTGCTGAGTACAAGGTACTCAGAGAAATTTGTGCAATTGTCTCCTGCATATAAAGGTAGCCAGAAAGATCAGAATGTTCATGGACTTTCATGATGGGGATAGACCATATCGGGATCTTTCTGCAGACTCCTGTCACACTCAAACAAGTCAACCCCACCTCTCCTCTACATCAGAGGAAAGTCTAGAAATCAGAAGACTGGATAATCTCTGACTGTATCTACTGATCTGATAGAGATGCTGTAGAGACAGAAGGAAAATAAATTAGACAGAGATGGGGTACATGATAGAAATTAAAAGTTATGTAAAGAATAAATTCAACATAGCGTTGGAATGAAAAACCAAAGGGGTATGGAAACTCCTGGAGAAAGACAAAGAGAGGAGGACTTGCAGTGCTGGAGGAAGGACAAGAAACTCGGCTGGTGGAGGACAATACAATCCAAAGAAACAGAATGAAAAATGAAGCATCAGGAGATAGGATAAAAAGGAAAAAAAGAAGAAAAATAGGGAAAAACCACCCTGAGAAATCCCTTCAACTCAGAGTATGCCTCTGCGATTCCTCAGTGAACACAACTGCTTTCTCAGTGCATGCTAGACTTAATTTGCCATGAATGATAGATTTCAGAAGAACTTTAGAATTCAATATGTACTGTGAAATGTTTCCTGCTCATCCACTCCTGTAGAGTGGGGAAATGGCAGGAAATCATTTTGAACAACAGCGAGTATTATTTTGAGGGAGACATAATGGCTTGTTTGGTTTGACATCCAAAACAGATATAACTGCGACAAAAGCATTTAAATGCTAATCTGTCATTTACAGCGGGTAAACAAAAACTAACATGCATAAAATCTGTGGTGCTTGTGAAAGAGTGCTCTAGAAGCCTGAAATATTGCTTAATTCAGGGATGAGCACCTCTGCAGGCAGAATTCAAACCCAAAATATATCAATGTTGAGAGAAAAATTTAAGTACTCAAGCTTCTGTTTCCCGGTGGCAGATTTGAATCATACAGTTCAGGTCACAGAAAGGAGTGATTTTTCATTTGCAATGTATTTCTCAGAGATTGAAATATGCAAGCAAATATTTTCTTGGAGCAGTTAACACCTGCACAGTCCAATCAAAAGGTACCCCATGTAAGCAAATTGAATAGATACATAGAGATTCTAAATTCATCACACTTTTTTGCCTTTGGTATACCTTCATTGCCCACAAAGCAATGATAGCCCTGATCAAGAGCCAAGGAAGTAAAAGGTGGCTCTGGATTAGTCTGGAAGAAATGAGTTTCCTTGAATACAGGCCAGCATGTTTCCTAAGACAGTGTCTTGAGCAACTGAGAAAAGCTTGAAGAACATTTCCAAAATCACATTGACTGCCACAAGCCTTCAAATTGTGAGACACCACCAGAGGTCACCAGGAAACATGTTACGGTCAAATGACTCACTGCGGTGATGGAAAGAAAGAGTAGGATTTTTTTCTTCTCTGTGATGAGCATCCTTAGGCCAGCAAATCTAATGTCAGCTTCCAGCCATACCACAGAGCAGGAGGTCTAGATCCTCAGACACCATCTTTGTATGTAAAAGGAATGGATCGCAGTTTTATGTTACTATCACAGGCTTTGTCTCTGTTGCAAGGAGGCCTTTATGAAATTTTAGTTTCATTAAAATTTGCAAAAGGAATAGGAAAAGAGAGGCAAGGGCAATTTATTGCAATGTATCAAAAAATACTTTCTAGTCCTTACTCAGAGATTTCCACTAACTTCTCTCAGGGCTGCTATGCTGTATGGATACTCAGATAAAGAGGAGAAACCCTCAGATGGAGCTTGAGAAGGAGATTTGCAATTTAATATTCACCTAGTAGTCAAAATTTACTTAAAAACTCTATTAGTCTCATTACCCTTCTTGCCTTCTGCCTATAAATTTTCATAATTATTCTGTTCTGCCCAAGTTTGTGATTAGGATCCTTTTTAATATACTTTTCTTTCTATTATGCCTACTTGTCTGTGGAAGACTAAAATACACACAGAGACAAATTAAGAAAAAAGTCTCAACATTGGATAAAACATGGTCATATTGATGTATGGAAACTGATTTTACACACAGGCTACGTAAAAAAATGCAGGCATGTTTATTTTTTGTCGACAGGGAGCAGTACTATTTTTTTTTAAATCGCTCTCTGATCACATGACTAACTTGGGCTTATATTTTCAAACTAGGAGGCAAAATTACAGGAACAGAAAAAACTCAGTCACCTGTTCCTCTTCCTTGTAGCATGGTGTGATTTATCTGCTTATTATCTGCTCATGCGGCTTTTGTCACGCAAGACTCTGAGCTCCTGATAGCTGCTGACTAACTTGTACAGAAACCATGCTTTCACAGAAATAGAAAAATATTTTAATTTCTAGTTGATGATTGGCTGCCAAAAAAAGAAAAATTAAAACCTAGTGCAGTTAATAGGACATTCTGTAATGATGTGTTTGTATCTAACCTTTACATGGTCAGACAATATGTGGCAGAAATGATTTTGGCTCTGGGCCTTCACTTCTTAACTTTTCTGTGTTGTTTCCCTATACACACTCTTCTTCAGGACACGAAAAATCTGTGTCCTCTTTGTATGGAGAACTGCACTATACTGTGATCTGAACATGTCCTGCATTATAAATACACAATATATATACCTGGAATATAAATGTGAAAGTTCTATTCAGCTGGCAGCCTTCCCAAGACCCTCAAATGGATGGTCATTTGCTCTATGCCATACTTAAGTGGTGGCTCATGAGATGTCACCTTCTGAACATCGCTTGTCCAGTACCTGCTGTTTGTTCTGTGATTGACAAAAGGGAAGAAATGAAGACTGTGCCTTTCCTACATAGAGGCTGTGTCAACATGCACATTAAAGATATCTGCCTAGAAATCTTACATCACAGTTGACAAGTTCAGAACCAAATCATCCTCCACTTGTCTGAGATACTTATACACAGGGAGAAACACAATAATTTGAAAATAGTCACTGAAGATTGATGTTCTTTGTGATATTCTATTTGTGTTTATGTCACTCATTTAAAAGCACCAACTGGACAAAATTTTGCAGAAATTTTCTTTTCCAAGAAAATTTCCAGTTTAGTTTCAAGTACAGAGTTTAAAGGTATTCTAGAACTGTCTTAAAAAAATTCTGTAGGATAGAGAAAATGACATAGTATTCCATATTCCATTCTGAGAGTCTGAGAAATTTCTATACTGCTTCAAAATGTTCAATTATGCTTGTGTGACATTGCTCTTTCAATGAACAAACATAATCTTGTAGTGTGTCTAAGCCTCTCCACATAGATCTTACAAGCTTTACTCTGTTGTCAATATCCTGCCTTGGGTTTCATGACCTAGGTTCAGTGAATACTTCAGGACATCCAGCACATGGCATCAGACATCTTGATGACACCAAACCTTGCACACTGCTGCTTAATGACCTCTTGTATTATTTTTGTCTGTTGACTTTCTAAACCCATCAAAGCAGATTATAGCCACTTAGAGTGTTCATGTCTTCTGAGTCCTCCGCTCAGCTTAATACAGCAAGGAAATCACCTTACCTTTCAGATATTCACTGTACCCCAAAATCTCTCTAAAATACATCATAATCCTTCAGTTAGACTAAGAAAGGATCTCTTTCAAAGATAATTATGCAATCGGTTTTAAATACTTTTTTTCATTCTGATAGATATAAAGGACCAGGTTTTACTTCTTTCTTACTCTATCTTGCGAGCAGCTCACTGGTGTAAGGTATGAAAGCAGACAGCAAGCTATCACTCTTAATTATACAGTTCTTGTAAAATTACTCTAAAGTGATACAACCCAAAAATGTACAGAAACTGAGCCCTGACACCACAGGTTACACATATCTCTCTGACATAATTCTTGATATTTTTGCATACTTATACCTGTGATAAAATTTGCTGCGATGAAAACTAATGGGTTTGTCTTGCTTTAGACAGCCACTTCTTTTTTTAATTGGAAAGACAATTACAGCAGGATTTGCTGAGAGCTGTTGGTGCATCCTCTGGTGTTGCTCATTCTCAGGTGAAGAAAAATTAACGGGAATAAATACATCTGTTATGGTGGTAGCAAAGCCAATGTTCTACCATTGCCAAGTGTTATTTCACAATATTTGATTGAGATTAATCAGGACATGGGGAAAAATACAAGAAATCATTTTTTCAACCCTTTTGCCTGGACACATCTTTACTCTATATGCATAATATGTAACCACCAATTTATACTTGTGAATTAAAACTGAAGCTAAGGAAAATTAAAATTTCTTTAAGTAGCAGTTAACATTCTGCTTTAGCCAAGAGGTTACTGTGAACAGTGTATGTAGTTGTTTTGTTTTCTCCTCAAAGAAAGATGACACGCCACATTTACGTAGGAAAATCTACTGCCACCCGACCCAAATTAGAGTCCGCACTTATGCTTTGAGTTTATGTCATTATCCTGGGAACGGTGTGGGAGTTTGAACACATAATCTCTGCATATACAGGGAAAGGCTGGGGACTATTATGAATAAACATAAGAGCCTTGGAAATTCAGGTCATAGCTTTTGACTCATTTTTTTTAATGAACTTACTTAAAGCATAGGTGCTGGAAAGCAGAAGTGGAGGGGAGAGGAAGGACAAGTAACCAAGCATACCATATGGGTACTTAATGTATCTGGCAGCCTGCTGTTTAACCACTCTGGTGTCTTGTAATAGTATTAGCTGACACAGACGTGTGACTGTATTTATCGGACGTCACTGCTGGGCTAAGAAACATGCTGTGGTGGTAAGACTTAGCACTCCAGTTTACATTGCACGCTGCAGCCCTGTAGGTGCTGGTTTAGCTCCTGCTAGTCATAATTTCAGATAGCCATCTACTTAATAGACAACAAAACACTGCCAGGTGTTATAGCTCTTGATATATTTTTTTTTTTATTTTCCTGAACTTCTGCTAACAACATTTGCTTCACTGTGTTGACATTTTTATTTTTTTTTAAAGCAAGTTCAGAGCCCAGAGCCTTTGCAGTCTACCATCAGCAAACTGCATAGGGTGCGGGAGGGGGGAAGACAGCAGCAGCTCCCAGTAAGTGACACCAGTTCTTAGTAAATTAGTTGTAGGGATTTGTCAGGCAGTGACAATTTTAAGCTCTAGTTCTCAGACTTGTCTTTCTATGGCAGCTTCCTATGCAGAGGCATATTGCATACTATCTCTGCTTCCTATAATAGGATATAAATTCAGAGAGGCAGGAAGTAAATACTAATCTAAACCCAGTGTCACTGTTATTTTGATTGGATCCTACTTCACTGCACTCAGCTGCACTGTATCTTTCCAGAAGTGCAAAATGATATTCAAATGTAATACTGCCTTTTCTTTCAGACGCCCGTTTCCCAATAACCTGAAAAATTAAAGCACTTCCTCGTTCCTCTGACATGTCTGTCTATCTATAAACCTCCTATCCTATGTTTCAGATCTATCATAAGCATGCTGGTTTGGACTGTGACACAAATCCGTGATGATAAAGGTATCCCTTACACAGCCTTAAGAATAACTCATGAACCTAATGAAAATTACTCACTCTTTTCATTTGCTCAAACATCTGTGCTAAATTCTTAAAAGAGTATTTAAAGGACGTAAAAAAATTTTCAGAAATTCCTGAGAGGCTGGATCACATCTTACAAAGGGAAAAGCAAGTATTATCCCAGAGAGCATATAAACAGAAACCATCCATCTGAAAGCCAGAATACAGCAAGACTCCATTATGAGGACAATTTTGAATTAATAAAGCCCTAATTTCTCCTTATTCTATATAATTTCTCCATTGTCTTTCAGTCAATATAAAGTCAGAGTAGACCAGATACAGCAGTTACTCTTTTTTTTCCCATTAAACTATTAACTAAGTAGGCAAGACAACAGTTGTGCATCATTTCTGTACACATCTACATGTGTGTTCATGTCTATGATCATGATAATGGCTTTTAAGTAAAATGAACAATGCAATCCCTGAAGGACTAATTAATTTTTCTTGTACAAAACCTTGCAAGAAGTTTGCATTTCCTTCCATTTAACAGGTTGGACTTGAATTGACTCCATTTCTGTTCAAGCCAAAATCTAATTTAACTGGATTTCAGCCACAATGGAAATATCAGTCCACAACTAAGAGTATATCTTTGAATGTATCAGTGACTCGGTGTCTTGAACCCATCTTTTACTGTGTATGGTTAGAACAGTGGCCAGTCCTGATCTAGTCAGAATAGCCATGAACAAGACAGCTTGCTAAATGTAGTAAATTGTAGGTTTGGGCCAGAATCAGAAAAATATACAATTCCTGAGATTCTTCTGCCGTTGAACCTATTGCCATTCCTTCCTTCTGTCAGATATCCCTTGATCTCTGTCCACCATTTGATTGTTTCCCATAGCACAGTAGTTTTTTCCTCAGGTTAGATGTCAACAACAGAAGCAGACCAAGGATTTTAGTTGGACTGAAACTTTTTCTTTCATGTGCCTTATCCTGTCAGTTCAATATACAAATGTTACGTCCTGAGACTACATCTGAACTTAACTATCTCATCGCTAATAAAATAAAGTTATAGCAATGCGATTCACTTGAGAAAAATGTAGAACACTGTCTGCCCCTATGTTGCTCAACAGAAATAGTGAATGAGAAAGTTTATGCAGACTAGCAAATTATTCTCACAGCAGAAGACATATTTAGAAACTCTGCATTAAAAATGAGCACATATGCTTTTATTCCCGGAAGAATGACATCCAAAGTATTGGCAGTTTGGGACTCAGTGCAACAGATTCTTAAGCAGTTTCCACCCTTCTGGAGTACCAGATTAATTCTCCACAGATGAATATGATGCAAATATGAAACACTCGGCTCCAGCTTAAAGCAGTCAAAAGTGATTTGCTGACTATCCCACCAGCATTTCAACAGGCTCTGAGCTACCTTTTTATTCCTGTCAGCAAACTCTCAGACGGCCAATGACAGAAGCTTCTGCTCCCTTCCCAACAACGTGGCAACTATTAGTGAGCTACTCAGATAAAACAAAACTGACCCCAAAATACATATTTAATTTCAGATTCTGTCACTGAATCAAACACCTCAGGGGATGGAGGACCTGGCTGTACTTTCAGTGTTTAAGTTACAGCATCAGATGGGACAAAGAACTTCGAGAACAGCCATGATCAGCAACATCGTGCACGTGCAAGTGCGCTGCTTCATGAGATGTATGTGCAGTGTAACTTCTGAGTAGTAACTGAAAGTACTATTTCCATTGCCGATACATGCTTTGATATATAAAAATGCCCTACTAACTACTTCTGGGTAGGGTAGATTAATTTTCTAAGTTGACCACACAACATAAAGATTTAATATTACACTTCTGACATAAATAAAGCACTGCAAAAATGACCAGGCTATAAGGTCATTAGCCTTATCAGAGACTATTCTTATATATATATGTATATATATATATGTGTGTGTGTGTATATATAAGGATGCATTTCAGTATTTTTTCCCATATGCATGACATTGCCACGATGTCTTTGACTCTGTTCTAATTTTCTCCATGGTTTGGTGAAAACCTTTTTGAGATATTTTCTGTTTCTCTTTCTATGAAGACCTTTTAACAGCACTATTCTCCTGAATAGAATTCCTCATGTTTTGAGTTATTTGAAATTGGACTCTTATCTTAAAGGCAGATGAACTACAATATCTATCACTTCTATATGAAACCATCAACAGAACAGAGTTCGACGTGATTGAGATTTTAAGAATTCAAGAAAAAGGTGGTTCACTGGAAAAGACATGGTTCACAGTTTGCTTATTGTATAAAAGGTCGATCCCAAAAAAGTGCTGCATCTCATCTCTGTACATGCCTAAGTTCAGACCAAATAATATGTATAAAATACAATCCACAAGGACAAAATGTGGTGAAGAGAAAATAAAAGGTGCTCCCCATGTATTCTGTAGATAATGTGATAATGAATTTTTATAGTAATTGTCATGGTTTCAAGAAGACCAACTATGACAGCTTCTAAGAAATGACATATTGTGTTTATGTCACCAAATTTATGGCATTAGTGGTTAAATGCTGCAGCTCTTGGGAAGGAACTTTTTGTGACTGGGTGCAAACTTTTTCTTTAGAATCTGACAGTTTAAACTTAAAAAAACCAAACAAACAAAACCAAAACAAACCCCCCCCCCCAAAGCCAAAACAAGTCCAAGGCATATTTCTTTTGCTGTCTTCTGATACCTTTGGAACACAATTAATTTGCTACAGATCACTTGAGACATTGTTGCACATTAGATGATGGATCTCTACTGAAAAAAATTGAATTCCTATTTCTTTCAGCACAAACTGAAGATGTTGTTTGCAAAGAACCCTCAAAGCTTTGCGCCTGGATTTGGCTATGCAGACAACTGACCTTGCTGCCTCACAGGATGAGAAAACGGAGAGGTTGCTCAAAATAATGCAGTAAATATGAAGCAGGACAAGAAAACCTGTTTTGTCTTCCTCCTCCCTCTGGTGAAATCAGGCATACTTTTAAGCTTTTGAGAGCGATACTTGGTGATGCTGTATTGAATGACTTCACAGGTCCTTACCCATGCCATGCACATACTTTGCCTGAGCTCAGCCCATGCAAGTGCTCACACCATTCTGCTGAACAAAGCTGCCTACCTGAGCCTTGAACTCCCTGTACAATCAGTGGAGAAGGACATGTTACCCACTGGGACACTGGCTATGTGATGGAGTTGGAGACCACCAGACTACTGACTGAGGTGCCTAGATTTGGGTGCTGGAGGCAAAAGGGATGAATCCTTAGCTCTCTTGCAACAGGACTGGGCCTGGAGACCCAGTTCAGCTCTAAATACCAGGACCCTACTGACATGAAGAAGAGCTGAATTCAATCTTAGGCTGCTGCAGATTTTGTCACACAGTAATCCATCTATGCCAGCTTTCCTAAAATGCATGGAATGTCCCAAAATCAGTACCTAAATGATTAAGACACCTAAGTAAAATTCAATTAGTGTAAAAAAAATTCAGGGTTAGTTTAGATGGTTCACCTCTTCCATCCTTTACACTTTTTTACAAGTGGAAAAAACCCAGACTCTGGAAAAAGCCACTCCTTCTGTGGAATTCCACTTCAGCAGTAACTGAAAAAGCTGGAGTAACAGGAGTTCAGCTACCAAGCATTTGAGGAAAAAGTACTACAAAGTGGGACACCGTGGGATTTACATCAAAAACATTTCTGAAGGAATTGGTTATATTGTTTCCTTCTCTCCACAAGATAAGCACTGGAAACTGCTGACAAGGGTTATATCTGAATATATATATATATATATATACATATATATATATGTGTATATATGTATATATATACACATACATACAGACACAAACATATATATATATATTTATATGTGGATATATATAAAAAGACAGAACTTAACAGTTCGGGAGCTAGACTTGATAGGAACACAGGGCTTACGTCAGGGCAGGGCTGTGGCTTGTCTCCTGGGCTGAGGCTTTGGGGCCACCAGTGAGGAGAGGATCAGAGTGTTGGTCAGGTCACCCACGCAACAGCACTGCTGCAGAACTGAAACCATGTTACTACTCCTCCTTTCTGGGGTTGCTGCAGGAAACCTCTCATGCCTTCATAGCTCTTTTGTCTCCAGAAATTATATATAAGTTCTCACTTAAGGTTTTTATGGTTTTATACAATGTCTCTAAGCATTGTAAGACTGAAACATACTGGTAAATGGATCACTCTGTACCACACAAACTGCCTGAAACAATGAAAATGTTCTTTTGATTCCTCTTTTATTTGCACAAGTTGTTAGACTAAAGACCCAGACACCGCATCATTTTCCCTCACACGGATCATCTTATTTCCTGCTGTTAGAAAAACCAAACCACCACATACTTTGTCAAACGATATTTCTTAAATGCTATAGGATACAGGAAAAACCCAATTTCTTTCATTTTGTAGATTGATACCTTGATTTTTCTTTCATTGCACTAAAATACCAGAGTTTGCTGGGAAATAAATATTCTTTTACTAATCCTTCTAAAAATTTCTACACAGGGAGTAAAATTTGCTCCAAGGACATTTGATTATAAAGAACAGCGAAGATTATTTTTCTTTACGAGATTTCCTAAGGATATACTGCCTTCACTTCACTAGCTCAGTATACAACGAAGTTCTCTAACAATTGCCATATTTCAGTATCTCTAGACTTCAAGAGAATTTTTATAAAATCAGCGGCAAGAGAGAAAATTTGAAACGCAAGATTTCAGATACAAAAAACATAAACTCCCCTTAAAGTATTTTAAGCATTGCCATATTTCTACTCAAAGGATTTATTCTATTCTAAATCCAGTATGAAAAAATATAAATTTTATTGATGAAGTGATTTTGAAAAATGTGAGGTGTACCTCCTGGTACAGGGAGTGAAGGAGGAAATTACTATCATATTCTCTCCAGTCTGAGCATGAAAACTACTGGAGTATCATATTCTCTCTAGTCTTCAACTTGTTCTTCATGACTGCCAACTTGTATCTAGCTGAGAAACTGCAGGGATGGAAGCAAAGGGGTAACTGCCTTCCAAACGAACCATGGTGACTAACAAACCCCTCATGAAATCAGTATCTGTAGGACAGAACAAGCACCACTGCATAGTGCAACAAGGAAGACTTCCACATCAGCCTTGTCTGAAAGCAGATCTGACATAAGACACTCCCTAACACACATTTGCTCAGTATTTGCTTTCCACAAGGACTATGATTAGTGAAGGCTAATTTCTTTGCTATTTGCCAGTGATTCACACTAACATTCAAAAGAAAAAAAAAAATCTCCTTTATTTCTTAAGGCAAACACTTGAGAAAGCCTAGTAGCTAAATGCTTTGAAGCCATAAAAAACCCCTCAAATAAAAAGACCCCAAACAAATCAACAGAAAACCAAAGCCGTTAAAACACAACAGACTCAGAAGATCAAAACCTGGTTTTACTGAAGAAAAACAGTGTTCCTTCGTGTAGATCCAGAGATGCAGGAGAGATGCTAACCAGCTGCTCAGGAACAGCTCAACATCATCTTCTGCGCTGTTGGACATGGGTCCCAGCTGTGCTTTGTCACTGGCCTCGTAACAAGGGGAGTTGCAGTGACACGTGGAAGCAGGGAGAGATGGACGTTGTATTTTCCCTTGGGTGACTTTTTGTAACTACATTTCCACAATTAACTTCACCTCAGAGCCAGGCAGACCAACTGCTTCCCCTTCAGGCTACAGAGTGACAAGAAGCCCTCACAGTCACACCTTGTTTGATCAACTGTTTAGCTATGAACAGCACATGGACACACTGACTAAACAAACTCAAGCAACCAAAATAGCACTGTTAACCAAAACCAAGCAAGTAAAACAAAACTCAGCTCAGGGGCCATTTGACCTTCAAATATCCAAAATGCACCCAGCAGTGCCCTCTCGCTCAGAAAACTCCCAGCACACTGCAGTGGTGAAAAAGGAGTGCGAGCTTTCCCATAACAATATAGGTGAAAATGCCCATGGCTAAGCACAGCAATAGCTCACTTAGCTCTCTGTCACACATCTGAAAGAACCCAGTGCCAGGGAGATTACAAAAGGGAAGATCTCCAGGGGTGATTTTCCTCAGCTTGTCCCAGCCTCAGTAACCTGCGGCTGAGAACTTGCAGAGCAACCCATCTCGCTGCCTATAGCAAAGGATCTCTTCTTGTGCTTATGTTTTCTGTTTCCCTTGTTTGGCTTATTTATTTGCAATAAAACTCTTTGATTAGCTGTGTTACCATGCCAGCTTGTAGGATTTTTTTAACATTTTAATTGATATTTTTAACAAACGCTAATATAGTTGAACTAGTTTTGTTTTCATTTTCTGTTTTGTTTTGTTTTTTTTCCTTTACCATATCTGCTCCTTTAAAGTTTATTCCAGCAAATTTCCTCAGCTCTGCGGAATCTTTTATTTTGACAGTAAGTATTTGCATAGTGAATCTTTTTTATTTTTTATTTTTAAATGATGACAAATGTCCAAACGATATTTGCATTTTTAATAGCTTTCTTACGGTTATAATTTTGAAACATACATTTATGAAGTCTAAAAATCTGCTTTTTATATCACACCTTATTGTATGTTTTTTGCCTTTGAATTCTCTTTGTTTTCCTTCAGCTTTTCACAATCCCTGAACAACCCCAGATGGAGCAGCGGGTGGAACAGCTGTAGGTTTTCATTCTTTCTGTTTAGATTGGAGATTGTGGGTTCCTCCTGGTAGTGAGAGAGAGCTCTTCACTCCTAATGTACAGTAACTTTACTCCAGTGAGGAACTTATTCTGCCATTAATATATACTTTGTAGCTTTATATCACAGGTTGATCAGTTTTCTTCCAACAAGGCTCTGAGACACTTGGCTAATTATCCTCAGATAAAACAAGGCATTTCACTTCATTTGCCTTATTTTTTTAGAGCTACATGATTTATCTTAAAATATATTGACCTGTCTGTTTTTACATCTGGCTTTATTAGGACTTAGCCAGCACTACTTTTTTAACTGATCTTCTTTTTTAACTTTTCTCTCAAATGGATGATCACCCAGATTTTATGTCCTTCTTCACATGATACTTTCCCTACTTTTTTTTTCTAGAAAACAACTTCTATAACGCCTCCAGCTCACTTGTTTGTAATACTGAGAAATAACTGAATGCAGTGCTATGTGAAGACTTTATCCAAGCTTACCTCCTGCATCAATTGTTATTCAGAATGCCCACTTTGGATATTTTCTGAGCCATGCAAGAGTGAGAAATTTGAACAAGGTAAAGAGAAAATGAAGAAAAATTAACTCAATTCACACAAGATTTATACATACTGTCTAAGAAAACGTAAGATGCTGTGGAACCTTCAGCAGCTCAGCTGGTGAGTTCTAAAGGCATCAACTATTGTAACCATGGCCCCGCTCAACCCCATTTGCCATATCCAGATGTTCTTCCTCCCACCCATCGACTGCTCAGCCTACAAGGTGTTTGAGATTCGTGGTATGCACACAGCAACTCTCTACTGGCTGGGGCAGCTTTACTGTAATGAAGACAAATTATGACTACAAGCCACAGTAGATAAGAAACAGATAGCAGCTGCAGGACAACTCCGACAAATTATTTACTGTTCCGCATGCCAAAATTGTTGTCTTGATTTAATACACAGCCCTTCCCTTGTCCACCCTGCAGTAAACTTTGTTTCTTCTCCTTTCAAAAATGCTAAACAAAAAATTTGGAAGACATAGATCTGACACGATGGAATATGCTGAAATCAAATATCACTGAACGTGCTGTTCTCTACACACCACACAACAGCAATGAGGCTGTCAGCATGGCCTTGCATCCAAGTTAATAAGCCTTACCTTTTACCAAGGTGAATTAATACAAAGCAGCACCAAAGGGTGATACAATCATCTAGCTGCCAGTCCTGGGCTAGAGCAGCCCAAATTAATTTAGCAATTTTTGTCCTGTAACCTATTTCAGAATCTGGAGGAAGATGACTGCATCAATTATAAACTCAGCTTGTCTAAAGTGTACTGGAAGAGTAGGCAAGTTGCAGTGCCTCAAAGGAGATGCTTCAGATGCACTTACTGAAAAAAAGGAATTTTCAATCCAAAAGACTGGGATGGAATTAAGAATCAATGACTATGAATAAATATCTAAAGCAAAATCTGGATGCATTTGAAAACTTTCTTACTCTTTTATCTGTGCTCTTAGCATTTATTTTTGTTTTTTTTCCACACATAAAGTCTTTTTTATTGATTTAAATTAAATATTAATTCATTTTTCCAGATACACTGTAGAAATCTGATCAAAGGCAAATGGTTACTATAATAAGTAGTTGTTAAATTCTGAAAGTATAGCGTAATCTATAAATTTTCTTTTAAACAATAGCACTGAACTAAACATGTCAAAGACTCTGTAACCAACTGACATGTACACCATTACACAAATACACCTATAATATATTGGATAAAATAACTTATATCCCATTAAAAAGAGTAGAAACAAGACATTTGAGTCCCTTAGAATTGTAAACTTGTAGATCTCTGCTAACATTATTAAACGAGAACATTATTTAATTAGTAATGGCACAGGAGGATAAACTCTATCTGCTTTAAGTTTAAAATATGCAAGACTAAATTTCCAGAGAAAGAAAAGATGTTCCAGATGTAGGGGGCTGTGTGGGACATGAAAGATCTGGATCCAGTTTCCACTTTGTCATAGGCCTTCTGTGATACAGTATACCTCAGGTCCACATTTGTACAATAGGGATTCTCTGTCAAATGACTGTAAATCTCAAATCACTCAATATTACACAGAAATCAGTACTAAAACAATTACATTAGAAACTAATGAGAACATACATCTACTTGTCTGCATTTAATTTGTAAGCAAGGCTTATTAACTTTACTTCCCAAATGCAACAAAATTCTCATTCTTTCTTTAATAGATGTGTTTTCCCCCTAGAGGTAAGCTTGTGGCACTAAATCTTTACAAGGAGTGATTTAAACAACAAAGAAAAAAAAAGAGAATATAATGTATTCTCAAACACAATGTCTACCCCTTTCTAGCATACTTGTTTTCAGGCTGGTGTGGTGACATGCTCATATGACTTAGTACAGCTGCAAAGAACCTCATTTTCCACAGCAACTCCTATATGCAAATGCCTAACACATACGCATGAGTTGTCAGTAAACATGAGGGAACAGCTGTCCCCAGCTTAGTTTAAAATTCTGACCTACACAGTTAGAGAAAACACTGCTTTGCTTTCACAGAAGGAATAATCTCACTCACAAGTAGGTTAGTCATCAGACTTCCTCTCTCAAGAGATGGCTGTCACTACACTGAAGTTCCCTGCTATGAATGGAAAACTGGAAAACCTTCATATGAAATCATATGGCCACTACCTCTGACCAAAAGGTCTGACAATAGAAACAAAAGTTAATGTGAGATATCGAGCTAACGATTTTTAAGAAGAATTGAGCAATAATGCCATGGCTTTTAGGAAACAAAATCCTAATATGCACTAGGATTTCAACACGCTTACATACTTTGTGACTACATTTCTCTTACTCCCTACTTTTTGTCTTTTGTCTTCTTTTCTTGATCCCTTTTAGCCTTAGGGAAATTATCTGGTGATTTGGACTGCTTATCCCTTTTTTTGTTTTTTTTCTTTTGCAGTCCTACCATAGGAAATAATGTCATTTCTACAGCTGAAATATTAGGTGTACAGAATGCAATATAGTTATCTAAATCACACGTGTTATTTCAAGTAACATGCATCTTGCTGCTGACATAGGTTTCCTGTGCATGACACATGAAAAGCCAGCCAGAGCTCCGACACCCTACTTTGTCCCTAGGACAGCTTGTGCCAAAGACAGGCTGCAGCCCAGTTGCCTCTGAAGCAAGCTCTCATGCAGAACTCTCCACTAGCCCAGTACTGCTCTGTGATGAGGCTTCATGCAGCACCAGCTGCTGTGCAGATGCTGAGCTCTCATCATTACCAAGCCTGGCTGCCTTGAGGGTTTCCTACGGTCAAAGGACAATACTGAGATATATACTAGTGTGCAAAAAAACCTGTTCACTGACACAATTGTGACTACAGATTTGTGTGACTGCTTTTGCTGTTCAGACACAACTTGACTCTGTCTTACATTATCATTTTGATCTATTATCTCACTTTCATTCTTTTAGAGTACTGTAAATCTCCTTTAACGACTGTGTTTTTAAAATAGCACCCTTAAGCCTAGAGTATCTACCATTATCTGTGACAACTCACTAAACAATGCCAAAGTATTTGACATCATTGAATAAATTTATCAGTGTTTTTCTTCCACTGAAAAATGTATTTTTTTTTCTTACACACTAGATCAATGTTACAGCATTCCACAATGCAGCCAATTGTTGATTGCTCTTCTACTATAAATATGGATATCTCAGGAGACTTAGGTGAACATGTCTCTGAAGGGGAGGTTTCACCCTAGAAAGTTTAAAAAAAATAGTTGTGGTAATCTTGAAACACAAGCATTTAAGCAAAAATGTAAAAATGTTGTGAGATTTTTCTGTTTAGACCTAAAGAAAATAGAAAGAGTTACTTGACTTCCAACTGATTTCTTCATGCATGTAAAATAGCAAAAAGAAAACTGTAGTTGTAGAGGCATGTGAAAGGAAAAGGGGAAATCCAACCAAAAACCCCCATTCTTCTTATGAGTTTTACTCATATGCCTCTATGCAGGTTCAATTAATTTCTGTACCTAGAGGTGCTATTTGCCTAAGGCACAACATTGAAGAACTGTCTGTTGTCACTCGGTTGGAATGAGGAACCATTAGCATGTGTGGTCCTGCGGCAAACTGATTTGCCAGAGGGATTCATGACTAGCACATGTCTTTGAAGCACTGTTCCTCCTGACAGGACCACTCTTGGGTTCAATCTAATTCCAGAGGGATAACAGTCTTTTCACACAAATGAAATATGAGAAAATATTCAGAACCTTTGAAGGTTTTTGTCCCATCCTCCTTTTTAAAGAAGGAAGGAGCCAAGGCATCAAGGAGATTTGCAGTTGTGCCTCCTGTTCACAGTGACTGTACAGGTTCTCCTGCAGTTTGCATGATGGTTTTCAGCTTGACTTCACAAGCAGAAGACATCTGTGCCTGCACCATGCCCTTTCCAGCAAAGCCCTGGGGAAGGATGCCTCCATGAAAGATTTGCAGCAGTAAAGCCCGGTAAGCAGCTGCACTCGGTTAACCAATTCTCTGTCCCACATAACCTCCTTCTCAGGAGCCCATGGGTTGTTTTTTGTTTTTAAATCAAATTATGGAGGAAACAGATGACACTGGAGTTACATATGCTGAAGGTACATTAATGTGAATGCACTATTGCTGAAACACATCAGACACGTTATCAGAGTGCAATAATGGATATTTCTAAGATTAGGTTTTTCCTTTCAATTTCATACACGTCTAAACTAAAAACCCATGTTTTCAAGTAACAGCAGAAATCAGTCTGAGAGAGGACACCTGTGCATCAGACATACCAGCTCTCATCATTAAAGCATCTCATCATCATCAAAGGAAATTAATTTGCTTTCAGAAAAGTATTTCAGAAGAGCTTATTCTTCGTACAGACATTGCTAACATCAGTGACACAATATTTAATGACTTGTCCCACCATTCTGTGTTAAGTACTAAGAATGCTTCCTAAAGAGCACATCTAGCCTCATCTATTCTCTCTTTAATATACTCATCAAGACTATCTTTCAGTCCAAGATCTCTCATCTCTGTCAGCTACTCTAATTAAAAGACCCTTTCTTCAACATACTTATTTCATCCAAAACTACATATACAAGTGCTTAACAAACTGTGTTGATTCTGCCGAATTCAACAGACTGAAGAAGCTACTATTATTGGAGCAGCTACAGCATTTTGAGTAATTTTCTCATATGTAGTTTAGAAGTAAATGCGTGCACACCAGCCTCACCATCAGGCAGCAGAATACATAAATCCAAAAATTCAAATGGCAATAACTTAGCAGGTTCACTGAAGCATGTATAAGAATTGACCTGAGAGTCAAATACTGGATAGCAAAAACATTTATAAAAATGAAATATTTACCCTAAGGAACTAAATGCAACTAGAAATTAAGAAACTGCTTAGATCTGTATGCCTGTGATACTGGGCTGAATTTTTCCATTTAAAAAGAGTGAAATAGAACTGTACTAAATGTGAATGATTTGACCACAGGAGCAGGCTTCAGGCTGGTTGGTATTTGATATGGATAGCTCTCTCTTTCTTTCTTTCTTTGGTACTGTTTTTTTTTTTTTTTTCAGAACTTCACATTTATTTCTCTGAATAAGATTGCTCAGTTTATTATTCATGGTTCATGCAATCTCATCTTATGAAAATACAGCCACGAAGTGAGGCAGGAAACACTGTGCATAAGGCTAAAATGGGACCAGGACATTCATCCACTGCCAAAAAGGGTAGAATGAAAATATTTCTGGTGAAAATATTTGATTTTTGAGTGCTCACTAGGATGTCCTAACATTCAGATAAGGGGATGGGGGAACTTTTTTACCAATAACTTCATCCATTACTAAGTCACTATGCCTATAAACTGACCCATGAAGAGGAAAAGCAAGCATTTATACCACTCTCTCTGCAGTTTCCTAACAGGCCACTCCAGTGGCCTTGCAAATCAACTTGCAAAGTTTTTTTCCCCTTTTCTTCACTATTTTGAAAAATCCACTTTCAAGTTAAAAAATATTTAAAACCATTGAGAAATTTTATTTTTAGCATTCATTCCAGAGGCTTTAGCTTCTATGCCTTCTAAAATAACTGGTCAACTCTATAAAGCTTTGGTTTCCATATCTATTTTTTTTTTTTTTTACAGAATAAACAATAGAAGTGTAGGGACTTCTCATTCTATTTCTTGCAAAAATAATTGCAAATTTTCTCAGATTATAATATCTTTTACAATGAACTTCACTCTAGCATGAGACCACGTCCTACTTGTGTCTTCATTTTCAAGCTTTCACATACCATTTAGTAAAGTAACAGAACACCAATCTATATTTCTAATCCTGTCTGGAGAAGCATTGTCTTTCTTCACAACATACAAGTTGCTCATCAAAGTGATCCACAGGACCTTCAACTTCATGGAACCTGGACATGGAACCAGGTACCTCATGTGCTCTGTTAAACACTCTCAAACACAGAAAATTACACTGCATGAACAAGCAGTTGCATAAAATACTGTATGATGACATCCAAATCTTGAATCATAAGGAAAAAAAAAGCTGACCATATGCAGGTCATGGACCAAAGGAAAGGCATAAGAAGCCACCTGTGCTCATTGTGAAGTGTTATTAAGTATTCTGCAAGGACACAGGGGAACACAGAACACTCTAGGCTTTTGGTCCTCATTTTGAATTCATGAGCATAGCCAGCCCATTCCCAGAGCTTTAAGTTGGTTTCCAGCTACCTGAGTCGGAGGTGCACAAATGACTAGTCACAACTCCTGACACAGAACTATAAGCGCTCGCCATTTCTGCAGTTAACTTATGTATTGCCAGTAAAGAGACTAAACTGTATTATGCTGTTCAGAAGGACTGCTAAGTACAGAACAGACTTGTGATCAAAAACAAACTTACATTTCAACTCTAAATTACTTCTAAATCATCTGTTCTTCCTGCTTCAATTCTAAAAAAAGGCTATATGTTTAAATGAAACATGACCGGCTTTATACCTATGCATTCTTTTCCTATTAGATATTTTGCCTTTCGTGCTAAATGCTGGTAGCAATGGCCTAAAGTGCTTTGAAGTCAATTTTAGGGTTAGGATCAAATTTAGGGGCACATGCATGCATACATGTAAAGACCAAGGTACTTTTGGAACAGTTTTTTTCAAGTGGCATTTAACTCAACAAAGGATTTTATATAAAAAAAAAATTAAAAGACAATATATGAAACTACAAGGCCTTTGTGAAAATAATAGATGTGGAAATGAGTTCCCAATTCTTCTCAGAACAAGATTGTAACACACTTAGATGATCTCTTGCAGTCCGCAAAAGAACAATCTCACCTACTTTATTTTAGTGATATCCAGTGTTTTACAGAAAAACCTTCTCCAAAGCCAAACATACTGGTAGATGCTTCAGTAAAACAGAATAGTCAGGATCTTTCAGTGGGTAATACAAAAGGAAGTTACAACGCTCAGGAAAGAAACTATGAGAATGTGAGTTTGTAAACAAAGCTTGACACCATCTTTGTCTGTCACAGAAATCCAACTTAGTGAAAGAACACAAAAAATGGGACTACCGCAGGAGTTTTCACCAAAAATAGCATCCCCAACAATACATGAAATCACAGCGAGCTGGACTGTCGTAAAGCGTGCCAGCAGCCACTCCTTCCAATGGGGCATTCTGCAAGTGGCCAGTGACACCTGAAACTGTCACTGCAACTTGGCTGTCCTTGGGACAGCTCTGGCCTGTGCCATACCTGAGCTATTTAAAGCAAAGTCTAACCCTTGCAGTTGCATCAGAAGGGACCTAACGAAAAGATGAGTGTGAACTCTGGGTAACAAATACATCCCAATGTGTTGCAGCGAAGCTCACTGCTGCCTTGGAAAGTAAAGATCTTCCTTTAAGAGCTGTTTTGTGAAGAACTTTGCTCATTTTGATTTTTAATTACCTTACCTTTTAGGGGCTAGAAGAGAAAAGCTTGGATAATCCCAGAAGGTTTCTTATTAGTTCAGTGAAGCTCTACTTTTTAGGCAGGAGCTTAGGGGAACACAACACCATTTCCCACAAGCAGTAGGCATAAAAATGTTGAGGAATGAACTTGAGCCTCAGAGGTCAGATAAGACTCAAGCACATTCAGAAGTTCACCTTGCCATTCAGGTAAAAATTTCCTCAGTTTTCAAGTTTGCATCCTGTATACTGTCTCCTGTTTTTCCTTGCATTTTAGAAGAAATCCTGTATGAATATTTATAAAGAGTAGTTACAAGATGACTTGAAAATTCAGCAAATATGATTGAAGCAGTTTGTAGGCACTTAAATATTGAGAGAAAACCATTGCTCTGATTGCTTCAACCATCTCACACAACTTCTCATTGTGCAATATTGTGAGTTTAAAAAAAAAAAAAGGTTCAGCTGTCAATATTGTATATACTTATACATAGTGTAGTCAGAGGATAAGCTCCAACAAATCCAAACAGTTATTTGGACATAAAGGCTACTTTGTTAATATGTAGACTTAGGTTACAGTGCCAAAGTAGACATGCTTTTCAAAGACAACATAGCCCTTCCAGCTGTGCCTTAAAAACGCTTGTAGACCTGTCTCAGGTCTGATATGGTATTTGCTCACCCATAAAGCCATAAGATTCATGTGCAAGGATATTGTACATTTATGGAATTACTTCAAATGTAGGACTGTTTTCTGGGTCCCAAACAGTGCGAATCAAATACACTTACTCATCCCCTGGCCTTATGGCATACCTTTCAAAGAGAGTGACCAAGGCACGTAAAGAGCAGACTACGAGGGCTTCATATAAAAAAAAAAAAATCACGGCAGAGTCTTTATCTCAAAGTCACTTTGAAATAGCTGTGCCAGTGTCACTCACTTGCTTCCAATATTCCCTCAGAGGATCTGGGGTTCAGTGGTATGCGTCAAATATTCACATATCTTCATCAAATAAAAAACTCACAAGTCTGCCATATGTCATGGTAAATACCACGGTTTTTCTCTGAAATAAATAAAATGCAAAAATCTGTTTGGCTTCCTGGTCACTTGAGAGCAATTTTTTATTCCTTTGCATCTTGCAACAAAAATCAGAGACCTCAAAAAAGGCCAGTTTGCAGGTGATTATATAGGTTTGTTTTGCTTTCAGCTTTACAAAAGCAAGATGGAGCCTGTTCATCCAGATGAAAAGTGTAGCCCTTTGTTTCCCATAGATATGGTCTGGACAATGCTTCATCATTTAATTTATTAGTGTATCTCCCTGACATCTGATTGCTTCCAAATATCTTACATGAGAGAAGACAATGCACTGGCAGCTGCTTATAAAAAACATGGAACGGAAACGCAACATTTTTAGGACATATGATCTGTCTCTGGGTGAAGGGAAAGGCACAACAGCCTGGTCTGTCCACTCAGGCATGACACAGCTTAAGTGACATGTCACAGCTGAAAATCCAGCTTGTGAGATGCCTCTGACGTTTTGGAGGGGCATGTTGTAATGCCCCAAACATCGCCATCCTAACCAGAAATACTGCAGCACATATTTTAAAAGGTATATGCAATTGATGCTGGTCTGCACTCAATTTACAGTAACAGCTATAAGAAAAAGGATACGAGCAGCTGTAAAAAAAGCAGTCACTGCAGAGTTAAATTGTACTCCTAAATTACAGACACATGGCACTGAGGTAAATCGGAATATTGCTTTATGGCACAGGATAGCTGTTCTCATGCTGATTGTACCTGCTGGCAATTCACTGTAACATCCTATATTCTAAATCCTAATAGACTTCTCTGTGCAAGAGCTACTGTGTGATTCTGTGAGTGATGGTACAACTTTGTTTGGCAAAATGTTACCCATTAGATCTTATTACCAAATATGAAAAATTGATTTTCCATTTTTTTAAAAAAAAATGATTCTTGGGGTTTTTTTCCCCCTTTAACAAGACTCATAATAATCCTCTTCAATTTATCTTAATTTGTCCATAAAACTAGAGTCAGTGAAGCCCCTTATCACACTCTAGAAAGTTCCCTTCTCTCTGTTTATACAGTGAACAGGAGATATTCCCTGATGCCAGTGCCTGAAGCCAGCAATGGACTGACTGAATATGAGTCACTGCATCTTTGCCCCTGGCACTGCTTCCAAAATTCCAGCATCTGTTTTACTGTGAATTAAGTATCAATAATAAACAGGTCAGTTCAACGGACATTTTACTTATTTTATTCTAATAGTAGTTTTTAGTAAGTTCTTTTAATAAGTTTGCAGCATGACCTTTCAGTACACTACTGATAGGATCTCAAGGCTAGAGGGAACCCGTATGTAACTGAGGTATTAAACACCTCTGGAGTAAGGCAGATCAGATAGTAGCTCTATTCCCATGATACTTTAAGCTGACAAAAAATGCTGAATCATGGGTTACGTGATACTCCACATAAGAAGTATAAAGAAGGTAAATAATCTTTTAATGAGCAGCTCAACAGTGAGCATATGTTAGTCCTTAAAACAAAATCAATTAACTACTGCCAGTCTTCTTTGTTCCTTGATATAATATGTATTGAAAAACAATGTATTCACTTATCTTTGAAGACATTAGGACACTCGAGTTATTAAATATGAATGACTAGGATCAAATATAATCTTCTTGTCTTACAGTCACATTGACTGACTTTATCATTTGGCACACGAAGTAACTTCACCTTAAAAGCAAAGAATGGTAATAACTGTCTTCACCAGAAACGTTGGTGAGATGAAGATACGTATTTATTACCAGTGACCATCCTCTGTGCTTTACCATAACTTAGTTTCAGCAGACAAATTTCTATAAAGAGTTGGTAGTGACAATGCAAGTGACAACATTCCTGGTAGTACATTCAGATAAAACTTCATGACAGAATTCCAAAATAAACTGAAACCAGAGGCCAAACAGAAGTACAACCCACATTTCACCTAGAAAACCATTTATCTTCAATTAATGTTATCGTGCCCTGAGGTATATTAAACACAACACAAAAACTTGTGGGAATTCAACTAATACAAAAGTCATTCCTCACACTTTAAATAAAAAGATCTTAACACTCTGTCATCTTTATCCTTGGTCTAAGTTAGATGGAAAAACACATAGAATATAAGCTTTTGGAAGGAGAAATATTGACAAAATCAGGATGACACAGAACATGTAAACCTAAACTGAGAACAGGACATAAGCAAGAAAAGTGTTTTGTTCATATAACATAACAAAACATGCAAACATAAAAAAGTTTTTCTTTCACTTGAACACTTTTAAATTCTTAGTGCAAACATGCAGCTGTTGACAATTTGCATATGTGTAATAGCTCTTCTTCACAATATACCAATGAGCTAAAAGTTTTCCTAAAGTCGTCCAAGCATATGTGGTGTTACCTTCAACCCAAAAAGAACTAGGAGCATACCATTAATTAGGGGTCACCCCTGAATGAACACTGTCTGACAGTCTAGGTGGTAATTTATAAGGGCTGGCAAAGGAATACTGAAATGTCCCATGTAACATTCAGCTCTGTTTCTGAAGTCATGCATAATTGACTGCTAATTTGTACTTACCCCTAGACCACTCCTAAACTGCTCTGCAAAGAGTATGCAGGAGAGTCAGTGTGAATTATATATAAGACAGACTCATGGAAAATAACAATCAGACCTCTAATGTAAAATAGGTGTGCCCCCTCTTGGCAAGTCACTGGGGCAAGCCTAGCCATAATGCACTTGTAGCTAAATAAATATCAGTAGCCCTGAATCTCCTCTTTAATGCATTTTTTTTCTCTCCCAATTTTTTTTTACATAAGGAACTACTTACTTAATACAGCACACAAACTCCTCATGACTTCTAGCCAGGTTTGGGATAATTATACCTTCTATAATCCACAATCCACTAGTTAGATGATAAAATTAAGTGTGCTTTTTACACAGGGAGAATACTCATATTACAGAAAAAACCCCACAAAACCAAACAACAAAACAATCACAACACTAACCCCCCCAAAAAAGAAATCAACAAAACACAATAAGGAAAAATCAACCATGCAGTGAAGCGAACACAATAAACAGAGAACACTTTCAATCCCATCAGGTTTCACAAAGGCCAATATTTTATCCTTCTGTGTATGTACATCTACAGGAGTTATGAAAAAACTCAAGGACAGAACGCGAGGGACTGGTCATTTTTAAAATTACTTATTTGCACTACTTTTTATACTTGATCAGTTAGTAGTCATACTGAGCTTGAAGGAAATAGTGTGAGAAAGAGTGAATTGCAAAGAACTGTAGAATCAATCACAAGCAATTAGGCATAGATGAAAGGTGATTTGAGCCAGTACCAGACATCTTTAGGCAAACAGTGGCTCTCAATTTGTCCTAGATATTCCACTTATTTCCTACTTCACTCACTCCATATTTATAGTACATCATCTGCACTAGAAAAATTCCATGTTCATTTAGAATTTAGTCCACATAAGTTACATCAATGTATAAAAACTGAGATAAGAACCAGGCTTTTGGACTCTGTAAAAAAGAATGAAAGGAAGAGCTCATGCATTAACACTTTGAAAGAAACAATAAATTTACAGGTTCACTTGATTCACAGTCATTCCAAAGTAAAGCTCCTTTGATTTTAAGCACACAGTTTAAGATTTAAAGATACAGTTAAAAAGGCATCAGCTCAGGTAGGATCATTCTTAATATCCCAATTTAGCAAGGTGCTGAACCATAAACACTTGTGCTGCACTCTGTTCACATCCACAAAAATGAATGCTCATTTTGGTATCTCTTGAGGACTTTCATTCTACTGACCCATTGGTTAGAGATGCTGCTGGACTATGGCGGCTGTTATAGGTCCAGAAATGGAAAGAGAAGACCAAAGCATGGCTGACAGCATAAGTAACATAACTTTTTTTTTTAAATGAAATTTTCACAAACTACTGGTTACACAGTAAATTAACGCCTGGTCTAAAAACTCAGATGTTACTATGGACCAAAGAATGCCAGACTCACACAAAACTCTTGTGCTTTGGGGACCAGGCTTTGGGAAGCAGAATATGCTGCTCTTCCTAAATCCCAGCAATGCTTCTCATTTCATAGCACCGTACTTCTCTGAAATGGCTGGACTTCTGGACATCTTTATCTTAATCCTACTTTAAAAGCTTATGAATGAGAACATGGGAAAATGGAGGTGAATCCTGTATTTCTCAGCTAAAATATCTACTGAATTCACAGAGAGTTTGGCTGGGGTGAGGACTAGGAAAGAACTTCTGTGCCCTTAATATGCTACATGGTGACTAAGATAAGGTGTGCATCTGCATTTACTAAAATAAAAAAAAGGTCACGTTATAAAGTGTTCCTGTGTTGTGTACTTGACCTATAATACTTCCTTTTTACTAGCTGACCATAGTTTTCATTTCTTGCACACATCCTTCTTGCTTTGTCCTATATAGTTACAGATCCTGTAAAATACCTGCTGCTCATTCACTGTCACCTTCTTCCATCTCACCTTGCTGTAAGTGAAGTCAATGGCAAACCTTTGCTGACCTCAAAAGGCGCAGGATTTGTCCTGAGATGCCTAATCCAAAGCGGGACTCCCTCTTAATTCAGTAAGCTTTGGATCAGACCTAGAAGGGATCTTAGCAGAATCAAGAAGTGGCAAGACACAGTCACATATCAAAACCACATCCTAGAGTTTACCTCATATTCCTAACCTTTGATGTGAAAGAGTTTAAAAAGCAAGCTCTTCCTGTCAACCACTTGGGTACTACTCTAGGTCTGAATGACTGAATAGCTATCTGTAGGATCGCTATGCACATTGATACGGTTTCATTTCTTTCTGCAGAAGTTTGAGAATATTTGACTTCGAGGCTTATGGTAATATTTCCTCACTTGGTTCCCAACTTCCCACAGTCAATATCCCATCATTATTTCTACTCCTGCAGAGGAAAGAAGACGGTTGTTCCTCTTATTTCAGGACAAACTAGAAACTTATTTATCTGAACAAAAGATGAGAAATATGAAAGCGATTCAGCTATAACCTTTCCACAGAGCATAACACATTCTGTGATGGCTCAAGACTCAAACTACATCCAACTGATTTCCAGCATATCTTGTTTTAAGGTGTTGTGATAGTTTTTACTCTCCTTTATGTCTTTCAGCCAAGTTTCTTCAGCTGTCTGAGATGCCATGGGTGTATCTTATTATAATTTTGGCTCATATGTGTATTTACAGACTGAAAGTAACTAGAAAGAGAAACAAAATGTATGTATTATGGCGACTTCTAGCTATCAGAACCACAGAAACCACATCAAATAGCATTAATTCAGACAAAAGGCAATTGAAATAATAAAAACCATTACAACACATATACAAGTGCAATGTGAAACTCCCTGTAGGAGGAAAGCATAGATCTGTAACATTCAATCAAACCAGAAGATGAGGGAAGAGGGAAATAAAAAGCTAAAAAATAATTATTTCGGCATCTTGGGAAATTAAAGGAATGGCCACTTGCATATGTAAAATCTGAGGAGAAATCTGCTCTGAGTGCCCAAAGGAGAATTTTCTTAAAAGGTCAGAGTTGGCCTAACTTCTTTTGAACAAATTAATGATGGGGCACTGTTAAGTCATGAGAAGAGTTTGGTCAAAGGCAAGCGCTCATGCAAGCTTAACCATCCTATATTTCTGCATTTCACAATCATATATTTGATGCAAAAGAATGAAAGTGAGTCATAGGCAAAGAACCTAAAAATTAGTATATTCTTTTCATTTTTTTCATCCAGTTTATCTTACTGCGCTGACTCCAACCTAGTCTTAGGAAAACACTAATTAAGCATATGTCTCAAGCTCTAGAGGCAATTGCCTTCTTTTCTATGCATATCTTAAAAAAAAAATAAAATCACAAACAAATCTGCCTGCTGGATATCACTGAGGCAGCATTCATGACCAGGTGATCTCCCAGGTCACACGCAGTGTGTTTCGGCTGCATGGCTCAGGAAGGAGGACCTCCGGCCTGCGTCTAAGAGGACAAGTGTGTTACAGAACACATCAGTGATGTTTCAAGCTGTGAAGGACTGAGAAACTGGTCCCTAACTCCTGAAGGCAGTGCAGCAGCTGTGTCACAGAAGTGCTGGGGGAGGCTGATGGATATTAGCTTGTACCATGGGATCGCAGTGTGTAACATGGCCTCCCTGAACCCTTTTTGGCACAACTTAAGCCCATCTGTTTCCCCTCTGCTCCTCCTGGAAAGGAACATATGGCCTAGAATACGTATCTCAGAAGCAGAAAATGTATTCACGTAGTTTTCTAAAATATTCTGAATACTTTAATTTTCCTTCTATAAGCTTTTATTCATTATGAGCCTTATTCTGTCACAATAAATATTTTTTTTACAAAACTAAGTCCTTACTTAAACAGTTAGGTAGTCCACAATGAAAAATTAAAAAACTTGTGTATTGTACCTCAATAGTAAGAAGTTGCTATTGCAAGAAAAATCTTTGCCAGGATTCTGTTTTTTTGTCCATTGCATCATATTTTAATGCTTACCTTAGTTCAAGAGCATTGCATCGAAAAACAACAGAAGAAAATAAAACCAGTTAAGCTTAACATGAGCATCTAATCATCGATCATTTTTGCTTTGAGTCACTCAAACTGGAAAGCTTCCACAATTTACCTCATTAATTAGTGCCTCACATCACAAACAGAACAATTAAGTTCCTCAAAATGCAAAAACCCCTTTTTTAAAAAAAACAGTACCAATGTCTGCATGTGCAGTCCCTCTTCTGCAACAAGGGTCAACTTTTCCACTGGATCAAGGAGAATTTAGCCAGCTTGCCTGTTTGAAGGCAGCAGCACTGGGACAAGGCTTCATCTGAATGTGTTCTCACTTCTGAGTGAATATATATATATAAATCTTACAAATATGTGTGTGTGCATGCACGTGTGTGTGTACATAAATGTGTGTATATATATGTCTAGAATATATATTTGTTTATATACATATACATGCACAGACAAAAATATATAGATGTATATATATGTGCTTTAATATTTTTTACAGAACACTCTAACTCTTGATAGCAAAAATACAATACAAGAGAAAATGTACTGCAATCCTTGCTCAATGTAAAATCATGCCAGACCAGCTGTTGACACTTTGATAACATACCCAGCACAACTTACAAAACATTGACATCACACCTATGCAGTATCTGTAAAAGGACAAGCAATATTGAAATGTGCGCTTCTCATAATCAAACGCTTTTTTAACAAACAAGGGGCTGAATTTTAACTGAAATGTTTAACATGAAGTCCACTAAGATTCACACAGATGTTTCTGACCACATTACACCAAAAGCAAAAAATAGTTGCCTAAAACCAACTGAACTCAATAAGGTTCCTTCTGGTAATTTCAGTGGGTTCTAGGACAGATATTTCATGATGTGTGTACTTTTAGATTCTTCATTTCTCTGAATATTTTAGTGAAAATTGTTAATTCCTGCAACCAGATGCACCAGTCATGAAACCATTTTCCCCTGTCCTTGTGTTAAGCCTACTGTTTATCCTACCTTTGCCGCCACGGATGAGTTGGGTTTCTCCAGCAAGTCCCAAAGCTTCTTCCTTTTCTCTGGGCAGCAGGTATTATCAAACTCTTCCCCTTCTCTCTCTCTCATTGTCTCTGCCTCTCTCCTCAGTTCCTCATTCATCTGCTCTTTCTTTTGATGGTATCTTGCCTGGCAGCAAGATTCTAAATATATTTCATCAATCCCCCAGTAATCAAGCTCCTGGCCAAAAGAAAGAGCACACATTTCTTCCATCATGTGTAGTTTCCCTGTTCTGTAGAAATTCAAAATGGAAGTGAAAGCCCCTGGGTGTCGATCAAAAAAATACTCGTTTTCATTTAGATTATAGTCGTCACATACTTCTAACAGAGAATCATGGGTATTGCAGTCTCTGAGCTTTCCTAATCGTGTCCTTGGAAGTCTGTCCAAAGTCCTCCACAGCACTTCATGGTTGAGCCCACCAACATTTATTTTAACTCTCCGTGAGCAAGCTTTGCTCCTAATGATCTCCACTGGTTCTGGAGGGAGAGAAAGGGTAGACCTTGAAGACTTTTTGGTGATCCCTGGTGGAGCCTTCTCAGCCATTCTGGAAAAGACGAAGTTGTAACACCTGAGTCCTTAGGAGAATGAGCTTGGAGACTACAAGTATTTGGGCAGAGTCCTCTTCAGGCAGACAGCTCCATTCCTGAAGCTAAAAAAATGAAAAAATTAAAATATTGCTATGTACAATGTATCCCCCCAATCCCTCCCTCTCTCTTTCCACACTTGCATATGCAGATGAAAATTTAATGATAGCAATTTGCTCTCCCTATAGTGATACTCTTTTGTGGCAATATACAGAATTACTGGAACAAGTGGAACAGCTAAGAGCACTATGTTTAAGCAAAGGAAAAACTCATTAAAATTTCTGCATTTGTGAAAATCAACTGTGACAATTTGTACAAAGGACTGGGGTTTTTATATTTATTTTCTTAAAATCAGTTTCTGATGCAACTATATTAGCTTAATATGATTACTTACCAGTTAATGTATGAGGTGTGCAAATGCAAAGATTGTAGGGACATCAATAAGGAAAAAGTAAGACAGAGACTTGTCTCCCTTTTATTGAAAAATTCAAATTTGGGAAATACATAAACTGAACAAAGCAACTGCAGCGTATTAAAATCTCCAAAGTATATTGCTTTCCTCCCTCTCCCAACTCAAATCTTGATTTGCTGTATTATTTCATGGGTATACATTATTCACCAAATAATTCAATTGTCATCCTGACAAGTCAAATTTTCTACCATTAGACAATGCTTATTTCTTCACAGATAGGTCAAAAGAATCCTAACTCTTCTATGCCCAACTGACCAGTGATATATATTATATAGGTAACAGCTGTGCATACTGTTCTCTGGATCCTCTGAAAGGCTCTTGTCTGCTCCACTTTTCACCTGTTAAATTACTGCAGACATCATTGCATGACAGCAATCAGCAACCTCGGTTTTAATAATCCAAAAGTGCATCCTCACTCACTGTGCCTAGTGCTTCAGAGAACTCTGAAGCACAGCCGTTTGTCACTAAATTTGGAATATCAGTACGAAACAGGAAGGAAACCCACCCACTAGCTTCAAAACGGTCGATTGTCAGACACAGCGCTTAAACAACAACCTAGCAAAGGTATCACGGCCCAAAGGGAGAATATTAAGAATGTTTAGACAAGCTCCTCTTCCAAACTTGTAAAGTTCTCCTTAGTGATTTCCCATAATTGACATCTCCTCCTCCTATTCTCTGCAAATCAACAATTCAACAATCTGGGGAATTTTGTTTGTTTTCTTTCATTTTTGTTCGAAAAGAAGTGAAATAAGTCCAGCTTTATGAAAACATTTGATACATACAAGGATTGGTACTCTTTGCAGAGTAAGCACGAATGTTGTGATGGGAGGGACTGTTACCTATAAATACATCAGGAGTAAACACCTGGGAGGGGGAAGAACTATTTTTACTAAAGGACCATGATGGCACAAGAACAAGTGGGTACAAATTCACCATGAAATAAGGAAGGCATGCACAAGAGAGTTAGAAGGTGACAAAGGCAAGATCCTCACTAGAGCAGTGATGATACAGAGTAATTCTTTACTGAAAGTATCAGGAAGAACAAATAATTATTTCACCTTGTCATCTGACATGGTTATGAGTTTTCACTACGTGGCTGGTATAAAATTTAAATTGCTAAACCTCATTACATCTAAACTTTAAGCGCTCTTCCACCAACAGATAAAGTAACAGTAAGACTCAGCCATGTACAATACAGGTATTAACAGACTACCACGTCCAAAAATCAGGAAAAGAGGTACAGCAGAGTAATATTAACACTAGCAGATTTTCAGGGTTTCTTTAGTTGAGTGCATAAGCCAACTGATGGCAACAGCCCAAAGTACCATCATTTTAGTTACGAATTTCACTGTTGAGCTGAACTTATTTCAAAACCACAAGGGCCAAAATGATCTGCCTCTTCCTATTCTGCATTCAGCACTGCATTGTGAAGATCCTTCCTAATCTCCCAGTGCAACTCAGAGCACTTCTGTGCCTAATTACATAAGGGTTTAAACCTTTAACATTTACCTTCATTCATGAAAAAGATAATCTTGGTAACTTCACTTGCAAAAGATAAATGTCCTGTCAAAATCAAAGCCCTGGCATCAGCAGGTTTACATAATATATGTCCCTTTCTGTTGTGTTTGTTTTCTGTTTTTGTTTTTTTCCTCTTGACCTTATGCTGATTTTTTCCTCTGGTTTTACCCTCCTCCTCATTGCCTTATTTATGCAAGGGGATGACCATGGCGCCTCTGAGAAGTGGGGGACACAATCCTTCTCAAGATGCCCTGACTTAAGCATCTCCTACTCGTCTGTGATGCATTTATCAGCCTTCTGACAGACAGTCATACAAAGAGTAAGCAGTTAGGAGAGGATATTTCTCTATAGAGGAAATATTCACAAACTTTATTTTTAAAAAAATCCTTTTAGACTTAATGCAAAACGATGTTTCTCCTTTAAAGGTTGTCCTATATAACAAAATACAAAAATGTAAGAAATTCAGAGAGAGCTTCTGTCATTCTCCATGAAATCAGTCAAGTCTTCAGGCAGTTTCTAGAGAGGTTCACTAGTTTATCTATTAGTGAACCTCAGTGAACAATTCTTTATTTATTTTTTTTTTTTTACTGAAAATGTGTACCCTAATATTAGAAGTATCAAGTAAATATCAGTAGAAATCAAGCAACAGATCTGACTAATCTTAGGTTAATCGTATTTTCATTTATTTTTCTGATTGCGGAAACTAAAGATACATAAGACCATGCATTGTTTTAGCTTTCTGCAGTGTAGTTATCACACATTCTTGTTAAACAATGTGAAAATTATAGTGTCACAAAGACTGGTATAAAGCTGATAAAACATTTTCTGATTTGTCAGTATAATTATTGGTTGCAGCTTTCTACTTGAGGAAATGTGGCTTAAAAATCCCAGTGGCTACACTGAAGTCAGCAGTAAAACACTATTAAGTTTAGTGTGAGAAGATGCTATGCATATGTTTTCCAAGGGATGAACCACAATTCACAACATGTAGCCTTCTGAAAAGATAAAATATAAAAAGCATTTTCCCAAATGAAGAATCTTGAACCATAAGGGTGATTTTTGCCTTTTTTACAGCTCCTGTCATTGAAATATAGACAAGAAGCAGTGCATATAGCTTAAAAACAAATAAATTTTAAGTTGCTTCCTAAGTGTTTTCTTCCCACCTTCATTTGTGCTTCACATCTTCTTCTGTTCTCCGAATAAAATAATTTTTAAAACATTTCTTCCTCTGCAGGTTTTCCCCTAATCTGGGCCACAAAGTCGGTATTTAACTGTGCCTTTACAAAAACTTAGAATCTCCTGTGTTGAAAGGGCCCCAAAAGGATCATCAAAGTTCAACTCCTGGCTGTACACAGGACAGCCCCAAGAATCATACCATGTTCCTGATAGTATCATCCAAATGCATCTCGAACTCTGTCAGACTTGGTGCTGTGAACACTTCCCTGGGGAGCCTGTTTTCAGCACTCAAACACCCTCTGGGTGAAAAACCTTTCTTTACCTAATATCCAACCTAAACCTCCCCTGATACAGCTTCAGGCCATTCCCTTGGATCCTGTCACTTGTCACCACAGAGAAGAGGATAGTGCCTGCCCCTGATCTTCTCCTCACAAGGAAGCTGTAGACTGCAATGAGGTCTCCCCTCCGCCTCCTCTTCTCCAGGCTGAAGAGACCAAGTGATGACTTCAGTTGCTCCTAATATGCTTCCCCTCAAGGACCTTCACCATCTTTATAGTCCTCCTTTGGACACTTTCTAGTAACTTTACATCTTTTTATATTGTGGTGCCCAACTGCACACAATATTCAAGGTGAGGTCGCACCAGTGCAGAGCAGAGGACAATCACCTCCTTCAACTGATGAAGCTTTGCCCGATGCCCCCCAGGACACAGCTGGCCCTCCTGGCTGTGAGGGCACACTGTTGGCTCATATTCGATTTGCCATCAACCAAAATCTCAAGGTCTTTTTTTCCATGGCATTGCTGTGAGAGACAGTCTCAAAAGCATTACTGAAACAAAAAATGATTACAGTAATAGGCTTCCCTTGATGAACTAGGTGGGTTAACATGTTGCAAAAGGAAATTATGTTTAAGTACTTTAACTACATAACAGTTTACATTTTAAAATCCATGCTATAAATATAATACAAAACCACCAGATCTTTCATTATAACAAAATGATACAAGTGAGGGTACTTTTGCAATTCATTAAGTTACTTTTCTGGTCTTTAGTTACTGCAACTAACACGTAACACTATTATTTTTAAATTTTTCTGAGAAGGATTAAAATATTTTTCAGCTTAGTTTATTGCCTTAAGCTTTTGGCTGTGTGCAACTCCACCATGCACCTTGTCCACCATGGGCTAGTGGGAAATGTGACCACTCCTTGGCAGGCAGGCAAAGCCAGCCTGCAGCTCACTAACATTCTCAGCAATCAGTAGAGAAAGACACAAAATCTATCCCCATATATGTAACAGCAACTCCAGATAACCTCCAGTTTCTTTCCGTGCAATAATAAAATTACTTTGTAGCAAAATAGCTTTAATACTGTATAAGCCTTTTCAAATCTAAGCCAGTCCTGTGCATTAAGAAAAAGTGAAAACTTCAAAGGCTACTAGTCAAAAAGCTGGGAAAGCCAGAAGGAAAGTTAAGTGCCTTCACCAGCACCACAGGCGTGTAACATTTAATGGTGTGATTCCCCTTCTGCTTTACATGAACAGGTAATTATTTACCACTTCTTTTCATCTTTCTCATTCAGTATTTGGCCTCAGATGTTATTCAGCGTTTCCTGCTGCAAGGCCTACATTACAGGCAAAGTGCTGAATTTCCCCCAGGGAGCTCTCACTGTCCTACCCCGGTGTTCCAGGGTAATCCAGTTTCCCATTCAGTAGGAGGCCATTATTGCCATTACTTTATAATGTAGAAATGAAAGTCATAGATGCCTGAAGTATCCAACAATTTCGACTGCTTAAATTGAGATAGCCGCTTTTTACAGAGTCCTTAGCATTTTCAGCACATTTGATGGGCATGCCTCCGTAAGCAGATTAAACCCTCAGGCTGAGGAACCCAGTCGTCTGTGCTGTCACATTGCAGGAGCATCGCCCGCCATGGCACAGTTAGGACTCTCCCAAATAATTTGTGGAGATGGCTGCAGAGTCAGCATACTACAAGGTCTGCTCCCAACAGGTGGGTTGTTCACAGCCATCTGCTTTCCAGTCTAGGTGAGTGTAACTGCACACACAAAAGTCACCATGCCACCTGGTCCGAGCAGCATCCGCCCCTTCCACGGATTCCAAGTGCAAGACTTCTGTTCCAAAAGTAATCACATCCAAGCCTCTTTTGCATGCCTTAGTCATAAACATCTCTCCCAATCTTTGCCATACAAATTTCGCCAAAGAAGGTGGAGAAGCTACACTACATAAGCAGGCTTCACTGCTGAAGCCACGAGGAAATGAGTACATGATGTAAGAAAAGGCTATATTACAAGGCCTCTAGGAAAAGGGAACAATTTTGCCTTCTTCTGACTTCTACCACTTTTGTCAGAAAATGCCTTTTTGTCAAAACTTGTCAAATTGCTTGCAAGAAAAGATTTTATTAATTTATTTGCTTTGAAAACAAATGGAAGAGTTTTTCAGAATTTGTTGAAAGCGTCTTCAAAATTTTTATCAAAATTTGGTTCTAAAAATACTGATATTAAATTACTTTTCTAAAAGGTTAAGAAAGCTCTGGATCAAAATGAGACTCTTTGAAATTATTAAACAAATTAATGTGGGTCGTCCCATTCAATGTATTTATTTTTTCAGGCCTGGAGAGTCCAAGACAAATGTATTGGGGTTTTTTCACATGCAAAAATGCTCACTGAAATCAAGAAAAATCTGGGGAGACAATTGTTGCGCTTACTAGTTTGGCTATTAAGACTGACTTATCAGATCTTCAGCTTATATGTAATGCAGATATGTAAAACTTTCTGGAAAAACTAGCTCTATGTTTTGCAAATGGAATGTCACAGGAAGTTCAGAGTGGATATTAGGAAAAGGCTCTTCACTGAGAGCATGGCTGGTCACTGGAATAGGCTCCTCAGGGAAGTGGCCAAAGCATCAAGCCTGACAGAGTTCAAGAAATGTTTGGACAATGCTCTCAGGCACATAGTGTGACTCTTGGGGATGATCCTGTGCTGGGCTATGGATTGGACTCAATGATCCTTGTGTGTCCCTTCCAACCCAGCGTATTCTGCGATTCTGTGATCTCTGCTGCCGTATCTCAGCTATAAAGGGTCAAAATATGGAGACCTGCAGTTTCTTAATGGTGTACTGTGGGATCTTTATTAGCAGAATTTTCTCCTCATTTCAGTTTCTAAAAAAAGTGGCTGAGATGATAGCTGAAACTGCATGAAAGCATCCTGCTCAAATGAGTTGTTAGTTATTTTCACTTCCCACCTTAACAGAAGTCACATATCATACAGTTAAGATTTGGCAAGCTGAAGGCAGAAAGTCTCAGGAAACATGTCAAAGTATTCCTGAGCATCGTGTGTTATGTCTCAGTTTCGTATCCATACACAGGAACACATGCATGTATGCACAGGAGAGAAGTAGCTGAGCTTTCATTGTCCACACTACTGGTGACAGCACTTGGGCTCAAGTCCTCAGAGTCTTCTGTGGGGGAAACTATCTGAAGCTATATGGTCTGATGGGGCAAAGACGGAGCCTAATCCTGTCTCCCCAGTGACAGAGCTTCTCTGTGTGCAATGATTGGCCCTTGTCAGATTAAAACCATGGTCAGAGCCATTACTGAAGAGCTGACTCCTCCCATGCATTAAGATCAAATCACATCTGTAGCCTTGACAGTTCTGCTTACAGCTATGGATGAGTAGGTCTATGGAAAGTAAAAACTTGTTTTGAGAATAAATCTTAAAAAAAACAACTACTTGGGTCTATGGCTAACTGGTCTGAAAAAAATTACAATTTCTATTTCATAATAGACCTCACAGATTATTTATTTCTGGCATGTGAGAAATCAAATGGCTGAACAAAGTCTCAGGGATCTGCAGGAAACACTCAAAAAAGATGGGGCCTTTTATAGATGAACTTTTCAGATCAATTAAATCAGCCTGTCTGCTAACTCCCTATTCTCACCATCTTGAGCACAGAAGTGTCTTTTAGATGGATGAGCTGAACTTCACCGAGGAGAAGCAGACTCTGAGACTTTATATATTCCACAAGAGCCTTGGATAAGAAAATCCAGACAGAAATAGGTAAGGTGACAGAAGACAGAAAAAGAGGGAGATTACAACTGATAAAATGTTTGTAAAATCTTGTAGTCACACAAGCTTGGTAGTTTTGGCTTATCTGAGTTTTCTAACTACCCCAATAACACTTGCAATTACTTACTGAGGCTTCTATGCAAGGTAAAGACAAGGGTGGGCTCTAGACAGACTGCAGGTGACGCAGACTGCTTCGCATCAAAAAGCTGTACATTCTTGAGGGCAGTCAGGATAATTTTACCTCAAGACATGGAATTTAGGACTCAAGTGGCCTTTTGAGTAGGAACTTGTCACAAGCCTAGAGCTGAGGGCTGGGTTTGGAGCACCCCCTCAGTCTGCATTGAAGTCTCAAGAGAGCAAGGAACATGGCTTCATCCCACTGCTGAATCAAGATCCCCACCAGCCTTTACTCGAGATCAGATGTGGCTCTCTGTATTTCTTTACTAGTAATGCTCTGCTGTTGGTGCTTGTGACAAGTGTGGCTATATGATCCTTACAAACGATCCTGATGCATTCCTGCTCAGTTTACAAAAACAGTTGCATTTCCATTGCAGGTTGAAATATCTCTTGTTTAGGATGTAATTGTTGGTCGTGGCTGCACTTTACTATTTATGTTTACAATTGGTTGCTAAGAGCTGAGTTATTCCTTTTGCCAAAGACACTGTCTTACACAGCTTATTTAGCTTTCCCTGGAAATTTCAGAGGAGATGAGCTGTCACAGAGAAGAACAAGGCCGAATGGCAGATCATTTTCTTTAATTTCAAACAACCAGATATTATAGAAATGCGATTATGTAAGGTCCTCATTTCAGGTCTAAATCAGGATACGTACTTATATCCTAACTAGCACTCTGAATCCTCAGGTTTGATTGATACCTCCATACAATTCTTTGAGAGTGTACAGGTGTTACATATATAACATACAATAATAATAGTAAACAATATTAATAACTTAGAGTTTTGAATTGCAATTTATTTATCCACTAGTTAATTCTTTTCTTCTAATTGCAGTGCAGTGCATTAATGATGGTGGAGAAGACTGTCAACACATCATTTGTTCTTCAAGGAAGCACTACTGTAACCAGTTGTCGTAAAACAAATCATTTTAGGGCTATTCTAAATATGTCATCTTCTCTAACCCTTCAATCCTCCCCTGCTTTGTGCCACTAACTGTGCTGCCAAGTAACTGAAAGCACAGAAGAACTTCACAGATGTCTTTCTGTTCTCTTGAAGAAAAGCTTGTACAATGCAGTACTGTATGATGATTCCAGGTTTCTTGGCAGGGAAATATTACACAACATAGATTATCTTATATACCCAGAGAATGATGTCTGAAGAAACGAGGTACATCTGACAAAAGAGTCAGATTGTATCCCTCTTTGAATGAAACTGCACCCAAAACTCCGGATGTTGCACTTTTTCCAGAATCCTGGTATAATGTTTGAGTTTTCCAATGTAGCAAAAACATGCAACGCCACTGTCCTAAATCTACAATTAAGGAAAGCATAGTTGTATTCTTAAGTGACTTCTTTGGAAAATGAAACATTTGTGTTCAATTACTATCTCTGTCAAAAAATTTAATTTTGAACCATTTCAAATTGGACCATTTCCTGATTCAATCAAGGTAAATGGTAGTCCTGGATCCACCTTCCTACAAATAAGAAAAGACATGGACAAAGATTATGGTTTGAGAAGGACAGATTTACTCAAGAGGTGTTTGTTTCTACCCATCAGAAGCCCAGCCCATGCTCCTATTGCTGGTGCTTCACAGAAGCCCTGAAGGTGGAATGAAGAAATGAATCAAGGCCTTGATTTTCGGGTGACTCAATTTTTACAAGTGGCTTTGTACATAGCTGAAAATGTCCCTGAGGTCACAGGGACATCAGCAAGTCTTTACAAAAAGCTTTTATCATTAAAAATTAAGACAAATTTCAATCTAGTCTTGATTCTGAAGAATCCATCCCTTCAACATTTTGATGTCTTCAGCTATAGAATGCCTTGTAAAATCAGTCCAAACTACTACTAGAAATTGTCGTGCAGGGCCTAGGAAAACTCAACATCTTATTTTGGCCATCTGAGAGAAGCTGTCATCCAGAAAGCACAAAACTTTGCTTTCCACTCTTATCTAAGGTGTTTCAATTCCACATATTACATAAAGATACAGTTGATCTGGGAATCAGTAAGGGAAAGCTGTTCTTAGGAACTCCAGTTTAACACTACAGAGAAGAAGCTATACTGACTTTTGGTCCTACCTGATACCAGTATTGATATTTTTGACCCTCAAGTTGACAAGAAAATAGAAAAAAGTGAGGGCTCACTATCATGCACAATCCCATTCTATTGTTGTTATAATTCTGAAATCAAGGAAGGCTAAAAGGAATACTTTTATAAAACTGCCACTATAAATTAATTTATTTGCTTTTATCAAGCCAAAATGTATTTTTAAAAGCCACAGCATCCTCTTAAAAATGTGCTTCATCAGAGCCATTAGTTCAGGGTTTCTAATATTAAACACGTAAGACCCAAGTTCAAAGAAGGGTGTGGGAAGCTCTAAGGCACAATCAACATAATACTTCTTGGTCAGGAAGAAGATGCTCTCAACTCCTACCCAGGCCCAATGCATAGGCAGAATCAAAAGGGACACAACCTACTCATGTGATATGCTAAGCCTGGAAACTTCCTGATACAAGAGGTATGGAAGACACAGTCCTACAAAGGAACTGAACCGGATCCACTCTTTTGAAAATACACCTTGAAGTAGTGGCCTTGGTTCCACTTCCACCTGGCCATTAAACATTTACCCAGGTACCACGTTCACCCCTGGTGATTCAAACCTGTGGCTTATATCTTCCAGGCCACTGCTACTATCAGTAATGCCCAGGATGGCTGCAGGGATGGAGACCATCCCCATTCCTACTGAGCAAGAATGAGGTAGCCAATGCTTGAAAGACAACAGACATGAATGAGTCTGTAACTGAGGGGCGTGAGCAGTCCTCTGGCTGGAGGGAATTTTGGATTACAAAGGTAAAATATTTGTTTGCATCACATTAATCTATGAAAGGCCTAAAAGCTTGATTTTTCTTATTAAGTACTCTAACCACAGGTTAAGGTCACTGAGCAAAGCCAGACATTTTCGCTTCTACCTAGGTGGGCTATAAACATGTCGGAGCAGTCAAACATTCTCATCCTTTCTGTAGTTCAAAGGTAGCAGAAGATAGCCAGCACTAAGGCTTCTTTAGTGATATGCCTAAATACAGACTATCAGTAGCCAGGCTAGTCCTGAGCATAAATTCAAGCACGAGGCTTACCTAGTGAAGAGGTTTGCTCTATCTCAGCACCAATGAGAATGAAGAAAGCATGAGGTGAAATATTCTAGGAGGCAAGACCTTCTATATGGCATTCCTGTCAAGGCAGATCCACATTATGTGCTGCTAATCTCAACAACCACTGTCATTCATAGTTTTGTGATTTCAAGGCTAATTAGGCCAATTCACTGTTCTGAGTCTGCTTAAACACATTAGTGGATTCTTCTAGATGCTGCAGTTTGCCAGCTCTTTCTGCTCAAACTGCCTCAGGATCTCTCCGATATATGTAAATTTACACTGAATGTATGACTACAAATTATACCAGGATTATTCAGTCATCTGAGAGTACATCCAGCTGAGATGAGGTCAACTACCCTGTAGGTAAACCAAGCCCTCACACTTTCAGAGGGAAAATGACATAACTGAAAACTCTGCAGAAAGCAGTATTTTTTATCTTTGTATATTTAAAATACAGCTAGTTTTCTAAAAATTAACTGCTGATGAGGAGGTACTATGAAACATTATTTTATGAACTGCCTTGAGACATCTTATTAATGCTCTGAGGCAAATTTATTCTGTATTTGGTCTGTACTGACATAACTGATTTCTATTTCTTAACTTGTTAGGCAATCAGGGGTAGAAGCTCATCTTCAGTGTCATCAAAGAAGATTACATTTGAGAGCTTTGTTCAGTTAATTATCAGCACAGCATTGCATTCATTTCTTCATAACATGGTTTTTCCTAAAGGGCTGATGTTTATTTCCTAACAAGCTAATACCTGACTATGATGGCAGCATGCAGAACACCCTCCAATAGCCTTGTCTTGGTCTGTAAATGCCCTCACAATTTTACAGTGTATCACAGTCCCCCTGTCACCATACTATGAGAGGTAAACTGGTCGACTGCCTTTGTCCCTTGTAAAGACTACAACTGCAGCTTATTGCAGCCTACTCCTAAATGCTCAGAGATGCATTATGCCAGCATGACATATATTATTTATTAGCTAATACATTGTTGTTCTGACTCTTGCTGGTGCCAGCAGTGATGTTGCTGACTACTCTTTAGAGTTATCCAGAGGAGGAAGAGGGATATATAGAAGTCAGACACCTAAGTCACAGTGATCTACCACTATGGCTAAATATAGATTTTCTGCATTGGAAACAAATAAATTAAAACCTCCGCTAATTTTAGTGGCATAAGACTTTTTATTACTGTTTTCACATTGTTCATGTGATCACCATGATCCATGAAGAAGTATGTTCAAAGTAATATTCTTTGTTTGCCGATTATGCAGTTAACATCATCATACTTTCATGCCTGTGCACAAAAGTGTCTAAAAAAATCATTCTTGGTTTACTCCAGCCCTCCAGCCTTGGAAGAAAGCAATATATTGCGCAATTGAAATTTCAGGAATATTCCAATGTGCCGCTTGCATTGAAATTTCTGCATGTGCTGTAAGAAGCACTGGGAAGGACAAAAAGCAGAAGAGCCTTTGCATCCTTCCATCCTTTACGAAGAATACAGGTGGTTTGAAGCTTAATAGATATTAAGTGTCTTCACTGATGCATATGATAACTAACAATTTTATGGTATTTAGAGGTCTGGGAAGCTATACTGGGACTGACTTTGTACCTATAGCCAATCGACATAAGACACTTCCATATTCTGATCAACCAAAAAAAAAAGGGTAGTTAAGCTTCTCTGTTTAATTTTTATATTAAGTCATACATATGCATTTTATTTACATTGAATTTAAGCATGATTGGGTAATGTATCTATTATAGGATGCAACATGATACTTCTAATTGCATAATAGTGAAGAAAAAATTAAAAATAATTAAATTCTTTCCATATCCTTTCCATATAACCAGAGAATTATAGATAAACAAACATAGGAAACTATGGGATTGCATAAAAATCTACATTTACAATAGGACAAAATCTACTTTATAATGTCCCAAGCAATTTATTTTCACAATATCCCACAGAACACTTACGCATCTTAAAAGATCTTTGCAATTAAAAATAGCAAAGTTTATTTTCATTTACAGCTAATATTATTGCAACAAAATAGACACTCATTTCTACCTGCTAAATGTGAGTTAAGACAACATGTCCCAAAGATTTATTATAAAATCAAATAAATCAAATACCCAGTGCTACCAACTCAGCAATAACCACAAGAAAAAGATGCCAGCTACTGATGGGAAAGCAAAAATATTTTTTCTTAGGGTGCTTATTTCCTAATAAGAATATAAACAGCACGACTTAACAAAGTAAACAACAGCCTGTTTCTTATCATGCATCCATGTTTATAATATTCAGACACCTGTTAGGTAAAAAAATTTATTCCTAACAATTAAAAAAAATCCTCTAGCTAGAGAAAAATGAAAAGTTCTTTCAGAGGCAATTGTTACTCAACTCCAAGAGCTGTGAGCATTGGTGGGTCAGAAGGCATTATGCAATAATATGATGAGTTAATAGAAGTGACCCCTGAAAACATCCAAAAAGTCAGTTTTAGAATGCATATATATCTACTCTGATGAAGTTGAAGCAGCTCACAACTTTTAAGCGCTTCTCTTTCTGGCTTCCAGCTCTGCCTGTCGAGAGCAGCAGGTCTGTACTCTACTAGAGCAGACACCTTCAGAGGGGTCTGCAGTGGAATCCCCCACTGCCCTGACACACTCTCAGTCACTGCCCTGTTCACCAGGTATCTCAGCTCATGCTCCTCTAAGCCATGCAGAGTTGAGACCAGACAGACCCTCCCCAACATGCTGTTTATGTAAGAACAACCGACAGAGTAAAACGCCGACTGAAATGTCATCCAGCAGGTAGCTTTAAATATAGTAGCATCATGGAAAATATTTTACCTGCACATGTAGTTACGTGAAGTTCAAGGAAGTCACATAAGAACAAGATTTTCTTCTAAAAGTGACAGTAGCAAGCTGTTTGGCAAAATCTCAAATGTTGGCAAGAAAGCTATAGCAAATCTCGACCCCTCACCTTGCTTTAAATGGCAATCCAGACTTTGCCAATTAACTTTCACTTAGGGGGAAAAAAAAAAAAAGACTGCATATAAATAAAAAATACATGTGATATGACATCGTTACAGCAATTTAGAAATGCTGAAGCCAATGGAAATGCTCTGGCTGAAGCACGCTGCTGCAAACAGCATTTCTCCCTCACCTCAAGCCAAAGATGTTTCACTGTCCACATATGTCTCACCAAGGCCAACCTGCTGAGCCCCAGTGACAGTATCCAGCTGAGAAAGAAGGAGATGAGCTATTCAAGCACAGTGGTGAGAGCTGCTTACAGAAGCATCATTTAGGGGGGATAAAAAAGTATAACAAGCCAGCTGCAAGTTCCACTAAGGCTGAGTGAAGAGAGAGTCTACCAGATATTGTTTGAGCAGAGAAGACAGAGGAGTTAAGAAGCACAAACAAACTTTTTGTGATACTGCACCTCAGCAATCTGGGAAAGATTTCCAGAGCTTTACTAGCACATCTCAGTGATCGGAGAGCAAACAAATCTCGCAAGTGGCATGTACTCACTGACCCTGCTTCTCTGAAAGTTTCAACTAAAGCTCTCTGGGAGGAGAGGCACATCCCAGGCTTGGCAGGATGTTCAGTTTTGCAGACCCTGACCAGCCTCTAAGGCTTGGTGCTATCTCTGCGCTAACTTGCATAGACTTGCCAGTTAAGCAGACTTGAGTTTTTAAAGCAAAGGAACACCAGACTAGCTTTTCCTCCTCCCAAGCCTGCCCAGCCTCACTGCTATTCTTCTTCTTCTAAACCAATCTTGGCAGTTCCTCAGAGCTAAGGGATGGGGTCACTGAAATCCTTTGCTTAAGTGCCCTTTCAACAGCATGGTCTTGATGAATGTGCATTTGCTAAACGTTGTCTCAACCTGGTGCTATAGATGCTCCCCTTCCTACACAAACGTTGAAAAAGTGAAAATTTTGGCAGTGATGCTAGAGAAGGTCTTACCTGCAATGACTTTAAATGTCCAAGAAACCACAAATATACCGCCTATTTGTATCTTAATCATTATGTAATTGGAATTGAATGAAGTCCAAATCCTACTATAAATATGGACAGTACATACATAGGGTATAAACAAAGGTCTAGCTTCACCTGGGCAGTGAAATTCTTACAGAAGAAATGGTTTGTAGAAACCATGCAGCCAGTGAACATGCCTGTTCATACAGAAATTTAGGTTTTTAAATACAGGGGACTGGAAGCATGCTACATACCTACAGAAAGCATATATGACAGTACATTTTAGACTATCGCAATGCTACGTGTATTTTCCTTAACAGCGAGGATTTTTTTAGTCTCTGGGTTGATGGGGTAATTCCAGCGGCAGCTACCGAGCACACTGAGGTTTTGTATCATCAGGTTTCCACAAGCATTATTACAGCATCGGAAACAAATGGTGAGCCTTTCCCTGTAGAGCTCACCCACGGCAGGAGGTAGAATACTACGAAATGTCATTCTCCCCACTCCCTTTAGCAGCTCTGAAGGAACAAAAATACAAGCCGAGGTTTCCCAAGCGCTCCAGCGTGAAGGTTGCATTATCCTCCATCAGACCGATCCAGACAGCCGGGGAGAGAACACCCCGTGTCCGTCCCGCCCCGCTGAGGTTCTCCCCTCCCCAGGGGCGCTCCCCGCGCCAGAGCCGCCGCCGCGCAGTGCCCGGGGCGCCTCGGGGCTCCCCGCGGGAGCGCCGCGCTCCCGGCCGGCCAGGGAGCCCCGCAGCCCGCTGGCGGCCAGCCG
>VXBA01001109.1:573762-665071 GCA_013399895.1 Serilophus lunatus | reverse complement strand
TCCGCCCGGCCGCGCGCACACCCCAGCGCCGCGTCCGCGCCTCTGCCCCGCGCGCGGGCCCCGCGCACACCCCCGCAGCCCTGCCCGTGCACACACACACGCGCGCGCTCACACACATACACACACGCGTATACCGGCGCCACAGCCAGGGGATGAGCACACACACAGAGTAGTGCACATGCATGTGCACACACAACCCACAGTAACACCCTCGGCAGGGGACAGACACACACACACAACCCGCACTAACACTCCCGGCAGGGGATTCCTCTCTCAGCTAAAGGTGCAGTCACATTAACATTCTTATGTATGTGATACCCACACACCTCTTAGACCTCCCCACACACCTCTCCCCCAGGGAGGGAACGTGCATGCACGAACACACACATATACACGCATACTTCCTTGTACTGTCTCCTCACACACGCAAACAAACATCCCACCTTCCCGCAGTCAACGTACACCTACAGCATCGGTCCCGTCTTTTCCTCTTTTCCTTTCCCCTTCCCAGTCCAGGCAGGGAACAGGCACACAACGCACGACACAGGGCTGTTCCTAAGTCTGGCTGACGATCTGGCAGCCCCGGCCCAGCCTCGCTGTTGGTGTGTCGAGGGCCGAGCCCCACAACAGAGCTGCAGTGCATGGGGAGTTGGGACCTTTGGTGAGATATGGACTCGTACACTTCCGCCATCATCTCTTGACAGGACAGCAGGCTGCAATCAAGGTTTCATCTACTGCTGCTACTTCTTGCTGCCTCCCATAGGGTTTAATAGTTCTTTATTGCTTTTTAATGGGAAGTCCTTGATCATTCCTGATAATGGGAGGCAGTCTGTCGCCCTTATCCAGAGATGCTTCTCTATATTTTAGGTATCAGATTAGAAAGCTGTTCTCCTTTGCAAGCTCTCCTCTGTTTCTCGGGTTTCATAACATTTCCTCTGTAGCTTTGCCCTTTGCATGGTGTTGCTCAGGCTTCATCTCATCCTGTTTTCACCCATTTCATGTATGTCCTTGCCCACTGGCTTGGGAACACATAGATGTGGGATTTTAAAAACAGTTGGACCATCTTTTCCCGGCCTATCTTCAGAAGTTTTCTGTAAGCTCACGGAGTAGTGGAAGTCCTCAGCAGTGCTGAGTTCAGTGTTAGTTTTCTATGGAAAGCTCCGGCAGAATGCACTTTGCCTGAAATCTGGGCATCTGTGGCATAAGCATCCGTGCTTATGCCGCTCAGCCTAGCCTATCCTTATGGTCAACCAGGGAAATTCTCTTCCATACCTTATATGTGATAAGCAAAGCTCCATAGCAACCCATTCCTCTCCTCAGCTACTACTCCCCAGTTGAAATGTAAGAATCTATGTATTTTAAACATTACACCCCTTGTGTGTACATGTGTCTGCTTGCCTCATCACTAATTCTTAAATGCACTGATCAGTTTAAGCTGAATCTGACAGGTGGGCAAAACTGTCAAAGGCAATTAAATTCCAACAAGTTTAAGAAAGAGAAAACAGTTGGGTGAAGTGGCTCACTACAGCATGGCAAAGGTGTCAATTTGAGTTCATATGTTGTTATATACCTCAAAATCTGCATGTATATGTCACATCAATGAGAAAAGTTCAACTGAAGCTTGTGTGTTCTTAGCTATTGTAGCCCGTAAAGCCCATGAGACTGTAGGAAATTGGAGCTTATTCCTTTGGATTCTCATTAAATAATAGGTTCTGAGGAGCTCCATTTCTCCTCTTCTGCTTTTCATCACACAGTGAGTGCTTTTGAAGCAGATCTTATTTTCTTGAGATTTTAATACTTGATGTTTTTAGTATTTTTGATAAAGAGAGACCATCTTATTTCTCTTTCATACACACACCCCTAGACACTAATAGGACTTGCTTATTGGGAAAACTGACAGAACGCACAGTTGACTGGTGAGTTCCCACAGTTTTTCGGCTACAACAATGTGCAAGCTGTGTAGACACTGCTCCAGAATAAACAATTGATTTGCTTTCATAAAGGGGAATTATTCTTGAATAAAAAATTCTTGACTATGCTAGTAAGTCCACAGAAAAAGTAACCTTATTCTGGGAAATTATTTTTGCACATAAATTCACATTATCATGCTTAGATACATATTTACCTTACTAGACTTGTATTAGTCAATTTTCCTTCACAAACAAATGCTAACTGTTTTTAGTTCACTCCTTTTCTGCGCTTGAGGCTTTTATATTCATGAACACTAATCATCTGCTCTTATATCAGTATGTTTAGAAATTAAAGGAAAACCTTTGTGGTTTCTATATTTACCAGAAATAAAATGCAAAATGCTGATGACCAATGTCTTGCAGACTGTGTAGGAAAGATTTCCTTCGGAGGAGTTTTGTTTCAATTGATCAGATAAGGGGAAGAAAGGCACAGCTTGAATGAAAGAACAATCTCCTTCCTACCAAGATTTCTGCTGCAGGAATTTTCTCCCTCATTACAGCAATGTTCTTCAGAGTACCTTTCATCCATCAAGACCATCTTCATAAACATGCTGGGCCTCTTCCTTCTCATTTAACACATGGTTTGCATAGATGAGCCCATTAGGTCTCTATGAGGCTGTCCTTCCCAAATGCCTCCCCAGGGTGAGAGGAGAAAGTAGATAGAGGAAAGCACGGATGGAGGAAAATTGCAGACATTTGGAAAGGTATAGTTAAATCTTGATATGAGCAGGAGGATCATTTAAAATCACAGTGTAACTCTTGTAAGAAATCATTGTCTTCTCCATTGCTGACCATCTTGACCACACCAGTGAAATCCTGTCACCCACACAACTGCTTCCTTTTGATGAAAGAAGAGTAAGTTTGTGTTTTTCAGACCCTGAAGGCACTAACTACCAGGGCTGCGAGCTCTGCCCAACCTCCCCTGGAGACTCCCCCAACCTGTGCCCATGGCCCAGGAGCTCATTTCAGCTCAGCCTAGGGCTTTCAGTCCCTGCACCAGCAACACTAAAGACATTCCAATGTGGGGAAGGGAATGATTCTCTTATAGGCTGGTTTAATGGCTTTTTCTCACTTGTAAGAGCAGATATTACAATAAGCACCAACAACAGGAGCGCTGCTGTAATCAGCACCAAAGGTGGCCTCTCTAAATAAATAGTTGATCATTTTCCTGAGTGTAATCATCTTAGCTATTGCAATGCCAAAAAGTAATGTCAGACAGTTTTGAAATGTATATTAATTTCCCAGCAATGAGTCTAACAAATGGGAAAAGAAGGTTCAGTTCTAGAAGAGTGAACCCCATCCTAGTGCCCTATCTATTGTCCAAGTCCAGCAGATGAAAACAAGTCAAACAAAGGCAGATTCTTGGCGAAGTCTAATATTCTCTTAAAATAAATCACATCTGAAATAGCATCTGGCAATAGCGTAACCTACCACAGTTTCAGACCAGGTCTGGTCTGGATTAGGGACTTCCTGATTATTGGAATAGCTTTCTGTGCTTCCTAATGAGTGGTTTGGGGGTTTGTTTTGTTTTTTTCTCTCTCCCTCCTTTTTTCAGGTTTTGGTTTCCTTTTATGATATTCCTACAACTCAGAATAATGTTTTCTATTCTTGTTGCCACAGATCAGGCTCCAACACACTTTTTCTATGTTTTGAGTTCTGCAGAGTCTCCTGGAAGTGTTTTCAATTCTTCCACAGGATGCAATGGGATGGCAGCCTTACTAATCCTTTTAGGGTATCTTGTGGACACATCTAGGAATGATATGCTGCTGCACACAGAGACAATAGTGGCAGCTTTTCCCTCTCTGCTGAATTAAGTGGAAACTTACAGAGTTGGGTATCCTAAAACCAGTAATGGAGCTGAGCAAGAGCATAGCTAGGAAGGCCAGATCATGGGCAATATGCCATTGTCAAGTTAGCCACAACTTGGATGGGTTTTAAGGGCTCATTTTTCTCTGTTTATGAAAATTGTTTCATTGTTCCCTTCTTCTCTGGGTGGAAATTTATTTATCTATTTTTCATTCTGGACAAACCTGCACAAGCAAATAGTAATTACTGTCAGGGATGAAATCAGTTGTAGACGTGATATCGCACAAACAGAAATCAAACTTGAACTAAACAAAGGCATATCTATACAGATGAATGGCGAGAGTTACAATTAGAGTTGTACAAACTGACTTATTTCAAAGTTGGGCACCTTCTCATATGCAGAAATCATATAGATAAGATTTACCAATTGGGTTTTATGTCAAGCAAACAGAATGTCTGCTGAGTGGAGCTCCAGCTTGCAAAATTTGGATATAGAGCTCTCCTTTGTGTCATATAAGGTAGTGATGATTTCTACAAACTCAAAAGTCCTTTTGTAGTAGATTATTCTAGTTTGTCTTTTGATCAAAAAAAATAAAAATCATGTTTTGTAATGGAATAATTTATTTTTTTTTTTAGCATGAGCGTGGGTGCTAATCCTGGCAATTAAAATATTATCTGGTATTATTTGCACACCTCTGAACTGAGATCCTATATTTTGGTTCTATGCCAGGTCACAACATGAGAAATCATGTTTAAACTTGCTCTGCTATTGCTTTCATGTCTTCCACATCCATTGCCTGTTCCACAGTCCCTTGCTGCTGCAGTGCACAGCTCCTTCCTCATCCCTGCGGAAACAGAGCCACACAAGTGGGGCTCTCTATTCCTAGGAGGGCTGTTAAGGAAGACATCTTCTCCAGGCTCCTTTGAAGATTTGCAGCACCTGCCTGGAGTTTATGTAGCAGGTAACAATTTGTTTGCCTTTTCCTGGTCTTGTGAAATGGCAGTCAGAATTTTCAGGCTTTTTGTTTGGGGTTATTTCTGCTCTATGCCAAAAGTGATTCAATGATGAATTAAGTAAAAGCAGTCTGTTATAATAGTTTAGATATAAGCAGAAAGCATTTTCTGCACAGGTCAAAGCTGAAGGAAAACAGCAAGTGATGTTCAGCAGCTGCTCTCAATCGCCAGCTAAATACCTCCCTTTATTAGTAAGGGAGAACTCAATATCTGGGAGAAGAGGATTTTGCAATGGGAAAATGCCAGTTGCACAGAGAGAAGGATCAGATTATCATAAGTTGTGAGATGTATAAAGCATCTAGTTATAAGAGCAATCCTTTGCCCCTCCCTTGGAGTTGGGTAGAAGAAGATAGAGGCTCTGGGTGGAGAGATAGGGCAGGATATGTGGGAGTAGAGCTTCTTCCATATCTTGTACCCTAACAGGTGCTTGGGAAAGCTACAGGGAGATTAATTTTCCTGAAACAGAGTTTGGATCTTTCCCTGAGCAGGGCAGTTCTGCAAGTACCAGGCACTGAGCGATGCTCAGGGAACCTAGTGCTGCTCTGGTGTTGAGATGGGGACTGGGGAGTAAGCTTTCCAGGGATTAGACTGAAGCTCTTGTCACCACATCTGATAAACTTGTGCTGCAGTTAAATATGATGAATTACATGTGAATAATTTGTTTAAAACTTACTGTATTTGCAAGCGAAGTGTTAGGCCTTGGAGCTCTCACTCACATCATTATTTTTCATTTTTGACTTTTTCCCCATGGATTAAATTTCAGGACTGGAATGCAGAAAACCTGTGGACATTTCCTCTTTTAATGAAATATCTTGATATCACCAGCAAACCCTGACAAAATAATAAGCCCGTGTTTCTCCAGCTGTGAATAACACATTGCATTGAACTATTTTCTGCTCCTGGCTTGTAGCACAAAAGAATCAGCAAGCTAAAAAACTCCATAAATTACTTTCAGCTATTTTTCAGGCATTAGAGAGACTTGGTTCTTTTATTTTGGTTTATTTTGTGGGGGTTTGTTGGTTTCGGTTTTTTCCTTATGGGAATCTGATGAATCTTGTAGATGAATCCGATAGATTAATGAGTTAACTTAATTGCTTTTTTTCTTTAGTGTTTGCTCTCAAGAGTTCCCTACAGTCTTTTTAGCCTTTGTAATGTTTGGAAGAGAGTACTGCTGTGATGTGTAAGCGAAGCACTGAGCCCAAGTGGAACCCCCTTGAAGACAAACAATAATGAAGTTGTTGCCAGGTAATGTTTTCAATTTGTAAACTCTTTTTGGGGAAGAACCATATTTTTTTCCTAAAGCTATCTGAGAAGCAGTTTCCTGCTCATGAGAACTCATGGTTTTTCCAACCAGAGTGGCAGCAGCTCAGCTAATAAAATGCAGCTTCCTGGACAAGCTGCAGATTAATTCAGTGGTAGAGGGTAAGCTCTGCCTGGGGCACACTTGCAGAGAAAGCCCATACACCCTTTTCCAAGCTTCAAACCCAAGGTGTATGAGCTTGAAAACTTGAGGAGTGAGTGGTCTCACTGGCTTCCACTTTACTGCTGCAAAACTGGAGGAAAACCCAGTTTAAGTGGATGGTTCCCAGGTTTCCAGGAACCTGCCTCAGAAAAATCTGAATGTAGACCAGTATTTGGGGGTCAGCTGTAGCATGAGGGACTCCAAAGAGGTACAAAGCAGGTTGGCTGTGGCATAGCAAACCAGGCTACTGAGCAGGTTTGAATGAAGTGCAACAAGGTTCCTGGTTCCAAGGCAGCCTGCCAGGGAGTAGAGTTGGTTTGAATCTCAGCTCTGTGGTGATAGAAGTTCACCAAACTAAAGTAAATTTCAATAGACGTCTTGAAACTAACACACTGCCTTTGCTGGAACATTTCAAGCAGCTTTATATTCATAACTGGCTTCAGAAATAACAACTAATAAGAGACCAACATTATGAAATAATTTCCCAAGTCATGCACAGTTCCTTATTACACAGGTATGTGCTGCTGCTCTGCTTTGGATTCTGCATACCTTAAGATAATGGCTCAGGGGGGTTGATTAACAGTGTCATTTAAGTCAACGAAATATAACTTTTTTAAACTTATATATCATGTTTTCAGGCTTTCCCTAAGCATATCAGATCTCAACTGGCAGGTTACATGTCATAATCACTCTGAAATATTTAATTGGACATGTTTTATACCTACTGTAGCTGTTTTTTAATCTCCTCCAGCATAGGATAAATAGAATGGCATTATGTTTAAGAAACCCACCTTGGAGATGTTTATTTATATATCCACACTTTCCTAACTTGTTTCCATTAAAAAAACCAACAAAAAAACCAAACAAACAACTAACAAAGAAAAAACCCCCCACAAACCCAATACAAAAAGAGCAAAAACCTAAAACTTTTATTCCTAATTTGTTTATTACGTCCTTTGCAAATCAGTGGAAGAATGCAAAAATTACTGCATAGAAACAAGAACAAAATACTCTTTTGAGGAATGTAACATGATGATTCAAATGTGGAAGCTGAATAGGAAGATGATTAAGAATGGAAGCAGAGTCATGAAAATTCACATTCGTACTGTAGGTTAAAGAGTTTTTGAAGCGGTTCTTCTTTTATGTTTTAGTGACCTTTATCTCTAACTACCTTCAATTGTATTTGAAATTTATTCCCACAAGCTCTGTTACTTCACATTCCTGTAATACTTTGCATCTTACACAGGTAAACTCAATATCCTCCATCTATTGTGTCCCATTCCCTAGCTGCTCGTGACATGCTGTGGGTGACTCTGAACTCTATGCACTGAAAGGTCAGCGTTTCCACTAAATTAAGCAAATAACAGAAAAGCTCTATTGCAGCCTCATCAGAGAGACTAATGTGCGTTGCTTTCCTCTCCTGTCACTATTTTTCATGAAAGATGATAAGATGTTTTGAAATGGCCTAATGGATTTAGAATTGATGGGGAAAAGAATGTGGAGAGAAAATGGACCTGAAAGAAAAAGGCATAGATTTTTTTCCCCAGGAAGCCAAGCTGAGCTGTCATATGCTGAGCTAAGCTGGCAGAAGTGTTCAGTGGACCCTCTTGCCTAGCACATCTTAATATTTGGTTGTATCACTGCAGTGACTTTGAAGCAAGCGAGAAATCCAACAAAATATGATTTTAAAAATGTTAAATTCATTTTGCATGGATGGAGATGACTGTTGAAGCTGCAACTAGCAGGAGAATGGGCCCCCTACCTTACTAGTGGCTTATGTACAGACTTGTGTGATTATTACTTTATTAATTGAATTAATTGGAAAATGTAGACAAATATCCTGGTTTATGAATTGTTTGCCTGGTGCATGGTTCTTACTTTAAATGTTCATTATTCATAGTTGTTATTTGCATAGTATTCTGGGATCATGGCAATGCATGTTTTGTCTCATGATATAATTTCACACTCTTGCTAGGTGATTCTCAAAGCTGCCGGAAACTCAAGATGGCAACGTGATCCCTGCACCATAACACCTTTCTTTCTGCCACTTTTCCATCCGTCATTTTGATATTTTGTTGTTGCTCATTCAGTAGACTACTCTGCTGTCTCTTCTTATTACCTTGGTTTTCCATCCTTTGACTTTCCAACATTGCCCATCAAAAACTCACCTTCATATTGAAGTGTGATATCAAGGAACTGCTTTAATTCATGGATTATCATGAATGTCTGCATGTTTATGATCTTTTTCATATATTTTAGCAAAGTACTGTCTTCTTCCAGTATAATATTTATGTAAAAATAGCTGCTGCATGTGCAAATGCAGTAGTCTGCAGCGCCATAGTTTTGACCCTTTCATAATAAATCACAGTACTTAGATGTCACACATGTGAGTAGAAATGCACACTGCCTACTGCGTGTAGCTATGAAGCAGCAACCCTCTTGCCTTTGCTCTGCATTCACACCACTGGGAACTCCCTTCCACTATCACTATGATTTTAAGTGAGAAAGCACCTGTGCCAAGTAAGTCCTTTCACAAGTTCAAAGCATTCCTTAAATGATTCTAGCAAATCTATTCATAAGAGGCCACAAAAATTGACTTTAAATCTTTAATTAGATGTGCTTATTCATAATGTGCATATTGGTAATTGTCTTTATTGATAAGGAGAATGGGGTTCATGTTGGACTTGGACTTTACTTCTTACACGTGGACTTAACCTCTTTACACTGTTGCATTCACTAGTTATAAGAATGAGGGTCAGAGTCATAAGAGTACCAAACATGCCATGCTGTTGCTTCCAAAGCTAATTACGAGGCAGAGAAACCCTGTGATTAAGATACTCACATATTTGCATTTGGTCTGGGTTGAAGACCCAAATAAGAAAAGTATGCTAGTAGGTCAGTCCTTCATGGCAGAAAAGGCTAAAAGCCTTTGTGTCCGTTTGCAGCAGCAGGAGACAGCAACTGTGGAGAAGGAGACCTAGCAAGTCACTGATAGCTTCATCCATCCACAGAATAAGATATGGACGGACAAAAGCAAGCCATGGGCAGGATATAGTTCTTTTTCTATGCTTTCTCATGATCTTTTCTGGCTGTTGCAGCAAATACTGTCTTTTAGTCTTAAAAACAGACATTAACTTGAGGTGTGTTACATAAAGCGAGGCTAATCTATTAGAACAAATACTTGCATTTAGATCTTTAGTTTTGTGGGCGGCCAACATCTATGCGTACCGCCAACTTGATTTACGTGATCTTCAAACTCATGAATGCCTGTGATCCTCCAAGCAAGAAGCCATTAGGCCATGATCTTGTGCAATTATGTTAGGGTGTTCAGAGTGAGGTCCCATTTTTATGTCTCAAAGAACCACTTAGAAAATTAGACCTCTATACAAAGAAATCCTGTCATCCTTTAAGACATAACCATCCATTATATAAAAAAGAGGAACTGAATTTTTTTGTTGATTCTGAGGTAGGAAAGTACTTTCATGTCTTTCTTCTCCCATGTGAAATATTGACTCTCTGTGAAAGAAAGAATAAGCCCAAGCCAACTGAGAAGCAGAGTAGTAAGATATGTTTCTAATTCTGTAAGCCAGAGGTAATTTTAAAGTTCACAGTAGTTAAAAATGGGCGGATTAGAAAAAGTCAAAACCTACAATACTGGACTACTGACTGTATGCCTCGATAAGTACACAGACCTTTTCTCCTCTAATTTCCTCGTTGCTTAGTATGACTAGGAGCAACATTTGAACTGCTTTATAAGAGAATGCTTCCAAGAAAATACTTTATATCTCTTAGTTATTACTATTGAAAATGTCTAATGGTTTTCATCATCTGAATATTTTAAGCAGGTTCACTCTGAGTATTGCAGATCTGCATTATTCTATTTAGCTCCTTTTAGCTGAATGATCCTTTAGTGAGTGAAAAGCTCTAAGGCAGGAACTGGTTCAAATTTTATAGGAAAATGTTGCTGTTTTCATTAGGTAATGGAAAAAATATCTGTAACTATGGGAAAAGCTGTGATATGAGCTATTAGGCACCAGAGAATTCACCCTAGAGAAGCCCTTATGTCCAAGTTGCAGAAAAGACTTCTCATGAATATTAAAAATTTAGATCAGATAGAGTTCTTTAGGAAATTTGGCTTCACTGGTTCTGGTGTTCAAAGAATTGCTGTTTGCTCTGTTGCCTCTAAGTAAAAAAACGTGCTGAATGCCACTCAGTTTTTTTTGATACAAATCAGAAATGCCTTCAGTCTCTAGAAAAGCAGTTACATATCAAATTTGTCTGGTGTACAGGGATTTCACATGGAGACAAGACATCTAGGCTTCAGCTGTTGTAAGCACAATGTCCAGGGTGAGGAACCATCGCACCACCTGCATCCATCTGAGGTGGGGCTATACTGCTTTTCCTTCTCTTACTGCATAGACCATCCCATTTTCAGTAGGAGTATACCTATATAGTGCACTGGCATCACTGTAACCACAGTACTGAGATGCATTAGCACAGCTGGACAGCTTTCAGTATAGGCCCTAACATTGGTATTTTATATACCATACAGCTATAATCTACAATGTGGTTCCATAATATTCCACTATTTCAGGATAAATATGAGACTCAAAGGCAAAATCTTATCAAATCATAGTTTAAGTGATGGTATTTAAATAGATTTTCAGTGAACAAGAATGTCCTCAGCATAATATGCTGCTGCTTATACACTAAGGCTACTGTCATAATGTAACCCAGGTTGCCACCAGTGTTGGTTAGACTGGAGCTATCAAACCATTTATCATACCATGACTCAACTCCTAAATAAGAAACGTTGTTACCTGCCTCCCTTCTTACACAAGTTTTGGAAATTAAATCTTTTAAATATGGTGAAAGCACGTAATTTTCCTGAATGGTTTTTTGGCTAAACTGATTTGTTTTTAGAAAGAAAGATACCTATAACTTAGAACTATATGAGCTGGACAAAGTATATAAATGGGAAAAAATTAGTATCTTAATTAAATGTACTTAAAGTTCATCATGATGATTAATGGTTCTCTAAGCTTTTGAGGGTGCCCCAAAAACCATGTATTAAATCAAGAAGATCTTTTGAAAATGTTATATTGGGAGGTGATTATCAGAAGTATCCAATTATTAAGGATGCATGTATTTTCTCAAGTTCTTTAAAGATGAATGGTTGCATGTATACATCTCTCTTCTTACAGAAAAAGAGCCTTCTTATACTGCAGTAGTAAAAATAGTTTTAGTGTGCTTAATTTTTTAGGCTTTCTGAGTTGGCCTAGACTCATTGCTGGACTTCAACCTACAGAAAAAGGTTGTGCTTTTCCATAATTAGATGAGCAATTCTGCACAAACTTCAGATTACAGATTGCTGCTAGATTGCATACATTATGATTCTTTTGATCTTCCTTATTACATTATCAGTCCAATTAACTGTACCAGTACATTGGTTTAATGGGACATTAAATTGGTGCAAAATTGTGTTAGTTGGGGCCTGAGCCATTGGCTGCTCTCCAAGTTGCATCATGCTGTGCTACCAGCTGTGGGCAGCTTCCAGGGAGGGAAGGCTCTCATCTGGCTCTTAGGGCAGTGTGAGATGCATTAGACATACTGCCAAAGGACAGAGAACATGTGTGTAGCATGATGAGTCATAGCTGTCTGGAAACTCTTGATACGCCACATAAATGTATGTAAGCCTTAGCAACTCTAACAGTAGAATCTGGAAACTTGGAGGTTTCAGCTGCTAAAGTTCACCCTGACAGGCTCATACATGGTTTTACTAGAGATGTGCAGTGCATTCCTTGGGTGTAACTGGGAAATGAACTCAATATATTTATCTGGGCACCTATACACACACAAGGATTAAACATTTGTCAATACAGAATAGAAGAAAGTACCCACTTGAAACATATCTATACTCTGCCCTTATACATGTGACCTACATGCAGATGTAGGTGCATTCTGTGCACTGGCAGATACAGATAAAGATGTCAACTTCATTAGTCAAAAAATCAGAGAGTAATGAATCATTTCCACCGTCGTGCCTCATATCCACATGAAATTTATCAGTAAATTAACCTCTCTTTGAAACAAAAAAAAAAAAAAGAGGTCACAAAAATAATTCTCCAAGCATCACCAAAATTCCACTTTTCCCCAGTGATTTTCAGTAAGAAGCATCTCCTCATCCTATTCACATATATTACCTGGAGTCAGGCATTTACATATTGATGAGGAGCATCTTGCTTTTTTGATTTGACTTTGCATAGGAGAGTGTGTTGCTGCTCTACCCAAGGCAGAACCTGTTGCATATATGCCCTTCTTGGTGCTGTTCTTATTACATTAGTCTCTTGTCTTAATGCCTTGGCCATTGTTGCAGTCCTAAAGCTTAGACTTAGCTTCATAATGTTAACCATTTGATTGAACTTTCATGGGTAGAGTTATGCAGATTTTCTCTCTCTCATTTTAAAGTCCTGGAAATTAGGTTGCAGGCAGTCATCTGAATTTACAGAGGCTGGTGTGGTATACATGTATGTTCATGGCTCATTTTCTCCTAAATGCAGGAGAAGACCCTTTTGGGTTCACTTTATAGCACTCACAATTCTGTCTCAATCTAAGACGTAAGGAGATCAAAATGCAAATGTGCTTATTGTGTTACTCTTATCACATCATGATTACTGGTGCATGCCTCCAAATCAGGTTCTGTGGATCAGAAAACCCAACAAAAACAAACAAATAAACAAACAAATTTTGAAATATAAACCAACCAAAAATAAAAACCAAAATATATCAGCACAATTAATCCTAGCATGGTATATTGTGTAATTTCTAGGAGGGAGGCTACCAAAAAAAAAAAAAAAAAAAAAAAAATGGACATTTCCCCTTTTTTCTTTGAAAACAAGAAGATATCTTCAAATATTTCACAAGTTATACATTTTCCTAGGTGCTGTGAATATTTTCCCCTTTCCAAAGGAAAGCTGTGTTTTCAGATTGTAAGAGATTATTGGACTCTTATCCCTGTAATAAAATTCAGTAAATCAAGTGAATGACGTGTTTAGTGAAACATGGCACAACATCGATTGTAGCTACCCATTAAGTCAAGACATCAAATATACCCTTGTGACACTGTACTAGGTATCACTGCTGGAATTGCAAAACTTGCTGGTAGTAGCAACTGAGCTCAAAATAAATATTGTCCTTAACTCATGCCATAGTGACATTAATGGTTCATAATATCATCCAGTGATCAAAGCCTTTTGGGAAGACACAGATGTGGAGGGACAATTTTCTGGGAAATCCACATCCACTTTTTTATTGAAAAAGGTGCACCAGGTTTGAAATTGAATAGATGTTTACTTTAAAATATTCAGAGAAATTCTGATCTGTATGCTCTTATATTTTCAATCTTTGCAGAAACCTAATCACTGATGTCTCTAAATATGAGAGGCATCGGAGTGTTTTGTCAATTAAATATTGTATCATGAAAAGCAAATAAATGCATTTCTATTCAGTGCCTCTCAAACTGCAAGAGTTTTTCTGAACCTATGCTTATCAAAATTCAGTCATAGATTTAGACTGTGATCATGGTCTTCGTCTTGAAAGCCTTATTTAAATACTCCTTTACATGAAGTTTCTTTTTGTAGTAAATGTTCTTGACTGATCAGTAGGAAGCTGAATGTCTGGGGTCCAATTCCCTTCATGTGGATTCCATCAAAGTGCCAGCTGCCCTGTTATGTCCCTTGGAGTATCTATCAGATGGCTGATGGGCTGTGCTATCACCACCTTTCCTCTTCTGTAGGTCTTATCAAAAAAGTCTGACTTAAATTCACTTTGGGATTTGAGGACTTTGCATAGACACGCCATCTTTTTCCCCATCTGACCATCACAATCCATCTACAGGCAGTCCTTATATCTTGGAAGCATTTTGGCAAGCTGGCAACCCACAACAGATACAGAATCTATAACATTCCCCTATTAATATTCTCACAATATTCTAAACCAGCCAGAAGGGATTTCTTCCCACCCCATGTTTTACAAACAAATGCAATTTTGCAATTACTCCTGTGATAATCGTATTTGGCCCTTCTTTTGTTTAATGTGTTTCTAATACATACTTCTGTTTGAAAGCAGACATGATAGAATTGTCATATGGTAATACCAAATTTAGTCACAATGCTTTTTATATGTCTGGTTTCATTAGTCAGGTGTGCAGATAAGATAAACCTAACATACCTTTTTATACTTGTTCATTCTTTTCATAAATAAATACTGTTTTGAGGCTTTACTTGTAGCTTTCAGAAGCAATTTACTTCCCTCAGAGAAGAGTACTACCGTTAAATACAACTCTACTTCTTTAGAGAATTTATAATCCTCTAAGGAAGAACATATTTCAAATCAAAGGAAATAATGTCCTTTTTTTTTTTTGTGCAGAAAAGACACTATATTACACCCTTCGAGTCGCTGAATTTAAAGTTGTTCTAAGTAGGAATTTGCATTTTTGCCTGCAAATACTTCATGGAGACCTTAAATGTTCTATTAATTGAAATATGTGATCGACAAAATTGGCTTAAATTTAGTAGGAGAAATAAGCACAGGATTCTGTTGTTTGTATGTATCTGGAACTGTTTAGAAAATGGAACTGTCCTTTATACATTCATGTAACTGCCAAGAACCAAACTTGTCTGATGGTATCTATCATAAGTAATAGCTTGGCAATATCTTTAATTTCTAGAAATATTCCATGTCCTTAACAGTGGTCAAGGAACGTCATATTTTTGTTTTCAGTCTTCACTCCTTGTCTCATTTGAACAACTCACCAAGAAAAAGTTAGTTATGAATATAATAATTATTATAAGAATAATTTTTTAGTATCATCTGAAGAACAGTTTGCTAAGGAATATCTTAGAAGTCTTCAAAATACTCAACTTCCTCTTGCAAACTGGAAACGCAAATGTTTGCGCAGTAATATTTGTCTAGGTACAAATAGTGTTTCCTAGTACCTCTCTTTGATGCATCACCTCTGGTGCTTGGTAATAGCAAAGTACAGGAAGTGCCATGGGAGACACTGCAATCTAAATGAACCAATGTCAAGAACAATCTTTAGGGAAGCAGCATGGTAATTAAGATCCAGGGAATACTGACATTCCCTTGAGTGGCTCAAGAACTGGAATAACCACTCTGTTTTCCACCTGCAGTTGAAGAGACACCATCAATGAAACCACAGAAGAGAAATGTCTTTACACTATCCATTTTGAATCATTCCTAAGTACTGGACCCTGCAGGTTTCATATGAGCCATGGAAGGGCATTTCCAGCTTTGGAGAAATTTGTCTTGAGATATATACTTGTCTGCATTTTAACTATTTTCTTCAGTGTCTCCCCATCTCTTCTCCATGTCCAGGCACACAAACATTGCAGTTAGCAACAAATAGCTCCATCCTATTGTTACGCAAACAGGCTGAGTTTAAAGAATAATTAATTTACACCTGCTTTTTCTTTTCATGATTGTCACTTCCACAAATAGTTTTCTTATTTTAACACACACATGCTTTAATGTACTGAAGCATTTTGAAGGCACAGTCAGGGACCAAATATGAAAACGAACTGTACACTGGTATAGTTTCATCACCACCAGATACTATGGCAGTAGAAAAACATCATCAACCACTCATTGCAGTTCATATTTTTCTGGGCTTTATCTAGTTTGTGGTGAAGTCATTGCAAATATATCTTTTAACACCGAGTAAACTGATACTCCAAAATATCAACTGGGAGATGCAAATATTAATTTTGGTAGTGAAAAACTTATATATTAGTTATATAAAATGCCTACTACTGGCACTGGAAGAAGAAATTATAGAAGTGCTAGTGATTAACATATCTGGAAGATGGCTGATTTTTTATGATATACAATAAAATCACAGAAAATAAAAATTGAATGCAATAAGAACTAACATATTTGAATAGCGAACTGAAGATATAAACTATGACACATATGTAAGATGAAGTAGTGTTTTATGAAGCATTAAGCTTCCGAGTGTATTTTATTTAATGCCAGATCTTAAAACTTAAGGCTAAAACACAGAGTGTTTTAGGAAGTGTTGAAGGAAGTGCATTGACAGACTCATATAAAAATATTAATTCCCAGTCTCTTCATTAGCAAGCAGACTTTAACAATGTTCTTTGGCATTACCAGGTATCAGCTCATCTGTAGCCCTCAAAGCTCAATCAAAATCCCATTTGTTTCTTTCTATCCTCAAAATCATAATTTTGTACCAAAAATTCTATATACATTAGAAGGTATGGTAAATTTTATGAATGATAGACTTAAACAACCTATGAGCTCAAATACATGAAAGTTTTGGGGGCAATATCAGATTTTACTTTTTATTTTTGCATTTTGAAGTCTTTTGATGTGGATACAAAATGCCTAATTTTGAAAATGTTACCACAAAACCGTAGGGAAATTATTCATACTTATACTTTCAGTCCTAGCAAAATGTCTGTCTAGATGGACTCCACTTCCCATAAAATGTCCCCAACCTTCCATCTTGCTGAACTATTCAAGTGAATTAGCTTTCACAGTGCATTGTGGGAACTGGGCTGCTCCACTTTCCAACAGAACAGGCATATATGATCTCATAAGTATGTTTTTTCATTTCTTTGTTTATTTTCTGGTTTTGTCTGAAAGTCATAATTTTTCACACAAAATTGTGAAAGATAGTGTTCAAAAAATAATTTTCTCATGAAATTCTAGGTGAAAATTTCCAGTTAACTTTAGCATTCACATCATTATGGATCATATTTTGGTAGACAACTTGATGCATCCTACTTACTCTGTGAGAAGCAATTAAAACTTTTCCTAATGGACATAATGCATCTCTAAAATACACAAAATGCATTCCTTCAGATTTTCATTTCCTGAAACCAGACTTGAATTTGTCTCATTATTCTTTTCAACTGAAAAGGAGAATAATGCCTTATGTTTTCATATGGCACTATATCAAATTGTTTCTAGCTATCAACACCAAAATCAGTTGCATCCACGGGGATTTGGCCCTGTGCTTATTAAACAGTAATATCTTTGTCAACAGATAGATTTTATGCTGCTGATATCCTGACAAGTCACTAGAATGAATCTGAAGATTCCCCAGCCATAACACAATCCTATTTTAACCTTGGTTATTTTTAAAATCTCAGTTTAAAAAACATGACAAGCATCAATGCTTAATGCAAATGCCTAGCAATGCGTGTTACCTGGTAACCAAATGGATGGTATGTTAGAGAGGGAAGTGGCAACAGCAAGTGAACATATGCCAGATCAGCTCCTAGCAGATATAGAAATGGTCACCATGGATTTTGCCACATCAAAAAAAAAAAAAAAAAAAAAGTTTGTCATGACCTAGTATAAATTAATGGAAGGAAACAGGGTTTTCCTTTTATATACTTCTATGAGGGCAGAGGACATTCACAGAGCTATCAGAAGCTGCTGGAAGTGTCACTTTTGTCCACGAGGGAGAAAATTTCCAAGAAACAGGGAAGAAAATGTACAACATTTGTCCAATAAAACAAGCCTGGAAAAGTGAACTGCAACATCGCAAGAGAATCTGGTCACAGTCTAAGTTAACTGAGTGACTGACAACACTCCTTCTGCTTCATTGGCCAAAACAGAAAATATTTCCTGGAGAGATCAGAATTTATTTTCTTTCAGAGATTTCAAAGATTTCTTTCTTTGCTCTGACCTTTCCTCAAAAATTCATCGTGCTGGAAATCCGTCATCTCAAAAACACGGGCATTTTTTTTAGCTGGGAGAGGCAATCTCAGGGCTCTGCTACAGAGGGATTCACCAGTGGTCATATTCTAAAAATACAGTAAAAGCTTGAGGTATGACTACATTATCCAAATAGATTGTTTTCTGTGAAAACAGGAAGAACACACAATTTTTCCAAAGGAAGCTTTTATTTAAAAACTTTTAAAATGACTGTCAAAATAGCCTAGAAATTAAGCAGAAATCAAAATTATGCAGATAGCAACTGAAGTATTGGAGCATCATAAAATATTTCTATTTAAGGAGGCATCGGTGTATGTTTTTTATTTCCTAGTGATATACAGGACAACCACAGTTTATGCTGCCTTTGAAGTGTTTGGGTTTGCAAAGGAACTTTAAAATAGCTTCCAAAAATGGCTGTTTTTCTGCAGCTATTCTTGGCTGATGCCTTATGTTGAATCACTTTAGACTAATGCTGGGAGTAGAAATGTCAAAGGCCTAGGTGAAAGTAAAAATTAGTTCCAGACAGTCTGTCATACCTTTACAGAAGTGACACGCAGTTCTGGGCTCCTCTGGCTCATTTTTTAAGCCTATACCAAGTGGCATACTCTGCTCTTTCACAGGAGCCGCAGAATCCAGTCCATCCCAGGTTCTCTGTTGGATTTCAAATTATGTTGATAACTGTGGAATGTATTGCAAATAGCCAGTTTAGCAATGCTTTGATTTCATCTATGAAACTTCAGACTTCAGAAAAAATAGTGAAGCCTAGTTGTTAACAGAAGGCACAAAAATCAGACCACTAACACAATTAGTAGGAATTAGAAAAAGGCCAAAGCCTGGAAGAGAAAAACAGTGCCCATTCCTCACGGAAATTTATCTTCACAATGGATGCTTTCTGTTTCTCTCACAAGACCATGGGAGCACAGTTTGTGCTTGTTCAAACCACAGTCGGAGCAGCTTACTTCATTAAGAAGCGTATTTATCTGTTCTTCAGTTACTTTCCAGATTTTTCAGTCTGTCCCATTTATTAAATATATCCCAAATAACTAATCAAAAAGCTTTTAAGAATGTTTACATGCAAAAATGAAGAATAAATTATTCAGTACCTGAAATCTAATCAGACAAAAATTTCTGGAAAGTACTTAGCTACATGCTCACATCCTTCCTCAAGAATGCAGTAGGCATTCACCAAAGAGGCACAGGGCTTGTGCCATCTGGCTCTGTTGCACTGACACAGCTACAGTCCCAACTGGGAATGGGTTTCATAGTGTAAAACTGGATTTCCAGATAGTGTGTATAGAGGGAGAGAGGCTGCAGGGCTGCAATTTGCCAGAAAAAATCCCTTGACCACTTTTGTGGAGCTCTTGTCCCTCCACGCTTCCCTTCCAGCCTCCTCACACTGCAGGAGCACTTCAGTTCAGGCTGCCCTGCTACTGTTGCTGAAGGATTCTCCCTTGAACCAAATGCATTACTGGTTCTGTCTCCACATTTTCCGGTCTGGCACCTCGGGCACCTAAGTGATCAACTAAATGCCTTTCTAGATACATGTTTGATAATACCTCAGGACTTGAAATTGGGTTTTTGTCTATGTGAAGCCCTGTACTGCACAAAATACTTTCTGTTCCCTGGTTTCAGAAGGGAGGTCCGGATCACAGACCTGCCAAAAGATGGAGTCTGTTATTAGAAAAGCATAGAAAAACAAGCAGGACAAAAAAAGAGGTGTTGCTTTTCAACAAACATTTGAAAGTTCATCACCAATCTTATGTTTGACTAATACTGTGATGGCAGACCCACAAATGCTTGCAATAATTAGTGAAGAATATTTGCAAAAGCTTTTTTGTGTGGAATCTGTAGGCAGAGATCTCAACCTGGTAACTGTACAGGGAAGATTTATGTGCATGCAGCACAGCAGTTTCTAAACATGTTCCAAATGTTGTTTCAGCTCCACCATGGTTTATTAATTCCCACTATAGATTGACTCTGATTTTAGTACAGGGGGTGTTTTTGTCCTTGCATGTTAAATGAGTGGGGTTGCTTAATATTTTTACTAATGAGGACACCAGATACGGAACTTCTCCTGGAGCCTTTAGCAATAGGGATTTGTTTCTAGCAACGTGTCATCCTCACTTCAGTTCTCAGTTACATTGATGGCATTACTCAAGTGACAAAAATAGCAAGATTATTGCTCATGTATGTATGCATTGGAGTTATTTGCATAAGATTGACAGGGAATGCCTGCCTGTCCTTACAAACAAGCCAAAAAAGGAAAATGCCTTATGATGTTGCAAAATGGCACGTGAATTACCTCACTTTCTCATCTCAGTCTGTCTCTCACTACAACTCATGTTATAGACACAGCGAATACTCTAAAGCTTGAAATGGATATGTCACTTACAGCCAGAAGACTCTTTTAAGCTTGCTAATCCACTGGAAAAATAGCTCATTCCTTTGAACAGTGAACACTGTCAATTGAAAACAGTATCAAGACTGAAATTTTATAAATACATATAAAGAAATATTCATATATATGTCAGTTTAAATGTTTAATGTTTATAGATTTAAACATACATGTGTATATGTATTTTGTGAGTGTGTATGTATCTTATGTGTACACAAATGCCTAGATAAAGAAATGAAAATGTATTCCTACAAACTAATGTGGCTATGAAGGAAAATCACTTTCCTGCCATAGTTTCAACCAAGAATTATGGAGCTGCCAGTAGGACAGTTAAAATGACTGTACAGAATTAAAATAATTTACTTAATGATTTAAAGTGAAAGAAAAATGAAAGAGTGAAAATAAAAGCAGCATAAAGCAACATATAAATATTTATTTTTTAAACACTTACTGGTAAAGTAAAGCTGGGCTTGCCAGTCCATGTACAGTCCTGCCCTCTGGAAGCCTGAGTATCTGTGAGAAGTTTTCCAGATACAAGTTTTAATGTCTAACTATAAAGGCAAAAGAATCTAACAAATTTCAGGCACTAGCAGAGCTGGATGCCTGCCTGAATGCATATGTTCATGTGTATGTGTGCTTATGCTTACATGTGATGATGAAAAGTAGGAATCAAAGAATCTGAATGATCTGGACAAAAGAAAGAGCTACTTGTCTAATTTTTGTTTAATGGCAGGTTGCTATTACTAAAATGTACTGGTAGTTTTTGAAGTCAGAAACGAAAGGAATTGGTTCATCACAAACTTCAGCGAGAGCTGAGGGGTGGCCACTCTCTCTGTGAGCTGAATTTTGGCTGAGGTCATGAGAAACCCTAGCAAAGAGTGAGCATTAGTGAGAGGCTCGCTGGATGTTTATGGCATCAGCCTCACAGGACTTGTAGAGAAGGCAGAAGGTGTTAGCACAAGAATTGTTTACCAACTTCTCAGACAGTTTCTGTTGTGGTTCACTTCTGAATAACGCCTTGATTCTTTTCATTTCATCTGTGATTTCACAGTGCAACAGAAAAAAGTCACGAACATCTGACTGCCAGTAAAACCCCTCTCTTGTGTGTTCCTGTTGCCTTGTGGACAAATGAGGCATGCACGACAAATACTTACCCTGGGTCAGTTTTTCTGTAGCAAACTAATCGTATTTTCTAGAAGGCCACTAATAGCACTGAAAATTAAATGTAAGGTTTTCTTTGGGTTATTGTAACTTCTCAGGAAAAGCGATTTTAAAGGCTTAACAACTTAAGATACAACACAAGAGCATGTGAACACACACAATCATTTATGGAAATTTGTTGGTTGAATATTTCCTTTCATGCCCTCTGGCACAGGAGACTTGGGCACATACGTCAGTTTATTTTATTGTTTCTACAGCCTACACTTCTAAATAACAACTGAAACGGTACTGAAGGCAAAGACTTGGCAAGCTTAAAAAATGTAGTAAATGGTTACACAGACAGCAAGAATAGCCAGTTATAAAAGCAAACACTAAGAAAAATAAAGAGATTTAGATGCATAAACCCCTTGGGTTGTATGGCTCAGTTGTAACAGTATTTATCAACAGATGCAATAGATTGTCTTAGAATAAATTCTGACTGGTGTGCCCATGAGCAGATTACAGCATCCTCCACTGCCTGTCCCTCACTCTTGATGGTATATTTACTTCTCTTAATGGCTTGGATATGGAGATGATTTCAAGTGTAGTTTTTCATGAGGGTACAAAACACATAATATCAAAACAATTGAGATGTAAACACAAAAAAAATTGGTAGAGACAAGCACAGATACAGACTGCTACATGTATTTTTTCCAAATAAATCTGAATTTCTCTTCACTTACTTTGGTAACTTAGCCAGAAATGCTTTGGTTATGTGGTAGTACATGTGATGTAATTTAGAACAGATAATGCTACCAGGACTTTGTTACTCTCCCTTTGATACTGACCAGGATAATCCACTTCAAATGACCGCAAAATAGTATACTGAAAGCAGGAATATTTTCCTGGTCTGTTGTTAGCAATACAGTTTGATCCTTCACCTGGGACTGCCTAAACCAATTATGTCTATTTTTATTCATATGCATTTCTAATTCTACAGTTTCTGACTCATTTTCAATTTGTGACAATGTGTCCCTCATGTCACCAACCTGAGCCTTTAGGTTAACCTGATGTGTATGGAAAATCGGAACTTCATGAACCAGGATAGGGGAGCAGAGCTTTACATATTGATAAATTCTTATAGTCTTAAAATCCATTTACTTTCAATTTCCATGGCTGTCTGCACTGTTTTATGTTCTTATATAAGCGTCATGACTGATTAGCATCTAATTATGAAAAGAACAGTTTAGCAATGTGGGGTTTTTTATTTTTAAGGATAAAAGGACTCTTCTAAAGTCTTTCTAAATGACTTCAACATACATTGTTTGAAAGCTGTTCTTGAGTGTGGGTTAATGATTTTTCTGGCTCACATGTATATATATCCCCTGACTCTTACATTTAGAAACAATGATCAGAGGAAACTATGAGAGAGTTAATTATGTCCTGTCTGTCATTCATGACATATTAAATACTTCCGCTGTACATGATGGTTTTCAGATTAGATCCAACATCACCTACTGTGACAATTGCCATTGATTTTTACTGCTGGGATGGGAGAAATTAAACGTTACATTACCAAACAACATCACATAGTTAGATGTACTATGGTAAAAGTTTAAAGTAACACATGTATATTAAAATTTAATGTTAAGGAGCCTTTAAAATGATTTCTTTTTAAACAATTCCATGTTTCACTTTTCCTGAATGAACTGATACATCAATGCTAATAATATTCATCAAATTTAATGAAGCTCTACCTCTAAAATTGATGAAGTAGCATTGTCATATATTCAGTGCTATTTCAGTATCGATATCTTATTTCATAATGAACAAGTCAGTTTATTTCCATGTGATGTGACAAAAATAATTTTCAGCAAATACTGTTCCTAAAAGCATCACTTCTTATATTTCTTCATTCTCAGATAAATAATACTGGAAATTTTAGAAATATCCCATAGCTGAAATTCTGACAGAAATTTAACTTCCAGTAATTGTTTTATTTTTATGACAATGTCATTTGTTCATCTGAGTTAGCTCCCAACAAGCATAAAGAATATATTTTCTTTTAAATTTGAATACAATTTGACCATGTGTGTATAAAGACATGAATTTTGCGGAACTGTTGAACAGGTTAATCTCAAAAGCCACAGAGTTAACTCACCAGTTCTGACAACAGCTTTGTCATTAATATTGCTGTTGTATTTTGCAAAGCAATTCAAAGGCTATTGCTCTAGGATAGCCAGTCTAGAAAAATAAGACTTGGAAGTTACATATCACCAGAATCCTGAATAAATCCTTGTACAAGAGCAGTTGCCTTATGTTCAAATTCAATACTATGAAATTCACCGTAATAGATGATAGATATGATAAATTGTATAAATTCAGTGCTGTAAAATGATAGGAGGGATCTCACAGCCACTCACTGAGGAATCATTTTGCTTCAGCAGCCCTGAAGAGTTAGACATAGACATTTGAACCTAAGCTTATCCTGGTTTTGCTGCAAAGCTGCACTTTTAGCTGGGTTAGCATTCATTGCATGCTGTGAAATTAGACCAGAATTTCCCCTACAGTAAAATCAAAACATTATTTTAAACAATTTGTTTTTCATTATTCAAAAAGCAAAACATGCAAATAAGACAGAACTAGGGAGCAGCGCCAGTTCAGTGCTTAGTATACCTACAGGGGTTCAGAGCTCCTATGCATGTCCATGATCCTTGGTGCAGCCAGGAGGCAGGTGGAATCTCCAGGCAGTGGGGAGGATGTATTTTGCCATTGAATTTTTTAACAGCTAAAATCTGCATCAGGGAAGCTTCAGACTGGACATCAGGGAGTAAGTCCTTACCAATGGGGTTGTCAAACACTGGAACAGGCCTTTCTAGGGAAGGTGGTTGATGCACTATATCAGTGTTCAAGAGGCGTTTGGATAATGGCCTTGATAAAAGGTCACTCCTGAATTAGTCAGGAAGTTGGATGAGATGATCGTTTTAAGTCCCTTCCAAAAGAAATAGTCTATTTCATTCAATTCCATTCTATTCCATTCCATTCTGTTCCATTCCATTCACTGAAGTGCTTTAGGGGATGCTGATATTCAGGATACATGTCATTGCTATTGGTTTAACGAGTAAGAGAGACATTGGTAAGAATTAAAAGATATCAGTAAGAATCCAAACTAGCCAGTTCACAAAGGTTTGGTGTTTGGTTTTGATGAGAATTTCATAACCACCTTATAGTTTTAACCCTCTTGATAAGATTTCACTTGTTTCTGCCTGATCAGACTCTAGACACACTACAGAAAAATTAATATTTAGAAACACAGCAGCTGTGTCAGATACTTAGATTGTAGTTCTCTAGAATAGGATCTAGCTTCAATGAAATTGATAAGAATGGGATTTAAACTAGGCTGTGGTCCCTACAGCTGCTATCTTGGGTTACCTTTCAACATATAGAAAATAAGTCAGACTCTTTTAAAATCCAGAAATGCCGATTTTACATTAGTATCTGTTTTAAGCATGAAATTAGAAAGGCAAGTCTGGACAATATTAAACAAAACCAGACCTTTACACATACCATAAAGGAAAATGGGAACTGTCTCCTAAGGCTTCAACAAAGTATTAAATGTGACATATGGAAAAAATCTCCAGTAAAATAATGTAGTGCAGTGGACTGCATTATTAATACTGAAATGAAATGCGAACAAGTAAGGAGTGAAATGAATAAATAAACCATTTAAAAAGGTCATTTTAATAGTTCAGAACAGCTCTATGGGATAATTTGGAATGGAGAAATTATTGTATAAGTACATATTTATAGCTATATAAATTATAACTTTACGTAAAAGTTTAATACTGGAATGTAAGATAGAAAGTTAACAGATTTGAACTCCCTAAAACTATAGATTCAAGCACTAGCAAAGTAAACACAAACCTTTTTCCTTACAGGTTAGGTCAGTTAAATTCCATACAATTTTCTTGATGAACCTTTAGAGGCTTCAGTTCTGGAATTCTTAACGTGGTTTTAGTGCTCCCCAGTCCCTGAATGCACTTGCATATTTTGTTGTTTGGTATTTCTTATTGTTTTTTCAGTAAAAAAACCAAACCTTTATGCACACAATTAAAACCACCCTATAAAGTAATGAAACTAAAGTTTTTCTGCTGCATGTTTAATGTATAAGGTAGAGCTGAAGATATTTCTGTGATTCAGCACACAGTATACAATCAAATCTTTCTGAATAAATCTATGTCCATGTGTGCAAACACTTGTAAATACTTAACAACATTTTGTCGTGGTTTTAACCTGTTTGTCTTTTGATTTCTTCCCCATTCCTTCCTCCTGGGGTGAGGTGAGGGGAGGCATTCCCCTGGTTGGGAGGTGGTGAACAGCTGGCAGCAGCGAAAGCGGAGCAGCAGCAGCCCTGGCCCCCTTCCCCCCCGGCCCAGGCTGTGAGGGTGGGCATGCGTGGGTATGTGTGTGTGTTTTCCCTGTCCCAACATGGAGCAGGAGCCTCGTGGCTGCCAATGGATCAGGACCACGTGGTTCCCCTGGGGTGCTGCCATTTTGCAGTGATGCCAGAGAAGGGGCAGGATGGACGACTCAGAGCTGTTTGCTCACTGGACAAACGGAATCCGTGCGGGGCGGGCATAAAGGGGTTTTAAAAGCTTAGTGCGCTCAAGGGTCCCTCCTCTTTGTTCCCACTGACACGGACTCGGAGGGTGCACTCAGCTGTAGGGATTGCAGCTGCCTGGTTTTCTCTGCCTTTTCCTTTGGCATCAGTGAGTTGGGGTCAGAAAGGGAAGTTAGGGCCCTGCTGGGATACCGGCAGCAGCGAGCCCAACACTTCCAGCTGGTGGCTGGAGTTCTCATGTTGTAAGATTTTCCAGCAACTTTGGGTTTTTTTCCCTTCTGTGTGATTCCAGAGGGAGCTGGGGGGTGGAGAGCGTGCTTTGTTCTATGGGATTCCATGGGGATTGCAAGGTGGAAAGGTGTGTGGTTCTCCCTGGTGTGGGTGGGGGTTCATGTTTGTGAGGTGAGTGTGTGGGTGGTTTTGTGAAGTCATGGGTCTGGGGGTGGTTGCCATTAAGGTATAAATACATATTTATTTATATATTTATATTTTTTATCATTATTATATTTTTCTATAATAAATCTGGTATTCACTTAATGAGCTTCTGTTCTGGGTGTTAAATAATTCTCCCTTGTCTCAAACTGAGACATATTACTAAATGGTCACATAGTTGTTTGATTGGTCTAAGTTGCCAGAAGGAGTGTGTACTGATTTCAGCTGGGTTGGAGGCTGGGGTTAAACCACAACACAGTGGAAGATTTGGGCAGAAAACATTTCAGAAGTTTTTTGGAAGGTATGAAAATCATCTAGAATTCAGACTAATTGGTGTATCTCCCGTTACAGAGTACCATGAAACTGAAAACATTCTTTGACACATTGTGTTACATCTTCATAAATATTATTCTTTCACTGCTTTACTCTCTTTTCCATTTTGCTCTCATGTTTGGGTTACAAGACCTCACCAAGCAGTTGCTGGTTGTGTTCCCTTCTGTGAAGGAGACCTGATTCACAGTGCATGATTTCAAGGACGTGAAATACTATTCTTTACCTACACAGGGGTTCAATCACCTTACCAAACTAAGCCACGACTTCTAGCAGCAAGTGCACTTTGGTATCGGGAATTCCCAGCCAGGGGGGTGCAGTGCCCACACTGAGTAGCTCTGCAGTGCACACTAAGGGAGACTTCCCTTCTCATATGTGTATTCTCCAGGTTGTGTGGGACTTCCAGTTCAGAAAAACAGTATTTGAGACCTAACATTTTTGGGCTATATCAGTCTGCACCAGAATGAAATATAACTGAGCTGCATTCAGAGGTTATGCCTTCGAGAAGAGTCATAGATTTCCTTGGCTTTGATATGGCCTCGATCACATTCTTAAATAAAATGATGTCTCAATATGAGCTAAAAAGGCATGCTAATTTCTTAAAGAAAACTTATCCTCCAAACTAGAGTTACCTCATGGAGAATTTACAAATACTGTAGCTTCTTTTTCTTTTGCCAGTTGTCCTCCTGAGTATGCCATGGTAAGTTCAATCTCTTGTTCGTTGCTGTTCTGCCATAAACTCTGTATACAGTTCAGTTGTCAAAGGGCAAAATCTGCTACTGGTCTGCAGAAACAATATTTCTCATTATTTTATTGATATTTCTGCCAACTTTAGTCCTAGAGGACTGCATAACTGAGTCCAACTCAGCCTGGAATTGGAAAAGTTCACATCAGTTTGGATGTGGAACTAAAGTAAGGACCTGACCTGGTATAAATTGTTTTAAAGATCTAAAAAGACTCCTTATGGATCTTTTTAATGGACCCTCAAGCTTCTGAACATGCAGGTATTCTCCCGTAATTGATCTCAACTGGATGCACAATAATAAATTGTAATCTTACATTGGAAAATTCTTAAAACACTCCAGATGGCCATAAATCATAAGAGCTGATATTTACTCTTGTCACTGAAAGTAAGTATTTGACTTTAGGACAAAACTTTAACCTTTTAAATCTGAGTACTAAATAGGACTAAATTCATCCAGACCATTGGGATTTTGGTAGGTTCAGAAACTCATTATTGCACTCTATATAGTGCCTTTATGATTTTGGCAAGAAAATACTATAGAAGTCTAATGTATTACATTATTGTAATGATATCTTGAACACTTTCAAGTTCTTGAATACCTAAAATAGTTGATGAAGATGAATGAGCTGATTAAATAAAGGAAAGCTTAATATAGCTCTGTGGTGAACATCACCAGTAATGGAAGAGGAAATGCAGAAAAGTGCATGACATTTTAATTGAATGTTAGAAAAATATACATTTATTAAAAGGTTATTGTGCCTCAACATGCCAATGTTTTTTGTAATTTGTTATAACTTTGGAATGGTCCTCTAACAAAGGGATGTTATTGTGAAACATGTAAGAAAAGATGCTGATTTTTTTTGTGATCCCCACTGAAGACTACTGATCATTCTAGACAAATGAGAGTGGAAGAAGCAGGCTGCAGACAACATCAAGCTAAAGAACAGGATGTTCTTTATTTCTGAGTCCCAAAGACACTGCCTTGTATTCTGGGTATTTTAAAGAAAACAATGAACTATCACTGGGCATTTATTTTCAGGAATTTTTAAGTCACAGTCTAATTTTTTCTTCGAGACTGACTGACAGAGCTACTTGAAGGAATAGTACTTTTAATAACTGAATGTAAAAATAAAAAAAAAAAAACAAAAAACCCCACCAAAACCCCAAGAGATTCTCTTCTGAGTTGCTGTCACAGAAGTTACAGCTGATTTTGAATTTCTGGATAAGGCCAGGAAGGAATAAAAAACAGAAACAGATAATGGAGCCTGAGAAAAGGCTCTGGGACAGGAGACATGGCCATTACAACTGGTGGAGCACAAGGAAGAAGAGCTTCAAGGACAGAACATCTGGTTGTGGCAAACACAGCTGGCAGTCCCAGGAGCAGGGGCTGCTATCCTTGACTCATAAGGAATATTTTTAGGTTTTGTTGATAATGAAGTGAAAGCAGAGGTGTAGGAGAGAGCTCCAGCCTGCAACAGCAAACAGCATAGTCAATAACTCTGAGATACAACTTCCCTGAACTCCTATATCTTGTGAACAGAGCAATGCACTGCATATTTTGCATCTCTTTTGTATAATTTACATGATAACCTTATCAGGAATAAAAGCAGTAGGAAAAGTAGGAAGTTTTATCAGGTTATATTTTTGGATACTAAAAAATCTATAGATCTCGTGCCCATATCCACAGTCTCTTTATTTAGTATCAAAACCCTACCAGTTGACAGAAAGATAATTTAATAGATGACCCCTGTTTTCCATTGAAATATTGAGTGAAAATGAGACAAACAAACAAATGATGATCAAAATGTCATCTATGAAACAAAATGTTTTCTTATGATTATTTCCTTCTGTTGATTCAGCTCTTGTTTTTCTGACTTTTCAAAGATTTTCCCAGCATGAATTCCACCTTGCTAAACTGTGAAAACTCTATGTTGGGAAAGTACAGTTCTCCTAAATATTCCAAATTTTCTAATTTTTTATTAAGACTTGAACGTTTGCTACTATGACAATTTGATGTGATAATTTATCATGTCATAAAAAGTGTAAACAAAAATCTTATGTCTGCCAAAGAGGTTTACTCTGTCTTTCTTTTACACATTTAATAATTTATTATTTTTTTGTATTTACCAAATAATTTATAATTTCCATTGGTGCAAACCAGAACAGAATTTGACCTAATTGATTATATTTATTTGTATTATAATTCCACTTAGTTTAGTGGTTTAGCTTAAGGGTGATTTTATCCTTTAATACAATAATATTTGCTTTTTATACAGAACTGAATTTTGAAAATGTATTCCAGATAATAACACTTCTTTTCTTTGGAGTAGAGCATTGCTGAGATTACCTGACAACGCCAGAAATAACAATAATTTTGTTTGCTCTTGCTTCATTGCTTCATTTCTACTTTAAAACAGCATTACTGTTCTCAGAAGAAGGCTTTTTGTAATCTGGTTAACAGTGATTCCAGACACTTGGCTGAAAGCAAAGGGGAGAGAGGAAGGAAGCAGAGTTTAAAAGGCAAAATCAACTAGGATTCAGCTGTTTTTATAAACAGAAACACCGTAATATGATGGCCTCATTGGCAGTTGTCTCCATGCCATTATGACATTATGACCAGTTACAAGATCTGAAATGAATTATAAAGCATTCACAGGAAATTAGCTTTTACTGGTCCATTCAACTTAGATTAATTACTACAGCACATTATTTCTGTGGGGTGATCTATACAGTAACTTGCTTGTGGACAACCAGGATGTTAATGACATTACCTATCATTTTTAACAAGGATGTGCCAAGATAAACTCTGCTGTAAGTTACAAAATTAATAGGAATACTAATAAAATACACTTGCTTGACATTCTTCACTTTTCATGTACTGCACAAAGAAAAAACTCCAAAGAAGGGAAATGCCAATTATACTATTGCAAGTAAAGGCTGTAGCTGCAACAATGTGTATTGTTAGCACCCAGTGGATCCTTAAAACATGCCCCACCATCTATGTTGCTATCCAGACAACAATTGAAAAGCACAGAAAAACACTTAAAAATACAGAAATATAAAAGCCTTCAAAAGCTTCCTATGTAGCTGTCAGAAAACCTGAAGAGTAACCTTCCAAAACCTAGCTTGAAAATATCAGAGCATTCTTTTCTTGGGAAAAAATTATAATGACTACAATACAGATTCTCTAAGAGGAGAGTATAATCACCACATTCATAGATTTACACACTGATGATTTTGCTATCATTGCTACAATTAATATTCTGTTTTTAACCATTTCCAAACCGCAGGTAGAGCTGGGAAAATTTTCAAAGCAGCTTTTTACTTACAAGAATACACTGTTTTAGTATTGGCTGGTTTTCCCTCCTGAAAGGGCAGATAGCAGTAAAAGACAAAAAAGTAAAACTTCCACAACTCAGGGTGATACTTTCAAAAGCTGTAGGTGCATATGTGCGATTAGTATCTTTTTTTTTTTGGTGATGTATTCACATCTATTCAAGCTACAATATCTTACCCTTTTTCTTTATAGCAAAGGCATAAAGACAAATAGAAGAACCTGAATGCAGAGCCTGCCCTAATAACATCAAAGAGATTTAATATGTAGGACTGAGATGTGAATCCAGATGGGGACTGGACACTGCCTGAGAAGGACCAAGAAAAATGAAAATACTGTTACATGTGGAAACAAACATTTGCACCTTCTCACAGGTCTATTTTTTATTTTTTTACCTGAGACTTAGAAAGTATAATCAGCTATAAACTTGTTCTAGGTGCACCTATCATAAGGGAATTAGCAAGGGAAAAAACTACTCAGCATACTAAATATTTCTCCAGGTCATAAAGTCCAGCAGCCCTTTTCAGAGTAGGCTAAAGTGGGTGCCTGGAGAAAACAGGACAGTGTATGTTTCTTCCAGTACTCTCACAGATTCCAGCTGTCAGCAGCAGAAGTCTTTAGATTTCTATGAGGAAGATGTGGGGTTTGCATATTCAGAGCACTCAGTGAAATCCTCTACCAAGAAGTTGCACATAGACCTGTGTAAACTTTGAACACTTTTGATTTCCAGAAACAAGGAAAGCTACAGCTTATCTTCGTTCCCTTCTGTGAAGGACAGCCTCTCTATTCATTAGGGACCTGCCTTCTTCTAGCACCACTTGAAGTCCACTTTCTCTCATGCTGGAGCAGATAGCCAACAATAGAGTCCTCTTGTCTTCCTTGACATTTTACATTTTTCATTATATTCACCTTCTCCAGACTAAAGAGATTTAGTTCATTTAGTCACTTCTCACATATGAAATGTAGTGTACCTGTGACCATTCTTTCTAATTTTCTCTTAAGTCTGATGTTGCTCTTATACCTCCCTGAACATGGGAGAATCAACAATAACAGCCAAAGAAAAAAAATCTCTCTTCATGCCATAGCCATCTTATGCACCTGTCCTTATTGATACACAACATGACATTGTCAAAAGCTTAGACTGGACTCCCATCACTGCAACCCCTCCCTCTGTACTATCCAGCTTTTTTGAGTAGCCATCATGAGAAAAGTCAGGTATAATATATCCCAGCTGTTTGTCTGAAAGGAGTAAGCACATGGTTTGCTATGATCAGGTCTTCATCTGGGAAAAAAAGACTGACAAATATGAGATGAAGAAATGGATTTTTGCAAACTGATATACAATTGAACAGGATGAATGTAAAGAACATTACATGCAATCAAAACCAAGTGGTTGAGTTTCACCTCTATTTTGACACAGTTTAAAGTGACTGTACATGAGGGAAAGCGGTGAAAAGAATATGTCTGGAATTTCAGAAGAGGAATCATAGGCCACAGGTTTTGGTTTGGGCTCATTTCAGTATAAATGCACTAACAAGGCTGTTTTAGATCTTAAGATAATCTTTCTGCATTATTTACTTGAGATTTCTCTTCAGACTTTGTGAAAAAAGGAAAAGATGTTGAATGGAAGAAGAAAAAAGTAGGCACAAAGATGACAGAGAAGACTATAAAAACTTTCAGTCTAGTGACATATTTTTTATCTTCTTGTGATTGTGATGCTCTAAATGTGAGACCTGTTTGAATTTTCCAGTGATAAAAGTGATTAAGCATGCACTGCATTAAAGATCCTTAGATTCAAATCCAATGGAGTATGTTCTAAGTTTGTTCCAGAAAACAGCCAGAGAAATGCAGACAGCTGCCTAGCTGCCTCACATATCAAATATATTGACTTTGAAAATAGTGAAACATATCACATTCATGAACAAGTTGCTGAATAGGTTTATGCTGTATGAAAGTCACTAACAGACCACTTTCACAGCCATTCCAGCATTTAAAGTAATTTGTGGGAACTTCAGCTGATAAATTTCAGTTGGCTGACATTTAGGGAAAATAACATACTTTCAGAATTTCACATTGATAGAATGGGGATAGAATTCCATGAAATGCTTCAGATGAAGGAAGTACAGCTATTAAAGTGTTGGGCTGCTTTCCCTGTCTTTTAAAGAGTCACATCATGAAAATGGATGCTCTATCCAGGAACATAGTTCTGGGAGAAGCAGCATATTTTCTGTATATTAAGACTTGATATTTCTCTGTTTCTGCTTACAATCCAAACATATGCAGGTTTTTTGCCCTCTTTATGCCCAGCATGGCATGCACATTAAGAATACTTCTTCTTTACAGAGTGTGGCATAGTTGTCTAGTTTCATCATAACATACAGCAACTCCTTGTTAGCCAGGCTGCACATCACATTGTCAGAAAAGAAACGTATCAACCTTAAGGGATGAATTAATGCTTCTGGTGCTAACTTCTTGAAGTGCAGTCAGTCAGTATAAGATCCCTAAACCAGTCTGTACAGGTCCCAGATTTTTATCTCTAATTTCTTACAGTTTAATAATCTATTAAGCTGTTAGCCATCTAATGGAACAGAAGAGATGTTTCACTTGTGCATTCAGCAATAGTTGTCCTGCTGGAAGATTATGGGGATAAAATGGACATCTGCCCAGGGGGTGAAAAGTCATGAATTTATTTCTAAATAAAAATGGAAAGAAAATTTTCAGTGCTGATGCCTGCAGTCTCCCAGAGGCTGCATGATTTCACCTTTTTCCTACTTCTATCTCCCTTATGTTCTTTCTGGATACTTTGTCCCTATGCCCTCTCTTCATATATTTCTGTATGTAAGAATTAATTGATAAAAATGATAAGAAAATTAAAGAACTGTCTGAATGGAACATAAGGAAGCTAAACAAGAATGTCATTAGTAGATTTAGGTTAAACAGTTACTGTACTGAAGCTGGGAAAGGTACAGCTGTGATAGCTCAAAGCTAAAAAGGGAGCCTTTTGAAAGTAATCAATAATTATGAAGCGAGGAGCTGAAGAAGTCATGGAGAGACAGAAGTATGAAGATACTTGCTATTAGGAGTTGTAGCTATAGGTACACTGGAGGCAGTGACCATCCATCAACAACTTGCTAATGGGATAGAGAAACAAGATTTTTTAACGTGCAACCTGTTCCAGACAAGAGGCACTTTGGATTTCTCATTATAAAAAAGTGACTTATGTGATGTTAGAAATAATTTGCACATGGTCAGAAAGTATCTAAGAATAAAAACTTTTCATCCCACTACCAAAAAATGAAAGACTATAGCCTCTGCGAGGAGACACATCTGAGGCACTGCCAGAAACTTATCTGGAGCTGGGGTATGTCCCTGAGGATCCTTACTACATTGGTTTTATATAAACTCTCCAGATGCTGGGTGCTAAACATTTGTCTCAGATGGACATGTCTTCAGCGCAGCAACGAGTTCAGCTGAAACTGCCAAATACATCAAAAGACACTTATTATCCTGTAATGAACACTATGTGTGAAATGAATCAGGTGAGAAGAAAGGAATTACATAGCAAAATAGGCACTTACTGTACTATGAGCAGCTGTATAGTTAGGGAGCTTATAATTTATATTGTAGACTGTTGGATTTCAGACAAGGTCAACAGATCTACCCCACAGAAGACTCATGAATTCAGAAGGAAATGAGAAATATTACTGCAGTGCAAAATCACCTGTAAAAAAACCTCTCAACCTGTACAGATCTTCCTTTTGAACAGAGCTGATTGTGCCACTAGTTTAGTCAGGGGATTTCAAAGCAGTAAGCCAGGTGCCACAGTGTCATTACAAGCACCTCCATTTGACAATACAAACCTTAACAACTACTGTAGTTTTATTTAACAAAACCTTTCTTTACTTTTTTTCCCCCTCTGTTGAGTTCTGGTTACACAGCCCTGATTTGATTGTATTACAGCATCTACTTTCCAACTTGTTTTAATAGCTGATGGAAGGAAAAGCACTAATATTATATAAATGGAAACTGCAGGTAGAATTCTTCCATTGCCAGTTTTTAATTGGTTTGTATTTGGCGAGAATGGATATAATAAATACCTTAGAAGAAGGAATGGGCTGCATAGAACTTTCTTGTTCAATTCACAAGGCTTGATTTGGAGACACATGAAATTAGAGAAAGGGCTCTTGTCAGTAATGTTGTTTTTTTCTTTTAATATATATTAAAAATCAAGGTATTAAATTTCACAGCCTGAAGAATTCAATAACTTAAATAAGATCAACAAAACAACTAAGACGATTGTGAAACCTGCCCAAACCCTAAAAAATGACAAGAAAGCAATAAATTCTGTCTCATCATATTTCTCTCTTTTTAATGGACATTTCAGAGCTATGACAATCTAAACAAATTGAGTATATTAAGCAAATAATTAATAGAGCCAAACCTACTGTTTATGTGTTGTCATCCTACTCATGCAGATTGCTTTGCAGATAATCATAGATAGCATCGATGTTCACCCATAAAAGAGGTAGGTACTTACTCTTTTTTAGAGAAGACCAATGTGCAAACTGAGAGTTTTTCAGATATTCTGTGAAATGGACATTTTTATGAGATGTTTGAGCTCTAGCCAAGCCTTGAGTGCCAAAAAGGAATCATTTAGATATCAGAAGTCTCCTCCAGCAGGGAAGCATCTCAGTACATACATGTTACATGGTCAACAAGCCATGAACAGGAGATACACATTCTCCTGAATCCCAGAGGCAGCTCTCCTGAGCCTATGAAGCGCCTCAGTCAGAGATGTAGCTGTGCACAGAAACAAAGGCAGAAACTAATTGAGGTTTTTGATACACTTTGAAGCGACAGAAGGTTGTAGGGCCTGTCAGCCTCCTTTGGTGAGCCAGCAAACTCTGTGGTGCTCGACAGCCCTGCTCACTGCTCAAGGCTTAGAACAAATCCCAAGGTGCTGCAGGGCCTGTCTGGCTCTGCTGTTGAGTGGCATATTCTACAATGCCAGTGGGCACTCAGCACTGACCTGCACTAGGAAATGCTCTGTGCCTTGCCACATCTTCCCCTAGAGAGCAAGTCATTGAGTCTTACATAAATAATATATTTGGAGATTACTTTTATAGAAGGAATCTGTTTTGATCAAACTGAATTTTTGCTTCATTAGGTATTAATTCACAAAGAGATTCCATTTTTTCTCAAAGCTTCTAGTCTTCATACTTCATATTCTTCAAAGGTCATCTTACAGAAATATTTTGGTACTCTGTTATAAATGACCTAGCCTGCTTTTTTTCAGTCACTTTAATGAAGCTTAATGAGAATATCCCTTCACCTGTACATGGCCACACTGACATGTCTAGCCAGATATATTATGCAACTTATTTTGGCATACAGAATTGTGTGGAAAGAAGGAGGTTCTTGCCTTTATGTCAGCTCTCTTAAATCACAAAACCACTATTAAACTGCAAAAGGTTAATGAAGTCCATACTTGTCTGTCAGATTCCAAAGTGGGAAAAATGTCAATTGCTGTTACTTAAAAATGTCATTAGCACATTTGTTTAATTATGTATGAGGGACATGGTTATCACAGAGACTCCTGACTGCCATAATATGAGCAAAGGAAAATTTTTAGACGTAAGGCTGGAAGTCCCTGACTAACCCTCCCATCCCTCTTGCTGCTCCACCTCTGTATGGGCACATAAACATATATATCAATCATGATCTTTACTGGTGAGTCTGAGTTAGAAAAATATACATGAGAAAGTAAGTAAAAAAAAGATTCGCGATAGAATGAATAGAGGAATGAACTGAAGAGTGCTCAGGTGAGAAAAAGGGAAAGAAGCTAAAGGGGGATCTATTCCTGAGAGAAAAGGTGAGGAATGGAGATTGGTTATTCTCTTCTTTAGCTTCTGAACTTCATCTGTCTATAACTGGGACCCTTGCTCTGCGCATGATGAATATTTGAAAATTTCTGACTTTCTTGAGAGCTGCTTGTGTCAGCTCCCTCCATTGCCAGATGCTGGGGACCCTAATGCTCAGGAGGGACACAAGAGAATCATACAAAAATGTCTGGTTGGTCATTTATGAAAAACGTCAGATATGTTTGGGAAAGGGGTATTCAAAGCTTGAGGCTGGAAATAGCAGTTCCTCACAATTTTGAATCTGCTCTCAGAACAGAATGTGGGGACTATGAATCCACAGGGCTAAGGAGAAAATTGCCTACCTTCTTCACTCAGCTAATGTCCTTTCAGATTTATCCACCTCAATACACATGGGTGGGCAGTACTGTTTCCATGCTCATTGTGCATAGCAGCATTAGGCTTGCAGCTAGTGATGGGTGTTCTGTCAGGGCCTGAATGCCTTACATTTGCCCAAAGCAGGAGGGCTATATTTCTGACTGATGTGACATTTTGCCAGCAGACAGGTTTTGGTTTTAAAAGTTTAGTTTCCTTACCATAGAAAAACTAATTACTTCAGATAACAGGACAAGACCACTGCAAGGACATTTCTCTTGCTTTGTAAAGAAATCTACTTATTCAACATTTTCAGGCCTCCGATGGCTCTAATGTTTTTTAAAGATAATCCTTTGCTATTCTTCAGCTTCTCACTACTGTGCTGTTGTCCTCACTGTACCAAGAGGAATCATAGAATTTTCTGAGTTGGAAGGGACCCACACAGATCATCAAAAATCAGCTCCTGGCCCTGCTCAGGACAGCCCCAAGAATCACATGATGAATCTTAGAGCATTGTCCAAATGCTTCTTGAACTCCAGCAGGCTTGATGCTGTGACCACTTCCCTGCACTGTCCCAGTGCACAAACAATCTCTGGATGAAGAACTTTCTCCTAATATCTAACCCAAACTTCCTCCAATACAGCTTCATACCATTCCCTTGGATCCTGTTACTGTTCACTACAGAGAAAAGGTCAGCGTCTGCCCCTGCTCTTTGCTTCATGAGGAAGTTGCAAACTCTGATGAGGTCTCTCTTCAGTCTCCTCTTCTCCAGGCTGAACAGACCAAGTGACTTCAGCCACTCCCCATATGGCTTTCCGTCAAGGCCCTTCACCATCTTATAGAAACAATTTCTTGTTTGCTTGTAATTTCTTGGTTTTGCTTTTTTTGTAGCAAAACAAGAAATCCAGTGTATCCAGTGTTCTTGGGTATGCTGGAGAGCTTGGTTTACCTTCTATACAAAAGCAAAGACTTCAGACTTTAAACTGTGACTAAGTTGAAATATCAGGAGCTGCCCGTAGAACTCTTCCTTGAAATGCCAGTTCTAAATCTGGACTCTGACTTCTACCCTAGCTTCAGAGGGTGTTTTCCAGTATAACTCTGTCTTCAGTTGCTTTATTTTTACCACACAATGAATGAGACTGAAAAATAATTCACCTAGCCCAGGTGTTACTCAACAGTATCATAATGATGGCAGTATTTTTTGAGTTGTGACATCTGTATAGAGTCATGGCTACTGCTTTGTGCTGTAGCTGCTGTCAGCTCCATGAGTCACTGTGAGGCAGCATTCAGTACAGGGGAGCTCCCTCACTGCAGGCCACTTTTTTACTACAGTTTACACACATTCCATTTTTGTCATTGGCAACAGGTGCAGACCTGTTACAAAGATACCCTATCTTGGGTGCACAGCATGGAAACATTTCCCGTGTAACACTGGTGCTACAGCTGCGTCATTTGGCTGTGCTTGTGCAAAGTGGCTGCCCAGCTCTGAGCCTTGCCTGTGGGGCACAGCACACCAGTCTGGCAGCAGAGGGGATGTATCCCCCCACTACCATCCCTTACCAGGCCATCCTCTGCCCCTGGGTAGCTCCAGTCCAGATGTAGCCCACATTAGAGTGCCACACGCTCTGTAGGATTAAGAAAGTTGGCTATAGTTAAGGGGTAGGGATAATAATGTACCCAGAGAGTTATAATTTTAACTTAAGAAAGATAATCTTTCACTTAAAATTTTCACTTACTAGAATTACCTACAGTCATTTTTTTTTACAGATTAAATACTGGAATAGCTCAAAAGTTAGTCTTCTAAAGGAGGAAGAGAGGGTTTTCTTTCAAAGGTTATTTTCTTTTATGCCACTGAAGAGTGATAACAGAAATCTACTATTTCTCTTTCTAATCTCTCCATTTAGAAAACCTGGGTGACATTAGGGTCAGGCTATTCTTCAGTGACAGCTGGCTTGCAGGATCATCATGTTATACTACCTGGCCCATTTTCTGTTAGTGACTGGAAAATAGAAAGGTAATAGGAGTTGGCCATTGGAACATTATCATTGTAACTGAAGATAGCCATTACAGCTTTGCAACTGAATAGACTTATATCATCTCTACTGAGTGTGCTATGAAAATATGTATTAGCAATTTTTTGATGTGTTTTGTTTTTCTATTTCAAGTTCTAATTTTCCCCTTTTTGGTTATGTTTTTCTAGGAAGAAATTTTATGGTATATGATACCACAGTGTCGTGTAGAATCATATTGTTTTAATGACCTTTGGTTCCCAGCTCTTTCTACTCAGCATCTCTCTACCCTCTAATGGTAAAAAATACAGTCATGCAAAATCAGTATTTTGTCCTCTGGAGCAAATTTAATGGTATGTCTATAAGTGGATTTTGTCCTCAAGCAGAATGTTGTAATCTTGGAGGACTTGATTTCCGGGACTTTAATAAATCTTGTTAAAATGGTTTTGCAGTCTGAAAGATCAATACGGAGAACAGATAAATGTCTTAGGCAAAGGGGGAAAGAACACCAGTTGCATAAATACCAGATTTCAGCAAAAAGAACGTGGTAATAAGCACCAGATCCTCATTCCTCCCTCAGTAATATAGCATTATGTACTGCTCAATAGAAAAAGCTCACAGAATTGCACAACAAACAGCATATACCTTGATGTGGTGGTATATAAAATTAATTATATGCCGTTAGTTAAAGCACTAGTTCAAGATTTTAGTGTTTCAAGGTTTTGTTTCTTTTCTCAATAAGTTCAATTGTAAATGGGATTGCATATTGAGGATAGAAATTAAAACTTGTGTTATTCTCATAATTTTGTTTGTTCTCACTTCCTGTATTTTCTGAGAAATCTACATCACACACTAATGACAACAGTTCCTTTTCAATGAGAAACAGTCCTTTTGAGAATTCCCAGTAAAAGCATACAAAGGAGCAGTGTTTTGAGAGTTCTCTTTCCATCTTCATTTGCTATATTTGTCTTCTCGAGCCCTTTGGATATCAATGAAGTAGAAGTAAAAAATTCTAGGAATAGGCTTTTCACTTTATCAACTCAACCGGTGTATGATAACATGCGTAAGTTGGGGGTGAGTCCTTTTCTTTCTTTCAGTGCTCCTGTTTGGGGAAGAAAATGTTCTTACTTAGGGTAATACCTATTTTGAGCTCTGGCACAGAACTCAGATTCTTTAGAGATCATTTATATTACAAAGGCTCACTCTGTACTTCCTCAGTGCTTAGAGGCAGATTTCAGCTTCCAAACCAAAATCTTTTTATGTTTTTGAAACAAATTAGGTGGGTTACTTCAGCTTTTTAAAAAGAAATTAAAAAAACTCCCATAAAACATATATGAAAGCAAAATTAATATTCCAGTCTGTCTAAAACAGAGAAAAAGTTATTCCATCTCTCTTTATTTTTCAAACTACATTTGACCCTCACACAATGTCTCTGTAAAAGAGATTGTATTTCTTAAAGCCAAATAGGAAAATGATTCATAACATCCCATTCAAGATGACAACTGGGCTGATGGTCTAGCTAACTACATATCTATTTCCAAAGGTACTAAATTTAAATGCATGTAATCATGATATTTAGTACATATATGATGTTGCATGATGCCTAGACAGATTGGATGCCTGAGGCAGTGATTATTCACATAGTTTAGACCACCTCATTCAGCCTTTTTGCACAGATGTTCAGCTCACTTGTAGGGCAGGGACTGTTCTCAATGAGTCCAATGAAAAATTCATTCAAAAACCAAGGGTGCAATACAGTAAATGTCTCATCATATTATGAAAAATTTAATTTCTGAAAGCTGAATTTCTTCAGTATGGATTTAGCAAATTTTCAAGTATTCTATCTGACCTTTCATAAAAGATGTTGTATTGCTCTGTTTGAGCTGATACATTATGAAGGTGGGAAAGTGTTTGTCCTTCTTAAATAACCAGAAGAAAGAATAAACCTCCTGTACTACAGATAAATATAGTACAATGGGACAAAAATAGGAGGAAGAGGATCAGTTTGGAAGTATTTTAAGACATCCTTTCCCCTCCTGTTATTAGTGTTTGATTCCTGTTATTTTAATTGCCTTAAATAATTGATGTGCATCCAGTTGGATGCTTTGAATCATGTTTTTAAAGTTTTGTCTCATGCTCTTATGTGCTTTTATTTTTTGAGAAAGGCATTTGACTCTGCCAGTGAGTACCCTGTTCCCAAATACCTGTGTAAGGTATGTTTGCCATAGGAAACTGCCTCTCACTGAGTAGCAATTCCTGCTGCTCTGCATGGTGTGACTGCAGATATGAGAAGGGCAAAGCAAAAACAGAACAAGAAAAAGGGAATAAACCACCCAATAGCTATTACATATTATCCCGGAGACAGGTGCTTAGGGAGGAAGCTGAGATGTTGCAGGAGCCCTTTCAGGAGAGATGAATCAATGGGAGTGATGGATAACTTGTCTCCAAACTATATTTAGGGAAAGAGAAATTATATGGAGGAATTTAGCAAAAAATTCTTTGGATCAAATTTAGCCCTCTTACCTAAGCTGAATAATCATTTCACAGGTTTGTAATTCTGTTTAATAATTCCTTACTCCTCCTATGAGGTTCAGCATGGCTAGAGCTCTGTGCTAACCCGGATGGCCAGAGCAAGTGAAAATTCATATATAATTTGTGCATAGAAATAATTAGCATAGTTTTACCAACCAGGAGACAGCTACTAGTAGAAATATCTGGATGTTACGCAACACATTTAAAATAACTAATGGCTTTACTCTTTTTGTATTGACATAAACTTGTGGCCATTTCTCAGGAGTATTTTACATAACACAGAAACTGTGTGTTCTTCTGGGAAAATCTTTCCCACTGTTTCAATTTTCTACATCTATTGTCTAAGTAGTTTCTACCTATTGTTCTCATGCATCTAAAGGACTCTATGTGTGCAAGCCAGGTAGCTGCTGAGGCAAACCAGCATATGAGATACATCTGGAGATCCACTAGAAAAGGCTCTGTACTTTTAGTGAAACCAGGCTTAAAGGGGTGAGAGTTATGTTTCTAATTTTATTACTTAATTGACTTCCACTTGGGAACTGTCCATCAAAGCCACACTGCCTAAAAGACAGCAGAAACTTTGTGCTGATCTGATAACCTAAGCAAAGTATCTGCCCAAGGAGATGGAAAATTGAAACACTGTAGGGTGGTATGCAGAAGGAATTTTAAAACCTGTGCCTTAGAAATTCATTACTCATTCTAACTCATGGCGAGAGGGAAGTGGCAGTGCTTGTTCAGGCTGTAGTGCTGAACTGTCAAAATTAGCCTGTCTGTTTTTGCCTTGGGCACCTGTATGAGATTCTTTCACACACACACAGTTCTTGCTTGCAACTAAGTACCATGCTGCCACTCACTTTTCTCTGGTGGGGTGTGTAAGAAAATCACGGAACCATAGACAGTTAAGCGGCTGGAAGGACTTTAAAGGTCATATACTCCCAATCCCTCTGCCATAGCCAGGGACACTTCCCACTGGACTAGGTTGCCCAGAGACTTATCCAGCCTCTGAACACTGCCAGGGTTGGGGCATCCACAACTTTCCTGAGCAACCTGTTCCAGTGTCTCACAACCCTCACTGTAAAAAAAAAGTCTTCCTAATATCTAACTTGAATTTGAAGAGTAAAAGTGGGAAAACTCATGAGTGGATGCAAAGACAGTATACTAATGGAAATGAAGTAAAAAATAAAATAAAATAAAAATGATAGCAGTAATAAATATAACGGAAGGGAGGAGGGGAGAGAAAGAGGAATAAAACCAAAGAAAGACAAAGGAGGCACCATACAATTGCTTCTCCACTTACTGACTGGTAAATAGCCTGTTCCCAAGCAGTAATCTGCAGCTCCCAGCAAACTTCCCTGGTTTTTACACTGAGCACGATGTTCTATGGTGTGGAATATCCCTTTGGCCAGTTCGGGTCAGCTGTCCTCCAGCTGTGCTCATTCACAATTTCTTTTGCATCTGCTCACAGGTAGAGCATGGGAACCTGAAAAGTCCTTGATTATTAAGCAACAACTGTGTTATCAACATTATTTTCATACTAAAAAAATACAAAACACAGCACTGTACAGCTACCAAGAAGAAAATTTACTCTATCCCAAACAAGACCCGGACAGTGGGAAATACAAGTGGTGACACCTTTGTGTGAGAGGTGTGTATAGCTGTAAATGTGTTACTGCTGAGCCATTTCCACATCACTAACAACAGCTTAACGTGAGAGAAGTTTGTAAAGAAAACTCTTCATACAATTAATAAATAAAAAGGTTTTCTTTTTACATTAATTCTCTCATTGCTTGGCTGCTGTAGAGTTCTGCTTATGCTACATTTCAAGGACAAAAGGACATATTTTTGAGCAAAGTAAACTGAATTAAACAATCCTATTTTTTGTAAAGCCTTTGATATATGAGGGTTTTGCCTTCCAGTGTTAACTTACAGGTAGCTTGAATTGCTTCCCTCTCAGTTTTGGATCATTTTATAAAATTAATTAAGTTTTAAAGGTCTCCTGAACCACAAGGCTGTAATCTAACATTTTAGATGTGCAAATTCTAAAAATATTTTAGAAATATGTTTGGTGGTTTAGTTTTTAGGATTTTTTTTTTTGTTCATTGATTGCTTGTACACTTTGGGATTTTTTCTGTTTTTTGGTTTGGGGGTTTTTTTAGCACATATGTAGCGCAACTGGATGATTTGCATTTATGGTATTTGGAAAGTTATCTAAATACTGGCCAGTGCAGATCCATTTTTTTAAGATTACAGAGCATAGGATGCTGTTTAACTCATGGTATGTGGCTGATAATTGTGGAAACCTATTTCTAAGGGAAAAAAAATATTTTTCTCTAGCAGGCATGCTCCAAAAACAGTGAGTGTTGTAAATGTAAATACCTGGAACTCATTTGAGTATTGATATTAGACCAAGATGAGTATGTGGAAGCATGATGTCAAGCAAGATGACACCTCACAATGTTTCTAAGTCTGAAAAACAGACCGGTTCTTTCCAACATTCCTGATGTCCCGCCAATGTCCACTTTGTTCTGCTGTTTGAATGGTCCATCTGTGATTCCAGCTCATGCACTGTTAACAGAGAAAATGTAACTGTACACCTGTGCATCAGGTGAACTTGAACTCTTCTACAGCATCTACAAAAATAAAATATGGCATTTCCCATCTCAAGTTAGGTACACCCTTGAAACATCAAGGTCAGTAGCAATTGCTTTGTGCTTCATGTAGGATCAGTGGAGAGGAACAATCACTTCACTGCAGGAGGTCACACTGGTCTTCACGTCTGAACGCCTTGTCTCTCTTCCTTGCCAGGGTTTCCTTTGTCTGTAATGTAGGTACTCCTTTCAAGAGATGTTGCTTCAGGCATTTGTAGGCCAACCTGATTACAAAACCTGAGACATTGTTGCAAGTGGATACACCAGTAAAAGTTTTCTGAAATATTCAGTATATTTTCAGTGGCGGAGTCTGATACTGATTTACAAATGGTAGAAAAAGACTTGAATGGCTACCCCAGTATTTCCAAGAAGGTGGTGTTCTCTTCCCTTAAAAAGTCCTTTCACACTGTTCTGTTTCTGAATTCACTGGAAACGATCATTTGAAGTACGTCAGTAGAGCAAAGAGAAGAATGAGGTGCTAACTGTAATATATTTAAATGCAGATATGCTAGATACTTGCTTCCCTCAATGATTCAATTATAGCTGTATGAGAACACACAGGAGACATCGGTTTCTCTGTGCATCACTTTTATGCTACAGTGTGTCACCTAATGTGATAGATCTTTTGAATAAATGGGATTTTTGTCTAAAGACCTGTTCTTGCATGATTAAGAGGAAGGTATTTATGGTTTCTCTGGTACTTTGCACTGCTTACTGTGTGCATCTCATGGTGCACGTTTTAGGGTGTTGCTGAACCTGTCAAACTGGCAAAGGTGAAGCTGCCACAGATCCATGCAACGAGTAATAAGGCTGAGCACTCGTAGGCACACAGAGAGCATGTGTACACATCACACATACAGATATATACATGGACAGCCACAGAGAGAATACAGACAACATTGTTTCTGTGTCCTCACACACAAGGCCCTGCATACCCAGGATGAGTGGTAGGGCAGTATGTGACTACACCAGAGGGGGCTGAAGAGTTTCAACAATTGCAGTGTGAGCTGTGATGGGTCTTCAAGTCCAATAGCACATTCTCACCTATGTTGCCAATCATGGTCTTTAAATAATCAGCTGCTAGGCTCCATTTAACTCCCATTTATCCAGTCATCATTCTGGCAGGAATTTCAGAATATGATGACTTGAATACATGACATTAAGCAGAACTGATAAATTAATGAAAAAATTACTTTCTTATTCACTGAACAAGTATCTGATTAGCCTATACCTGCCCTCTTATTGCTTACATATGCTCCAACTACTGAAAATGTGGTGTGTATAAACATTTTAAGAAAGCAAATTTCAGGCTTTTTTTCATGACTACTAACATCAAGGAATTATCTGTCATTCATCTTTTGTTGAAGCAAAAGTAAATTGTTTTTTAACAACAGGTTTCTTTAACAATACCTTCTGCTGCAGGTGCCAAAGCTCCGTATCAAAAGCATTATCTTTTCTTCCAATTCTGGTGCATAAGATCTATCCAGAAAAGGGAAACTGCTTTCCATCATTACCAGATAAAATACTGGCAGTCATCACCTCTAGTGGTGAAGAAACATCAAGTTAGTTTTTAAGTGACTAATGACAAAGCAGAAGTGCTTTGATTAAATCCAGCTTTGATTAAGCACTTGAGTAGTTGCTATGATCAATTTATGATCAAAGAGAATTATGAATATGATTGCTCTAACTGTTCAAAGTAACAAATATATCAAGATAAAGCAGGATCAGGAACAATTTATGAACAGAGAGGTGTTAAATCTGTCATTTAACTGGTCATAGTGAGTAACGTGACCAGTCCTGATAATATAGTACTTTTAAAATAGAAAAAAATCCTCTTTTTTAATGCAGGATCCAAGAGAAATCTGTGTGAGTTGCATTAAAAGGATAGGTGAAAAAAACCTCCCATGAAGAATATACAACTACTGCAGCAACACTGGAAGTGTACAGGAATTACTGAGCAGAAGTCAGAAGGATGTAGCTCCAGGGCAGACCTGTTAGGGAAGTCTTCCTCAGCAGACCCATAGAGGCTCTGGCAGGTGTTGGGACTTCCTATCAGCCTGGGACAGCACAAAGTGGGGTTTTTGGAGCTTCCCTTGGGTTCTCCTGGACTTCATTCATCCTTACTCAGTGTAATCTTTCTTCCCCATGCTCTTCCTCCAGTCTCAGCTGGATTTCAGGAGTAATGACTAGTAACAAAACTAATACATTAAGGACTGAACTTCCTGCTACAAACACCCCAGACATTTACATTGCCATGTAACAGTAAAGGATGCATAGTGCATAAAATCATGGACAGAGCAGTATGTGTGGGACATAGGCAGAAGGGAGGCATTTCTAATTTCTGGGTTTATTTTCAAATAGGTCAGTGCATCTGAACTGTACAAAACCAACTTAGTCAAAACATTCTTAAAAAACAAAAAAAAAAAAAACACAACAAAAAACAAACTCAAACCAAAACATTCTCATTCTCTCTAACAGGAAACATAAAACCAACTAAAGAATGAAAATGCAATGCAAACAACAACTAACAAACCCTCCTAAAGACATAAAGAAAATAGCAACTCAAATCTTCTCCAAAGCAAATTTTACCCCGGAAAGGGAGGAGAGTCAGAAGGCCATTAGGACATAGTTTCTGGCATATGCAAGTATGCAACTAACAGCTCATGAGGTCTGAAATTGTCAGCAGGTATCTCTGGATGATATCAGACACGATTGAATGCATAATACTTCCGGATGAAAGCTTATAACTACAGAAGAAATATGTTCCAGGATAGATCCCTGGCAGGACTTTGAAATTACTTACCACTGGAAACGTTGTAGGTATTTAGTTACTGAAAAAAAAAGCCTCAGCTCAGATATCTAAAATGCTTTTGGGAAGTGCAATCATATGAGGTTAGGAAGCAAAAGTAAATCACCGGTCAGCAGATACAAACAGATTGCTTTGGACCATGCCAGGACAGTTTTACTGTTCTATTGCAAAGCTGGGATGAGCTCTCATTTTTATTGTAGCTTTTGTCTTTTCAACCTCTAGGTTCAAAGATGGCAATCATAGTTTCGTCAGAGATAAAAAGACTTCTGAAAAAAAATACAGGCAAAGTTCCTGTTTCTGGAGATTGTGAAAGTCAGTTTCTGTTTTATTTCTGTAAGATTTTTTTTGAGTCTCTGAACAGTTAGTTAGTCACACCTTCCATCCAAGGCTAATTGCACTCTGACAAAGCTCTTGTTTAAAGGGGAACATAGATGGCTTCTTAGCCGCCTGTTTTTCCCCACAGATGCAGCCAATCAACTTTTCACTAGGCTCTTTACAGATTTCCACTGGGGTCATTTGGCTGCTCTTGTACCTGTTCTCCTAAGGGAATCTTCCTTGCATTTGGGCCATGTGTTTACAAACAGTCTTATTTTGCTTACTGGCAGTCTTTTCCACTCTGTGAAAATGTGTGAGACTGCTGAGTGTGAAGCGCTGATGAATTTTTGCTATTTTTTAGCTGGTCCTATTAAACATAGAGTTAGTAGAATTGATGTATTATTCCCTTCAAACCTTAAAAAAAAATTAGGACTGCTTTGGTTCCAGGATATGTTGAAAACCATGTGGAATGTGAGATGATAAGGCTAAGAGCCTGCATATGGTACTGACAACCCAGTCCCTACAGCTTGAGGGACCAGTGCAGTATGGGGAACTCCACTACTTCTGCAGTAAAAGCTCCTGGAAGAACATCCAAGCATATAGACAAATGGTATCCCCAAAAATTGCCCCAGAATTACATTTCTACACCAACAATACCATCAATATGGTTGTGGTTCTAGAGCTCCTCTCCTGCCCTCTTGTTCACATTGTCTGGGTAGCTGCAGTCCCCCTTGCAAATATAACCTGGCCTGCACAAGAGAGGAAATCAATGATACTGGGATAAAATGCAGCAGGTACATCAGTAAAAGCATCATAGCCCTTATTCACATGATTCAAAACCTGAGAGTAGTTACAATATGATTTTCCAGTCAGAAAACTATAAGGGAAAAGTGAACAGAAAGTACATCCCAGGCTTCAGCATCCAGTACATGACATTTTTTTCAGATACTGGAAGAAACAGATATGACTGGTCTTGACATACCTCAAAAGTCCCCCCAAGATAAAAAACTTGTTCTGTATGTGAGATTTCATCCATGTTCTTTTGCTTACTCTGCTATCTTCCGTACAATTGAACTTTAAAACTCTGCCTTCTTCCTCCCTTCCTAGTTCACTCCCTGCATAAATGCTAAAAGAAGCCTGAGGAGCACGGGAACACAGCTATTTTTGTGTTCACAAAGACATAGGTAAGGCAGAATTTGAACATGCTGACATATACACATCACAGCAACTGCTTGCTCTGCGTGATCCAAATGTTTCTGACAACAATTTTTGACCTTCAAAGGTTTAGGCACTTCTATCAGATTAAGGAACTTCTTCATCCTCATCCTAGAATTTACACTAGGAAATGTTTATTGGAGTATAGACATACCTTCTCTGAATTTTCTGTATGCTATGTTGCTACGTCAAGCCAGGTCTAACCAGTTATCCACGTTTACCATTACCTAACTTTCATCTGCTATTTCTGTTTAAAGACAGAAATCTTGAAAGTACATCTGTGTTTTTTTTCATTTAAAAAAAAAGTTTGTATCACAAAACATTAAAAACATACCTTACAATTACATGTAGATATAGTAACTTTTAATAGGACTCAAAATGACTTTCAGGAGCTGTAATAAGCATGCCCACCCATAGTTTCCAATTTGAAAGGTTATTGCTGCAGCTACAAAATCATAGCAAACAATATCAGTGCACAGCTCAAATGGATCTTGATCCACTAACAAGAGCTCTTTCCTTTTAAAATTTGCAGCAAATTTCACTTGATTTTTTTTCCACTTCGCTTGTGCTTATAAACAGGATGATAATGTGATTGCAGATAGTTTTCTGTATCTGCCAATCAAGCCTCACTTTGCCTCTCTGACCTTGTTTTGCAACACTTTGGTCAGTATAAACAACGAACCAAATTGTGAAACTGGGAATGAGGGCTGTGAAGAAAAATCACAGAGCCACAGAAACTTTGGCCTAGCAGTACTCACAGCAATAAGTCTTATTACAGAATATAAATGAGTGTCATGAGAATAAATTGCATTAACTTTTTGCTGAGGTTTTTTTTGGGATCTTTCCTTAGTGATTCTATTTTGCCTACAGTCTGAGGATGCTGATGTCTGAAACTAGATAAATATCTTATCCAACCCATTTTTCTTCCTAATTAATCTGTATAAACAAGCTGGAGTCAAAGCAGACTCTATTTGCTCCTTACTGTGCAATCCTGCCACATTAATATTACTCTCGATTCTAGCATCCACTATTTTACATCTGTGTGAGAATAGTTAGATGAATTTCTGAAAGAGTGAGATTGGAAATTAAGGGTTTAAAATTTTAATCAATCTAGTTTGAATATAGAGCCAAGCTGCAGAAACAGCAAAACACATTCTTATTTCTACAACCCAAAAATAAATTTGGAGACAGAAACGCCAATTTAGGTAGGGCATTATATTTGGAAAGAAAATGGAAACTATTGATCCTCTAATAATATTTTTGCCTTAGGAATGCTTTGAGCATAGAGTGAATTACATGCCTAGTATTTCAGTTCAGGACTGTCTTCTTCGCTAATATGCATGCATCTAAATAGAATGAAAGAACAACAGTAACAAATATAAGATTTGTTCACGATGTCTGAATGCTATATTTGCTATCAACACATCAACTCTGAGAAAGTCGAACCATGATTTAGTGTGTGGCATCTTAGATGAAAAATATTAACAGCCAAAATAGACATCCAAAACCCAGTGTGCACTGCATACCCATGGCAGCATGACTGCTACGTTATGTACCTGGTATGTTCTGTCTGCTTTACTGAAATGGACTGAAGTTCCTTGCTAATATGGGAACGAAAAATATGTAAAGTATTCAATTTATTTATTTAGTTTATGATAAAATATAAACCAAAATATGTGAGCTGGTTTTGTAAACTAAGGAGAAAAAAAACACCATGAGAAAATATATAATAATTGTTTAACTGATTACTTGAAAGATGGAGACATCTGTAAAATGCAGTCTCTTCTGTGATCAGAGAGGTTTTGAAAATATGCACATTTAGAATGATGTGAGCTAGAAGGAAAGTGCATGTTCTTTCAAATATATCTAAACTAATTGATTTAACAGAAATGTAGTTGATTCTTTATTACTTTGCACATTTTCCTTATCTATCTCTCTACCCTTGATATGAACTAACTATTGAGACTCAACATTTCCAGCGTGCTGAGCCTCACATCATCTGTTGATACACCTTTTGTCAGAAAAACAACATCAGAAAAACAGCATTGTCTTTATGTGGGACAATTCTCCTAACTCAAACACAGGATCAACTTAACATGGTTTACAGAGCTAGTGCATGGCAACTCAGCTCTAGTAGCTGACTGCTTCTAGGCTCTTAACTTTCAGCAAACTCAAGCTAGTATGTACAATTTTAAACATTGTTGTGGGGAAGAGACAAGCTTTATGTTCAGTGGTGAAGGAAAATTCCTCATATGCTAACATGAACATTTGAAAGACCATATATAGTAAAAGTTTTAAAATTTGTATCCTCAAGGATTATTTCCAACGTTCCTGGAAATGCCTGTCAAACTCATTCAAGTCCCATAAAAATAGTAGGTAATGAAGGATCAGTCTGGCGTCTAAGTGGAATTTTCTGGGGCCTGTCAGACACCTGTGGTGACAATGTTCTGTCCATGGGAGAACTCATTGGGACGCAGGAAACTTCAGTTCTTAGATAGTTGCAATTTGAAGGCAAAAGCAATACATTTATGAAATTCTTGTTGCATTTTGGATGGCAGATGTCTAGAAATAGCAGATTTGTACAGAAAAATTGGAAAAAATTCTTTGTATGTTGGATCAGAAAAGTTAATAGGGTTTCAGTCCCTCCTGCCTTGACTATTTCTACTTTCACTTTTGATAGGGGGGGGGAGGAATTTGTCATTTGTAATGGTAAACACACTCTATTCCATTTTATTCCATTTCTTATACTTGCTCTCATCAGCACCGTGTCTGAGCAAAAAAAGCACATCAGTTGGTATAGCCACAGGTGATCAAATGCCATTCCTCTTTTCTCAGCTGGTCCTAAGGAAGAACCTTTTGCTGTATTGTGTTTTGCTCTATAGCACTTTTCTTTCAGACATGCATTTATCCAAGTTCTTAGAGTTTATAAATGCTCATGTCTCTCTTAGATAACTTGGCATACACCAATATCAAAAGATAAATATCCACTATAAAAGTGACGTCACTCAAAGAGTTAGCACATTTGTTATGCCTTGATATCTACCAGAAAGGCGGGTACTAACAGCTGTCACTCTCTAAAGGATGGCAGAATCAATAACAAGGAGCTGAACTGGCCCTTGCATAGGCTTTTGGACTGGTTCATACCGGTTTCCTACAGGAGTATCAGAGATAACCCAGGAGTTACAACAATGTTATCAATCTAGCTCAGTTGCCATTTGATCACAAGAACTCAGTATTTTTTTTTTTTGAAAGTGGTTCAGTTACTGAAATGAAACAGTTACTCATCTACTTGTCTCATATAGTTTTGCATGAAAAGTTTGCTGTTCCCTAGTCTTGCATTTACAGTACTTTGCTAAATAATTTCTAATTCATTGCCTATATTTTGCAGATATCTCATAATATATTAGCAATAATCGTTGCAGAATCTCTATTATTTAACTTGTTTTGAATGGTCATGATTGAATCAGATGCCATTAGATTAGTTAATGGAACACTAAAACTAATCTATATAATAATAAGTTATAAAAAGTGGCTTTTATAGCAGTTTAAAAGACACGAAGGTTCTGGCTTCAAGGTTCGTTTTCATGATGGGGAGAAAAAGCTGCAAATGGAAAGAAGCTAAAATAAGGAAGGTCAGTGGAGTTGGTAAAAGGCAGTGAAACTGAGTTTCAGAGTGAATAATTCAGGCTGTGAAATAATCAGTACACAGTGGGACAGAAACCATGGGCTCTCTTTGCCAAAGCATTTATAGCGACACTGTGTAGTTTTCAGCCCAAGGACAACTTTAAGCTGATACCAGCTGCAGAGGGGAGGTGAGTGGCTATGAAAAGATTTCCTGCCTTTCCTGGCATAGGGGATGTTTGCAAGCTGATATAGTCCTTCATATAACTTAGGGCAGTTCTAAGGAGCCACTGTACAGATGACAACACTGTAGGCTGTAGAGTACCTGTAGCTTCAGGACTTCCTCATACCTTCAATGCGCACCAAAAGCCACGTGGTCAACTGAGCGAATGTTCCACTCCATTGAGATTTCCAGCATATTAATGCTAGAATGTTCTTGAGTCCTTTTATATCAGAAGCATAATTTATTAAGAAAGCATACAGCAGATTAAAAAACTGAATTAAAACTACCATCCTGTTTCTAAAGATGTCGGATATGTGGCAAACACTGCTGTGCTGTGGAGAAAGAATGTACAAGTATGTTTGCATAGAGGAAGATGTAGTTACCAGGAGCTACTGAGTTTATGAAGCCTCCAGTTTTGCAGAGTAAAAGAACTGCAGTTTAAAAGGGTAAATAGTTCTTGAGAAAAAAAATAACAAACACCAAACAAACTGTATTTCAAATTAAGCAAGACACCTATCTTCCTCTTGAGTCTTATAATTTTTAGCTAACATTGGTTATCATTAGTCACAAAGTATGCTAAATCTGCATTACATATGGATTGCACCTATATAAGGCTCAAGAAGAGATATACTTTCTCCCCTCATGATGTATGTGTCACTTCACCAGTCTGGAGATTGGTCTAGTGTGGTTTGGGTATAGATTTGAAATGGGAGAGAAGTGGAAAGTGTTTATGGCTTTTTTCAAGGAATATGGCATCTTTCTATTTGGTTTCTCATGTCTGGAGAGATAATAAATTATATAGATAGACTCTCTAATTTGTATTTTTCTCTTCATTTCACCAGGCTACGTGCTGCTGTGAGACTTTCATCCCACAGTTTCTTCCCTTGCCAGTCCTAGCTAATCCCGGAAACAGTAGCTGATTTTGTACCCAGACTGTTACGTGCAGAGCACACCAAAGGTGGGTGTATTAACGTGTGATTCTCCTTACAGTGCACTGCTAGCTACCGAGCAGTTCCCATCCTCCTGCTGTGGGTGCCATGTACTGGAAAACAAACTGAGCTTCGAATACATTTCTCCCATTTGTATAGAAAGCTGACCTCCCGTGAGGTGGATCATTTTGCATGTCTGTCGCAGAGCCTTGCAAGAGGAGACTTTGAAGTAGGTTTTTGATAGTTATTTTTTTTTGTCAGCTTTGTTTCTGAGTTGAAATAATAATCAAAGAAATACACAACTAATACACAACTAAAAGACAAAGCCTCTCATTCAGGCTTTTTCAAGTACTTATATATTAGTTTAAATGTTTTAAATTGTTTGAACAGGTAGACCTTGATATACATAAACTTGAAATTCCTTTAGTATCTGAATTACTTTGTTGCCATCAAGTGGTTTAAGGAGGCATTTCATTGCATCATGGTTTGATGAACCAAAAGAATTTAAGTTACACTGTCAACCGAAAATAAGAAAGGTTGATTTAAAATGCAAACAAAATTTGTATGGTAGCTTTTTTTTTGTGTGGTATTGAATGAAATTGATGAAAGTGAGCATCTTGTACTTCAGCCATAGTGATTATAGATAACTGCTATTGCAGGAGAAAATGTAATCTATTTATACTAACTTTCACTTTCTAGGCCAAGCTCAAGACTTGGGGGTGTTGGTTGACAAGAACTCAACACGAGCTGGCAATTGTGTGCTTTCTGCCCAGAAAGCCAGCTGTGTCCTGGGCTGCATCAAAGGCAGCATGGCCAGAAGGTCAAGGAGTATGACTCACTACCTTTATTCCTCTCTCATGAGACCTCATCTGGAGTACTGAGCCCAGCTCTTAGGTCCCCAGCATAAGAAGGATGTGGACCTACTGGAGCAAGTCCAGAGAAGACCACCAAAACAGTCAGAGGACTGGAGCACCTTTCCTCTGAAGACAGGCTGAGACAGTTGATGTTGTTAGGCCTGGAGATAAGAAGGCTCTGAGGAGACCTTCTAGCAGCCTTCTAGTACTGAAAGGGGCATATAAAAAAGAGAGAGAGGGACCTTTTACACGGGTACGTAGCAACAGGACAAAGGGTAATGTCTTTCAACTGAATGAGAACGTTTGGATCAAATATTAGGAAGAAATTCTTCATTTTGAGGATGGTGAAGCACTGGTACAGGCTGTCCAGGGAAGTTGTGGATGCTTGGAACTAGATGAACTTTAAGGTTCTCTTCCATGATTCTGTGTTAATTGCAGGTGAATGCTATAGATAAATGTTCCCCAGCACTGCAACTAAGTCAATGATTTTTTTGAATTATCACAATATTTTGTTCAGCACCTGAATTCTGTTAAGTTAATGCTGATGCTGTTTAGGTTTTTGAAGTTTATCCCCACAGATATTTTCATTATGATTAATCTTACCCTTATTTCCAATCTCCTGTCACTCTCACTATGTTGACAAGCAATGCTTCTTAAAGCATCATATCCTCAGCGTTTGTTTGTATTGTCTTACATAATTTTAAGAACAGAAGAATTTTACTCAGTATAGAGGGGAAAAGATTCATATTCTCAGAGTGTAAAAGCCCTAGAAAAGCAAGAGAAAGGCTTTTCTACTTGTCAATTTTGTTGATTGTTTTTCCAGCTTACCAGTGAAATTTCTGGTGGAGCATATTAATATCATTCAATGGTAAGACATATCTTAAATTATTTCCACATTTTCCCTCAAATACAGTAAAATGACAACTGCTGGAATTTTGCTACAGATGGAACTCAGAGCAGTCTAACTTAGAAGAGGTGAAACTTAGAGGAAAAATATAAAGAAGTTCTTAGTATAAACTGGCTTTAGACTTTATGTAAGCACTACGCAGATTCACCTTAAAATTTCCTATTTATATGCAGTTTAAAAAAGAACAATGTAAAGAAAACCAAAGGAAAATTATGTACCTCTGATTCTAATGAAGTTATTTTCCTAGCAACACAAAGATGATTTAAAATGGCTTTGGTTGAAGGTTGGATAACCAATTCATACAGTAATATTTTATTTCGTACTTAGCCAATTTTGTGTTCATAAATTGAGCAGTAATAGATTCAATGTGCAAAAAATTAGAACCTTAGGAAATTAACTGCATTGATTTGCAGAGTTCTTCAAAATAGCTATTTGTTTTTGATATATGGTGTGTATCGTCTAGTTAGAAGAAGGAAAGAGTGTTTGTAGTTGTAGTTTCTGATATCTGTCAGATTGACTAGACTTGATTCTTATAATCAAATTTCCAATCTGTGGAAATTTACCTGTGGCAAATTTACAAGGCCTAATGACTTCCCAAGAATAAGGAGCAATAATTGCCTCAAATATTTTTTTTTTTTCTCTGCTGGCAGCTTCCAAAGTCATCCTGTTCTGTTTGCTGGCAGATGAAATGAAGGGGTCCAGATGTAGGTGTAGCTCATTTAATTTTGTATCTAAGCAAATTCTAGCAAAAACTATTTTGTTTCTGTAAACTCAGGTTTACCCTGCTGTTCTAACAAGGATGAATTACCTCAAGCAGTCCTGGCTGGACTAGTTGGACTGTATATAAGTGACTCTGCATTGTTGTGTCCTGAGACCATATGCCCAGCACAGACTCAAGAGAAAAAGAGAATACAAGAGAATACTCTTCATGCTGTTCCAGAAGAGTACATTGTTTTCTCAGCAGTGTATCTGTTTCATTAAATAATGAAACAGTGAGGCGCATGCTTAAAATCTGAAGATAAATAGGCAAATATGTTTCAGGACTCAGGTTTTTACAGAAGTTTTTTTCCCTGAGAATAAGGCACATATGTACGTGTAATACTTGAAGCATTAAGACTATCCCTCATCTTGTAAGTTTGTACATTTTTATGGTATGGTTTAAATTCAGCAGAATTAAGTACATCTTTTAATCTATGTATCCATCTGTCCGTATATGTGTGTGCATATGCATGATATGCATAAACTTCCATATACTCTGAAGAAGAAAAAATTCTAAATTAAAGCAAGCTGTGGACATGCCCATTCATGTTGTCTTCCCATGGCACCATGCCATGCCAGGGCTGTACCCAGCTTTAAAATCCAAAAGGATGTTAACAAGAAATACTTTTTGAACCTGCAGCATAGGGTGTTGATAAGTCAGACAAGCACTGGCAGACCTGCATTGATAAAAGGCATGTATTTCCACATAAAAAAAATAGCCATTTTCTATGAGCACAGTCAGAGGTTCTGATCTCACATGACTTTAAAAGGTGGAAAAGCTTCTTTCTAGTCTAGTCCTCCATATGTACTCTTATATATAGTGTCTCACATAGTTATATTCAACTTTTCTTCATAACTCATATTATAAAATATGACTTACAGTATAGAACATTTTAACAGCTAATGAGTGCAATAGGAGATGAAAGTTCTGCCTCCTCCTGCCTTTCATCCCTGAGCCTCTTCCTGCGTTTCATCAGTACAGAGAATGAGATCCTCATTGAATAAAGTGTGCTTTGTTGCACGGCTAAATGCAGACTTGAATCACTCTCCATAATACCAGACATATTCCTGAAAATCCATAAGTACTACCTATGTAGGTGATACCCCAGTACCTACACCAGCAGACATGTCATCAGATCCATAGGTCCAGGGAGCACTTTGTGTATCATTTGTTACTGAGAAACAGTGTACGTTCTTTTGAGCCTGAACATGACTGCTTTATGGAGACTGAACAGGCTTGGAATAAGAGACTTAAAAGTGAAAATTGAAATGACAAGCTAATTTCATAAAGTTGTCAGAAGAAAGAAGAAGCTTGAGTGTAGAGGGAATGGTACTGGTGACAAACATTTGCTAGGCTGTTATCCAGGGATAAAGAGAGGTAGAAGGATTGGGCAGCAGCTGGAAATAAAACATGTTTTACCATGCAGTAGTACCAATTAATCAGACAAGGCTGCACTGCAGTACAAAAGGCTAAAACAGGAATGCATAACATCATCCACCTCCTCCAATTAAATAATTCATTGTATTTCAAGGTGTGATATTAATTTTGTCATATCTCACGTGTGTGAGGCCTTCCTTTGTTTTTTGACACCAATAAGTGATAAATGATATTCTATTGTTTCCAATGATAGTAATGTGCTAGCCAATCACATAATCAAGAGGGTCACGTGAACAAGACCCTTTATCCAATGATCACTGGATCTGTTGCATGGACAGTTTAGCAACATATAAAAATGTGTACATTCACAATGAAGTTGTTCTTGCTTTGCATGGCAACTGGAGTCTGTATCAGTCTGTGTCGCTGCTGGGGACCGTGCCAAACAGCCACACTCACACAGGCCCAGGAGTCCAATTCAGAAGAGAAGATCCAAGTAATCCAGAATCTTTCACCCAAGGTTTTCAACATCTTCTCTGTTGTGATCTTATAGATAAAAATGGGATAGGCTAATTTTTGACTGTCCAGGAGAGATCATAGTCATTTAGGCTAAGAAAAAAAGAAACTTAACATCTTTCATGACGGTAATGACTATAGAATATGGATCCCAAAGGAGAACTGAACCCATAGCCCAGTGTTACAATCACTCTGTAATAATGCAGCATGAATTCTTTTGACAGCCAGCCTGTTGCATATTTCTGGGTGTTTCCATGTGTATAGCTAAAAAAGAAAGACATGGAATATAAAGCATGACTGAGAATGCCTGTTAAAGAATTATTGTAAAGAAAAGAATTGCTATAAAAAACCCCGTAATTTATTCTGAATCATCCAGAAGAATTCTGCAAGATGAACTCAAGTTTGTAATAATTTAAATGTTTTCTACAACAAAATTTCATTTGGCGATTATTAATACTTGTAGTAAAATCAGGGATTAAATATAAATATTACCAAATGTAGTAATTGGGTCACTGAAGTTCTGAGGCTGGTAAAACTTTGTGAAAGCAAAGGGACATTCTTTTGACTGAGTTCTTAAAATAGGCAGTTTTGTTTCACTCATTTCTTAATTCAAGGATGTCTTTCATTGGATTTAAAACCAAAAAATCATAATTTGTGATGAATGAACTCCATCAGGAAAACAAAGGGTTTTGATTTTGGTTTTTTTATAAGGAAGGCAGGTTTCATCATATTGCTAATATTCTTCTAGACAGATGCAGAATTTCTTGAGAGATAATCTGATGATCCCTGCTCTGTTTTTCCTCTTTTAAATACAGTTCAGCTGATGACTCAGCTCTTCCACAGTCTCTATTGCCATCTGTTTTGATTTAGAAATTAGTGTAAATTACAAATTATTTTGGTCCATTCCTCCTTTTTCCTTCTGTTTTTCAAATATTGCATTTCTAGCAGGAAAGAAGAAAAAACACCATCAGACTATCAATTGTTAGTAAAAGATGTTATCATGATTACTGTCATAACAACTTAATGCGTCTCCTTCAGTTTCTTTGGTTGTCCTTAGAGGAGTATTTGGCTACTTTTGATTTCATAGAGGGTTATTGCTGGGGTTGTTTTGTCAGCTGAGCTAGCCAATTGTATAACAAATGAGAGATTACTGAATGAATTCTCAGTTTCTAAAAAGTCAGATATTCAGATAAGGCATCTAACTGCCTATATTGGTTTCTCTGTGGCCAGGTTTTGGTAGCAGCAGGGGAGCTGAGGGGAGGCTTCTTCGAGAAGCTGCTGGAAGTTTCCCCATGTCCAGCAGAGCCAATGCCAGCCGGCTCCAGGCTGGGCCCGCTGCTGACCAAGGCCAGGCCAATCAGCAGTTGACAGAACGCCTCTGTGAGAACATATTAAGGAAGGAAAGAAAAAAAGTTGGAAAGAGATGAAGATGGCTGCCAGAGAGGAGCAGAGTGAGAACTTGTGAACAACAACGCAGACACCAAGGTCAGTGCAGAAGGAGGGGCAGGAGATGCTCCTGGCGCCGGAGCTGAGATCCAGCTGCAGCCCATGGTGCAGCCCATGGTGAAGCAGCTGTGCCCCTGCAGCCCATGGAGGACCACAGGAGTGCAGAGATCCACCTGTAGCCCGTGGAGGAGCCCACGCCGGAGCAGGTGGATGCTGGGGGAAGGCTGTAGCCCGTGGGAGACCCAAGGTAGAGCTGGGTCCTGGCAGGGGACTGTGACCCATGGGGCAGAGGAGCCCACACTGGAGCAGGATTCTTCTGTTAGGACTCGTGGCCCATGGGGCCCACGCTGGAGCAGCCTGTGCCTGAGGGACTGCACCCTGTGGAATGTGACCTATGTGGCAGCAGTCTGTGAAGGACTGCCCATGAGAACTGTATCCTATGAGAGATGAAACCCCATAAAATGCAGTTAGAAAGACTCTTCTCCCCAAGCAGCATCTGAGAACAGCAGCTGACCATAGCAACACCCCACCCCCCACCTCACCTTTTCCCTTGACTGCTGCGGGAAAGCAAGTTTTTTAAGAAGGGGGGGAGGTGAGGAGTAAAAAGCGTCTCTTATTGTCTCTCACTCTTCAGCTCTGATCTTGTTAGTAATAAATTTGACTATTATTCCTGCATAGAGTCTTGTTTTGCCTGTGACAGTGATTAGCAAAGAATCTGTTATGGTCCTTATGTCAACTCACGAAGCTTCTCGTTGTATTCTCTCTCCTCTCTAGCTGGGCGAGGAGGAGTGAGAGAGTGGCTGTAGTGAGCCCCTGGCACTCAACCCGAGTTAAACCACTACACTGACAGACAATTGTGCAAGTACATCCTTGTAAATGAAGAATGTATCTTCACTGTTAAAGGAAAGAAGCTTTTCTCTCAGTACCTAACAAAAACAGCATGATGAGTTTCATGACAAGGATTAGCTGTCACTACACTGCCAACTGTGGACAGCCTACCACCAGGAGAGCTCCACAAGGTCTCATATCCATGTTTCAAGCGCAATGCCTTCTGAAAGCAACACCTGGCAGTGGCACATCAGTGGCACAAACTGTTCACATTGAGGACACCAGCATGCAGCAGCAGCAGACAGCATACAGAGAGTTTGTGCTGTCAGTACTGCTTGTTCTGTGAAGCTGTTCCAGTCACTGGGTTCCAACAGACCTTCACCTTTTTCCCTCTGCAACATGCACCAGGAAATAGTATAAAACTAAGTGATATATTTGTGCTTGCAATCGCAAACATTCTGTTATATATTTGGTAAGATCTACAGACTCCCGAATAGATTTCAAAACTGGAAGGACAACTATGTATTTTCCTGTTTCCATTTGCACTCATTTCTTAGCTGATAATTTCTATTAAAGTTATTTGTTCTAACCACATCTGTTTTGTTAAATACTTGAAAACTGGCAAATCTCAGAAGTTTCTGTTCTTCTGGACATACATTTATAACCACAATGATTTTTTTAAGATTTGAAATAACTTGGAACAATAAATTCAGGAACAAGAAAAGAAGATAATGTTGCAACATGAATTTTCATGGCCATAGATCTTGTAAGAGTACTGTAAACTTGTTTGTACTAATCTTTATTTTGGAAACAAATGAAAGGAAAAAAACAGCAGCACTAGCTAAAGATCATCCAGGAGATAAAGAACATATCCACAATGCATAAATGAAAAAAATATTGACTGATACTTAACAAATTCTTATATACATCACATAATTATTTATAGATGATAAACTGATCTAAGCATTTAGTTGGCAGTAGATGAAAAAGAAGCTGGCTGTTGATTCTGGCACGGAACTCTAACATTACTCGGCAACATAGTTATGAGCACTGTAAATGAGGGATATGGAAAAACCTACAAGTGGCTCTTTGGAAGCATAAGTGATTAAAATTCCGTGTACTTATTGTGTAAGGTCAGCTGTAAACACTCATTAAACTTGAATCTTTGTCATGTATCTCAGCTGCTTAGCCCTTGTCTCTTTTCTTGAGGTATATTCTCTTATTTTTCTGAGCAAGAATCTTAAAAAAGTCCTCTGGTTACGCCCTGGGAGAGATGAAATGCAGATCTCCACATTGTCACGCCCTTCTGGCTCACCTTTATGTGCCTGGATGGCAGTGGCTCTAGAACAGGGGTCCTCAAACTACGGCCCGCGGGCCGGATACGGCCCGCCAGGGTCCTCAGTCCGGCCCGCCGGTATTTACAGACCCCCCGGCTCTGTCCTGGCTGCCGTCTGCTCTCGGACGGGGACACTCCCTATCCCCCCGCAGTCCCACGGGCGGCTCTGTGCGGGGCCGGCGGGACGGGGCGGGCGGGCGGAGTGCGGGCTTCGCCCCCGGGCTGCCCCGCGCCGCGACCGGCAGGGACAAGTAGGGAACCTAACATTGGCCACCTCATTAGCCAAAAGCAGGACCATAGTTCACATCGAAAAATTATTTGGTTTTGTTGATTACAACTGTTCTTCATTTTAATATTGCATTCTTTTTCCTGTTTTTTGTATACTACTACAAATAAAATATGCGCAGTGTGCATAGGAATTCGTCCGTGTTTTTCCAAACTGTAGTCTGGCCCTCCAACAGTGTCTGAGGGACAGTGAACCGGCCCCCTGTTTAAAAAGTTTGAGGACCCCTGTTCTAGAACATGAAATGTAGTGAATTCTCAGGTGAATCAATGGCAGCAAAGGCCATTTGCACCTCAGTCTGTGTAAAGTACGTGTGTCCCTGAGCATCATTTTAAATAGAATGTGCTATAGATGGCTGTGAATGTAGAAAAGTTATCTCAACATTGGAGGTTTTCTATCTGGAAATTAAAAGAAAGAAGTTCCACCTAGACATGAGGAGGAACTTCTTTACTGTGCCAGGTGACCATGCACTGGAACAGATTGACCAGAGAAGTTGTGGGTTTTCCCTCACTGGAGATATAAAAGAACTGTCTAGATGCAATCCTGTGCCATGTACTCCAGGATGATGCTTCCTGACCAGGGAGGTTGGACAAGATGACCCACTGTGTTCTCTTCCAATATTTCTGTGACTCTTCCTGATTCTGTGATTCTCTGAAATTTGTGGTGGAAAAGAACATAATTTATTACTTTTCTTTTTGAATATCTATTGATATATATTTGAATATCTATTCCCCTGAAGGGAAAAATTGAAGTCGATTTTGACAGGGCTGGGATTTCTACGTCTTCCAGACATCTAGCAACCCTGATCTGGTACAGTCACTTGCAGCCTTAGAGTTCCGTGTGCACTCCACTGCAGCTGCCACCACTGCCTCTGCCAGCCTCACTGCCCATGGGCGACAGTCCAGCTCCCTTACTCAGCCCCATTCCCTGACGCTGGCACACTGCTACCAGTTGGGCTTTCCTCACACTCGTGCCTTACAAAAGAAGTAAGAAGGAAGAGAAGTTTGGCTGTCACAGAAAAGTACCAGTAGCAAGGGTTTCTGCTTCCTCTTCTTTATTCCTCCACCAATATAACCTATACACTTTTGGGTTTGATTTTTTCTGGAGGGGGGGGGAAGTGTGACCTGCATTTGGCTGCTTCTGTCATGACATGGCTGGGATTCCCCCAAAATTGCCTGAGATGTGATCAACTGTCATTAATTCGTGACATATCATTGTTAATGTAACAAATTGGTTATAAATGTGGGATGATACGGGTGGATGGGGCACATCTTTGGATCTGGAAGCTACCATTAAAGAACCTGCACTATTACCTCTATTAATTTTGTTTGGAAGTTTTTCTTCCTCTGGTTTTAGGCATCAGTTATACATATAATTCCTTCACTGAAAATTAATTTCATTGTAGTTATTTATCTTTAACTGGAGTGTTTTTATAGATGAACAAAATGATATTTATTTTTGATTCAAATTCTGTGCTAAAATGCTCTGAATGGAAGAGGTCTACTTCGAGTGTCTGTTAAGGCCATCCCAACCTGCAGTAGAGCTCCTGTCCCATCTTTTGGGACATTGCTGGGTGCTAGAAAGCTTCATCTCCACCCTGCTAAAAAGAAGGCAGCAGCAGCTGCTTCAAGATGCAGTTATATCACAATAATGAACAGCAAAATACATTCTTCACATCTTTTTACTCATTAAAAATACTTCAACTAAAAATAGCAAGAAGTTAATTTAAGGTAGTTTTTTGTTTAAGAAAAGTGAATAACAATTAGTCTCCTCTTTTAAATAGGATTAGCTGTAATGTCCATTATAATTAAATGTTGGTTGAAATGAATCTAAAGTATCTGGAACTCATTGCTTTTATTTGTGGAGGTTCAAGTGTCAATATCATGTTTGCATCCAGGATCTATGAATATTGATTAGATAAACATGTATGACAGGAATGGTTTCATGAACACACTAAATATGATAGAAACATGAGTGAGCAGTAGCAGGTGGATGGGAAATGTGACTTGAGCTGCTCTAGCCTGCATGAGAGCCACAGCTTGACCATAGAGATAAGGGAGATGCAGTGCCACTATTTATTAGTCATATATTCTGCCTCTGGCAATGGCTAATATTATGTGCTTCAGGGAGAGAAAACTTGTAACAGAGGATAGCTATGCTGCAAAGAATGCGTCTTTCCTGTGGCAAGTTGCCATCAAGCAATAGTAAAACTGTATAACACAAGTATACATATTAACCACATGCTGTGGATTATTATTCTATTATTTCAATTAACATGTATAAATTAGTAATGGAGTAGCATGACAGGAGACACTAATCAGCATATACAGCTGGATTTAGTTTTGTACTTCATGTAAAGGGCCTGTTGCCTCACACACATGAGAATATCCAGATGTTCTCAGCTCATGTAAAGGACACTCCTCTCAAAAAGAGGAACATAACTAGTGCTACTACAGCAGCTGAATAGGCAACACTTTTTGCAGCTCCATTAGCTGAATTTTCCCTGATACCAAGTGAGTATGCAGCCTGGCTACTAATTAGGTTTCAAATTTTCATCTCCTACTTTTCCCTCTCTTCCCCAATACCTGCAAAATTTGTGGAAGGAAATATGCATCCATTTTCATTCTTAACATGCAGTAGTTTCCAACTTGTAGTAGTTGTTTCCAACTTTCTGGTGAGTTCCTTCAACGCCCAGAAGAATGGCAGGTTTGGTAAGGAGTGGAGGACAAGGGTCCTACTGCCCATCCTTACCCAGAAGTGAGTATGGAGTTCAAGGTTCACTGTGCTTTGTAGTCAGGACATACATCTGATGGTGATGGGGAGAGAAGACTCAGTCCCTCACAGTGCTCACAGTCTCCTGAAGTGATTGATAAAGAATGGGACCTGCCCTCAGTAGCTTCTGTGAAGCTGAGTGGGCTCTGGCTGAGCCCATGGGGAGATGTCACAGGGGAATATCTGCTTCCAGATCTCACCTGGACCCAAATGTCAGCCCAGCCTGAGCTTCTTTACCATGAGAACAGATGTCAAAGGGGGCAGAAGGGGGCTCCCCACCACGGGGTGTGACCTGGGGGCTACAAGTGGTGGCCAGGATGGCAGGGCACCAAGAGGGTGGCAGGACATGTGAGACAAGAGCAAGGGTATGAGCCCTCTCCTTAAATGCAGCTCCTGAGCAAGGCGGTGAGAGACCAACAGAGGCTCTTCTTCCCAGAGCTGATCCATGGTCCTGGGTAGTAGGGCTGAGGCAGCCAAAAGCTCTCAGCAGAGAGGCTATTTCAAGTACCACAGTGTCTTGGGTGCTGCAGAGCAGGACTCTCCTCATACTTCAGGCATCCTTTCTCCCTCTAGACTTGGTGAGCTTTTCAAGGGGCAAGATAATGGATGAAGGATAGCAGGACAGTCCTCTCTTACCTTTCCTGTTCCTGTACATTTTTGTGCAGCCAGGCATTATTCGTTCTGTTACCCTGGGCATAGCATTATGTAAATTTTAAGTAAAACTCTTATTGTTAAGTAAATATTTACAAGGAAAGGAATGGATAATACAAGAATAATTGAAGGTTATAGAAGAAGAAAGACAAAGCCCCTGACAGTATTGACAGGAAATACTTTTTTTTCAACAATACTCTCCTACTATGTAACTAAATTGTGAAAATACTGCCACCGTCTGGATGATTAAAAATATAGTACTTATTTTCTTATCAATGTTTCCAAAAGAAATAGAGAAAGTAACAGAGCACTTAGTTGTGTTCATAGCTGTAATATTGACAAAATTCAGAAATAGAAATAGAGGATAAGCTGGAAATTTAGAATTTTAGAAATCAGTATGCAAAGCATAAGCTTAACTTTAGACAAAGACAGTAACTTGCTATTGTCTTTCTCAAGAACACTTACATGCCAAGACAAGTGAAAAACTGTGCTAATTACATTGGAAAAATGTCATTCTGGGCAGTTACACAGCAGCTGTGTGTGTAGGAGTAGCCATGATGTGGCATCGGAGCAATGAGATCAGGGGCTGGTGGTGTTTGGAAGAGAACAAACTTTCTGTTAAAAAATGTAAGCAAAGATTTTGTGGTCATATATCTGTGGAAGTTTGCCTCTTTTTTTTTGCAATAAATTTATTTTGCCAGTAAATATTTTACTTTTGAATGTTAAATTCTTGTTCAAGAACTAAATTTGTCATTGTGGTACTTCAAGGATCTTCCCTGCCTCTTGTTTTTTTTCCTGCCTGGATATTGTTGCCTGTGAATTTCAAATACCCCAAAGCAGTAATAGTAAGAGAGAAGCAAGACAGCCCTGGTTAGCTGGTTTTGGTTAGGGGAGAGTTAATATTCTTCACAGTAGCTGATATGGGGCTATGTTTTGGATTTGTGCTGAAAATACTATTGACAACTCAGGGATGCTTTAGTTATCGCTGAGCAGTGCTCACACAGAGTCAAGGTCTTTTCTGCTTCTCACCCCACCCCACCAGTGAGCAGGCTCGAGTGCACGGAGTCTTGGGAAGGGACAGCCAGGACAGCTGATCTCAACCGACAAAAGGGATACTCCATACTGCATCATGCTCAGCATATAAAGCTGTGGGAAGAAGAAGGAAGGGAGGAGGTTTAAAGATATGTCATTTGTCTTCCCAAGTCACCATTATGCTTGACAGAATCCTGCTTTCCTGGAGATGCTGAACACCTGCCTGTCTGTGGGAAGTGGTCAATGAATTCCTTGTTTTGCTTTGCTTATATCTGCAGCTTTTGCTTTCCCTATGAAACTGTCTTTTTATCAACCCACAAGTTTTCTCTTTTACTCTTCTGATTCTCTTCCTCATCCTGCCATGGGAGATTGAGTGAGCAGCTGTGTGAGGCTTAGTTGCTGGCAGGGGTTAAACCATGACACCTGGTTCTTCTGCCATGCATTCCAGCAGGACTGGCTGCCTTCACCAGAAAAAGAGAAGCTGCACAGTCACAATGGTTGAGGAATACCCAGTGTGCATCAAATACCCACTGAGTGAGGAGGAAGGGTACTGCTGCCCCATCCACGCAGTGAACCCAGGGCACAAAGTATTTCCGTGTCATCAGAGAAAAAAATGGCTTTCAGCAGGGATCCAGGAAAGTGAATTGCATAAATGTTTTATGTAAAAATGCTAGTTGCTTAAGTGTGGTCGTACAAAACAGCTTTATCCCCAGAAGTTTGAGGTGTCATTCATTTCAATTATTAGTCTTTTAGAACAAAAATATCTTAGTTATCTGAATATTCACCCAAAACTTTTTATCGTACAAATCTAAGATGAGCTGAAATTCTTCTTTTCCTCCACTGGCAGTGTTTAGGATTACTAAATGTTCAATAAATATATCTTAATTAAAAACCTTAAGTCTAATATGAAGCATTCAAGCCTCTGTGTATTTTAAAGCAGCACAACCAATAGTGGCTTTTTTCTAGAGTACAAAGTATTTTACACTTAAATAAATTAATCAGGTTTTATTTCCACAAATTTATATTCCATTAGGATTGCACCAAATATGGGGCAAGTATGACTCTCAATACAAGCAAAGAATCCTTGATTTCAGTTACTGGTTCTTCATGAAACCTCTGTGTTGGACAAGTGAGGCCCCATAATTTAACAATTTACTTTGAGAAGACCAAAACAGAGGTTTTTTGAGCTGTTTCTGTAGGTAGTATTCAGAACTCCTTGGAGTCTGAGCTATGCTCCTGCACTGACCATTTAAAGCCAGATTGGTTTGCTTGGATAGAGTCCCAGATCTCTCGGTAGCCTGTCAATGCAGTTCACTGCAGTACAGAAAATCTTAAACATTTTTTTATCTCAGGAAAATGAATATGCATAGAGGCACCCTGAAGAGAAAAACAGGGAGTCTTTCAAATGTGTAAGAGAACATCTACATAAGGGACAGGAGGCTTTATTTTCCCTATATCTCATTCATTTACCCATGATGTGACAGTGAAGAACCCTAACACCCAGACTTCACAGATCTTCTGGCAGCACATGCGGCCAGTTTGAAAATAAAATTAGAAAAAAAAATCCAGTGAAACAAGATTTGTCAGGGAAAACATCGGTTCATCAACAGGGAAGCATTTCAAGAAAATGTGCTGTTTTGTGACAGGTTTTGAGGAGCCTGTTTACCTGCTGGCTGTGGGCAGCCTTGCCATGAAAATTATATTGGTGGTGAGAACTCCAAAGCTGTGGCGTTCTTCCCCACAAGCTGCCCCATGCTCCTGCACTGTGTGTGATTCCCTTGGTAAGCTGAGCTGAAGAGGGCCCATAATAGGGAACTGGGTCTTCTAAATTTGAAAACAATTACTTTCCAGAGAAGATGTTGGCATTCTCTGTCTCTACTAATAACAATTCCCTTTTTGCCTTTTAGCCACTAGATATTCCTGTAATTGGAGATTAAAGCACCCAGCATCCAGCCACCCCAGTGGGGCATGGTGTCCTTCCCACAGCGTCTCTTCAGACTTCGTGGCTTCCATCCTTCATTCTCTGTTGTCACTGGTGACTGCATCTACCTTCCTCACTCTTCTCCATTCAGCAGGATTAGCTGGATTCCGCTGTGATAGCAATCAGGCTGGATGGGAGAGCACGAGGTACCTGACACCAGACTAGATGATACAAAACTATGAAGGCCTCTGACAAAACTCCTGTTGCTTTTATAGAAGGAAAAGTAAATTTCACAATACTTATTTAAGTCAGAGAGTGATACTTCTATACTGAGGAGAAGAGAGTTACAAGTGTAACAAGTCGATGTATTAATATATTATTTGCAATATTTTCTTCTTTTTTTACTGGTTAACTAAGGTTGGAACAGAATAAATAATATAACATAAACCACTACAAGAATGACACATCTGCTGTGATCTATTCAAACTGCCAAACAGCATTATACAACTTTCCTGATATTTAACTATATCTGACTTTTTAGTAAAGCCTGTATGCCTCAAATTAGCTACAGCAGTTTTGTTTAAAGGGAGAGGGAAGGTCATTTCTTGATTATGCAATGCTCACTGAAAGGATATTTCATGTAAACTGTGGCTGACAGTTTTAAGCAATTGACAGTTCCAGGGACTAAACTCTGATTATCAGGAAACCATTCAGAAAAGATTATCTCCTTTGGATTTGTTGAAATATTGTTCCTTCACAAGGAAATTGCAAAATTACTGTTCCACAGACACAAATAAAATCATGCTGGATGATATTGTTTTGCTGCTATATGCAAATTTTAAAGTAGGCTTTAGGAAGTTGAGTTCTGCTAAAATCTTGTGTTAAAATTTTTTCAGAGTACTGATGCTAGAAAGGATAGCTTGTATTTGGAGCACTTGAGTATGCAAAAGAAGGAATGCTAAAGGAAGATGGAAAAAGAGCAGAAATCCTTAATACATCACTTGAGGAAGAGACATTCTTACTCAGGCTCCATTTCTTTAGTAACTACCTATTACTTACGTTACTCCAAGAAGGAGGAGCAAAAGCAACCTATCTCTGACAGCCTTCTTAAACATTGCTCTTCCGGCCTCAACCCACTTCTCCAGGCCTTATGAAGAGTTAAGCTAAATGCATATTTTTACTTAATTAAAGTGTGCCTTCAATGCAGAGGAGTAGTCCAATTCAGTTCACTGAGCTCTGAAAACTGATAGGCAAAAATTCCTTTTAATACAGTGAATGCATTTTTTAGTGAACTTAAATAAAGGCTTTCTGTGAAGTTAAATGGACTGTACATCCCTTCTTCTTAGTTTACTTAAAATATTGCACGAAAAAAAAGACTATTTCTTGACTCTGCATGGTTTTGTCTTTCTCTTGCTCATGTCACATAGCATCTCTAAATCTCACTCTCTCAGCTAACTCTCAATAGCCTAAAATTAATTTGGAAGTTAATGCACTGCTTTAAACAAAAAGACTCTTGAAAGTAATTAAACCTGCATAGATTGGTATTTGGGAAGTCTAATTTTTTTCTAATCTTATGCAGAGTATGTAAGTATATTGATGAGTTTGTGTCATTAAAAATAATACTAATTTTAAAAACTAATCAAAGCTAATACCTTTCTTTGAATATTGTTCTAGAACTTTACCAAAACCTTTTTGCTGTTTGTCTTTCTCACCACCCTTGTTTGGCATAATAGAGAAGAAAAACGTGTCACATTTCTCAGTGTAGTAATCCTACTGATGCATGAATGAGCATGATTTGAACATGAGCATGATGCAGGGACATGTCATCTATACCCAAAATGTACATAATTCGTAGATTTGACCCATATAATAATTTTAATATTCAGTAAAAATTGTTAAATATTAGACATTTATGCTGTATTTTATTGTTACAGTTCTCTGAGTTCATTAAACGATGATGATGTCAACTTTATTTTGAAATTATCTTCTTTTTTTCCATTTTTTTTTCTTTTTTACACTGAGAGGGAGGCTGAAAGGAATTTCATCCAAACCCAGGCTCTAAGTCCCATTCTCCTGAACATTTGCGAGAAATATGTGAAATTAACTGCTGGTAGTTTCTGTTTGCTGCTGGACAGATGTGTTTACAAACTACTAGGAAAAGGAATTTAGTTTTCTTGGCAGCAAATTTAACATGAAAGCTAATAGAAACAAAATAGCGAATGGGTGTGGATGTATTTTGGAGCACATGGAAGACACTACAGGAGCAAATGGAGAAAGTTGCATTCTGAGTTTCCTTAGCTTTTGAACAGATATCAAAATTGACTCTGAATTCTCGAGGGTTTTCCATGAATATTTTAAAGTGGTATCCAGTTACTATCTAGACAGTGCATATGCAGACTGATCCAAAGAGATATGTAGAAAAGGGATTTGAATAAGAATGCTGTTAATTCATGCTAAATGTTATTAGCATTTTACATTTTCTCCTCATTCTGAATGATAAAGTTATATGAGAGTAAAAAAAAAATAGATGAGAAAGAAGAAAACCGTAAGTACATAAAAAAATTCTTTCAAAATACTTAATGAGACAGAGCTACAGGCTGCATGTCATGCAAAAGACAGACAAAAATATGACATTGTCTCATGGCTCATACTCCAGCTGGAATATACTGGTAGGATATTTAAAGCTACAAAGCTAGTATGAATGAAAGAATCATTAGTCAGATACTTTGTTCAGCATGCCCCTAACACTAACACTAATTACACTAACACTGCTGTATCACACAATGAAAAGAGAGGAAACAAAAGACATAAAAATCCCAATATAGTAAAAGACAGCAACTCTTCTGTATTAGAACCAGATCTTCTTTTGTCACATCTTCTTCATTATAATGATAGTTGCAATAAAACTATTTCAATAATGAAATAAAACAATTTCATTAATGAACTGAAATAGAAAATTAAATATAGGATCTCCCTAACGTGTCTTTCCATGTTAAAGAAACTTTTAAAGTAATAAAGAGATGGTATTGGCATCTTTCTTCAAGGCCAAATAGTACATAAATTAATTATGCTTAGGATGCTGAAAAGCAGTCCTTGCCATTATTTGTGGAATAAATATAGTTCTTACCATTATTTTGCCACTGAAAAATGAAAATATTATACTTATAAAGTTTCTAATTTTTCTGTATGCAAAAATTCAGACACTACTTCATGTGTAGTGAAGGGAAAAAAGCTCATGTAGCTCATAAATGTCCCTCAAAATCATATTTTTTGCCATGAGGAAGTTGTTGCTTGTGGTAAGTATTTCATTTCTATGTGGTCAATAATGTTCCTTCTTTTTGTTGAGTAGTAGGCTGAACATTTCAATATATTTCATTTTTAAATTGAAGTAAAGTTCTGTAGTACAGCAAGTATTCTGCTTTGTAAGTCAATAAAAGCTTTAAGAATGACATTTCAAACTTGGCAAAATAGATCATCAATGAACCAAATGGTTTAGGCACCCCATGTGCAGGAGGAAGATCCTCAAAATGCCTGTCTCAGGTAGGTGCTTAGTGGGACTTAGGCTTATACATGTCTAAAGTAGCTGTGTCTTTGTCATCCTCTGGGGTACTGAGCCTGGTCTCTAACACAATCTTCCTCTGCAGCTCCAGTGGGAAGAATATAGATATTTCCCTTTTTGACTTTTACCCTGTACAATAATTTTCCTCTCAGGTTATTCAGTAGAGAAGTATTAATGAGGGTGCATGAATCAACAAGATGTTGAACTCTTCAGAACATCTCAGATAATTTTAGTGAAATTTTATGAAGGTCCTACTGCATTCTAACCAAGTAAGAGGAGGTTATTTATTCTGAAGAGTCTGACATTGTTGTGACTGAAAAAAAAAAAAATTAGGAAACTTTAAAAAACAACCAAACCAAGCCAAAACACAACAAGCAAAAAAACCATGAAAGAATGACGTCAGACTGTAGTCACTGAGATCAAAAGAAATTGAAAGTTGTTTTTAAATAATTGTTCTTTACAATCCCCGAGGAAATACAGAAAATTCTTTCTACTAGAAAATATATGTACACTGGGGAACTTTACTTCATTTACTGGTCTTCAGTTTCAGTATCTCCTCAGCTTTGTGCATCTGGTACACTGTAAACCTTTCTGTGATCAAATTCTACTGTGGGTAATCTCTTGATATCAAGTTACAGAAAGTCATTCTGCTTAAGCATTTTGAAAGTCAGGTATGTTTAAAAACTTGAATGTTATAAAAACTAAAACATTAGACACGTTGAACTAAAGTGGAGGTAATCTCTGTTATTATCTAGATACAACTATATATTAAAATTGTGGTTCAAAATATAGCTTTCTCAGCACGTTTCACCAAATCAGATAGTCAATGAAACTGTACTGTGGTTCTGTGAAGCTTATGGAGGCAAAAGAATGTACGGACCTGAGCTTTAATCTGCATTTCAGAGAAATATTCTCTAGGATAAAAGAAGAAAGCAGCAATTGCTTTGGCTTAGGGGTGGTTTGCACAGTAAGGGCCAACTACCGAGTCATGCACCTAGATCCACACTGGGAATTCTGTTTGGAAGATCAAAACAGGGTATTTTCCACTTTGAGGTGGGAGTTCTCCAAACTTGGATTGATTATTTCCTAGATTTCAACACTGACATGACAGAGATTGAAGAAACTGAAGAATCTCAGGTGTGTTTTACTTGCTCAGTGAAAACCATTGGACCAAAGTTTGGTTGGACCCTAATTTTTGCTGCTTTTGGATTTCCTGATGCAAATTTTCTCTGTGAATACTGACATGAATGCTTACGATCATAGAAAAAAGCAGTTGTGAGACTGAGGCTTGTTTTTGGGGGGCAGTTGTTGGAAAACCAGTGACTATCAGTCATCACCAGACTGCTCAAGAGCCTGCAAGTACAATAACACAATACCTTTCCCACAGTGGAGATGAAGGACAGGGTGTGATGGCTTAGAGCTCCTTATACCTATGGAATTCACAACCAGTCAATTATCTGCATGAGAGGGCTTTTGCACTATTAACAGTGCTGCAGAGACAGCAAAATAGAAAAAAAATCAGGCTTTGTTAGACACTGTGGAGTGTAGGAGAGACAGAAAGCTTATCTGTGAGCTGGGTATGTCATACTCTGGCAGGGGATGGCATGCCTGCATCACCAGAGATTCTGACCCAAAAGAAGAATCCATGCACAATCGTGAACAGATGAAAAATCCAGGAAATTCTAACATCACTGGAAAGAATCTGTGCCAGTGGCGTACTGTTTTGTTTTCTCAGCATTATGAATGTACTTATATATTGCTAGTGCCTTGTATTGAGTACTTACACATTGTTAGCCCAATACATACATTAATTCTAATTATTCTTTTTGCCTCAGTTCGGCAAAATGCTTAATTCTGCATTTAGTTTTGCACTTTGCTTAACAGGGGTCATAATGTTAAAGACCAAAGCACTATTAGGTAGCTTTGTTATTTTTTGCTATACATTAGAGTCAGTTGAGGGGGGGAAAATCCAAAATACTTTTTCAGAACGTATGGAGATCAAAGAAGCCCCTACAAGATATTTTTTATGACCTCATGAGAAATGCATGTAAGTATTTTCAGCCCAAATCATAAGACACCAGACAGTTTTTTGATGGTAAGTGGACAATTGTGGCAGTTAAAATCTTCAAGATTTCTTAGTCCCTGCTAGTACAAACATTTTCAGTTGTATTAATAACCAGTTATTCATGACTGTTACCTAAACATGCCAGCAACTTGCACAGATACCTGTGTTGCAAGTCGTGTGTGGTATTTTTCCATCCAAAGTCTGTATGACCTCAGTCTCAGTAATCACAGAATCAGAGTAGGTCAGGTTGGAAGGGACCACAGCGGGTGATCTGGTTCAACCTCCCTTCTCAGGCAGAGTCATCCTAGAGTGCACTGCACAGGATTGCATCGAGAGAGTTCTTGAATAACTCCAGGGATAGTGCTGGGAAAGGATATTCTGTTCTAAATAACAGAACATGCACGAAAGATGATAAGCCATGGTGTCCTAGGTTGTATTCAAATTTTCAATAAAACAAGATTTAATGGCCAGAGCTACTTTCATGTATTGCAGAAAGTATAATAAATGTTACATTTGCCTACATCAATACCTCAGAATCAACATTTAAATTGCCAAGATTACTTAGACTACCTAATGGGAAAAAACATTATAACATAAAACTAAGTTCTCAGTACTTTGAAATGCAGAATAAAAAACTTGGAAGAAAAGACAGTGAGAATGTGTTTTGAATATACTAATGATAAATTTTCAAATGTTTTTTCGAGACAATACACTAAAATGATTTTAAAAACGTAATAGCTAAAGTTCTGTGGTTTATTCTGTTGACTGAATAATGCATGAGACAAAGACCTAGCTCTACCAAATATTAGAAGCCTATCTCCATTCCTAACTCCAGTGACCTCACTCTGAAGCCAGTGTGGTGTTAAGTACAAGCTGTCTTCATGGATTTGGGCTTCAAACTTTATGCCATTTGTGAATCATGAGCTGAATTTGTCAAGGGATGCAAAGAATAGTAAATGTTTCTGCAGGTATGTTGGCCTGAAGATTAAAACTATTAAAAAAGATTAAAACCAATAAATAAGATAGAAATTGTGACAATCAACCTGGAGAAGGCTGAGGAATCCAACAAAATTTTTGCCTCAGTTTTCAATGGTAATTTCTCTTCATACATCTTTCAAGACTCTGAACTGCAAAGAATGGACAGGGATTGTGAAGTCTCTCTCATTGTAGAGGATTATCAGGTACGAGATCACCCAATGAAAATGAACACATGTAAGTCCATGGAACCTGATCAGATGCATCCCAGAGTTCCTGAGGGAATTAGTTAATGTAGTGTCGAAGCCACTCTCAATGGTATTTGAAAAATCATAGCAGTCAGGCAAAGTCCCCAGTGGCTGGGAAAAAGGAAACATGCTCATTTTTTAAATGGGTAAAAAGGATAACCCTGGGAACTAACCACCAGTCAGCCATACCTAGGTGCCTGGTAAGATCATGGACCAGATCCTCATGAAAGGCATGCTAAAAAATGTAGAAGATAGGAAGGTGATTAGAGACATCAACACAGTTTTACAAGAGGCAAATCATGCCCGACCAATTAAACTAATGGCCTTCTACAATGGACTGACCACATGAGTGGACAAATGAAAATCCATGTATGTCATCTACCTAGATTTCTGAGATGCTTTTGATACAGTCTTATAAGAAAACTTATATAAAAGACAAAGAGACTTTTTACCAAGGCCTATAGTTACAGGGCCAGTGTCAATGGTTTCAAATTGCAAAAGAGTAGATTTAGATTGGATGTAAGGAGGGCATTTTTATGATGAGGGTGCTTGGAGAAGTTGTGGGTGGCCCATACCTGGAAATGTTCAAGGTCAGGTTGGATAGGGCTTTGAGCAACCTGTTCTAGTAAAAGGTGTCCCTGAACATGGCAGGAGTTGGACTAGATCGTCTTTAAAGGTGCCTTCCAACCCAAAACATTCTACTAATTTTGGTTAATTCTAGTTATATAAAAAAGGCCACAAGGGGAACAAAAGCCTTTGGAGAAGAATAAAGAGCCACCACATCATGAAATACCATAGACAGGCACTCTGATCCTATTTCAGCCAATCTATGACTGTTTGCATGACCTGAGGATCTCCTTATCATATCTATATTGCATCTTTCATTTGCATGACTAAGTAATTCTGACCTCCTCTCACAGGGAGAGTGACCTAAATATAGAGTTGGTATCATTCTATTTTTATGCAAACAAGCATGTATGATGTTTTTCAGATCACAAACTCAGTTAGACCAAAATGTTCTACCCTTTATGCTGGGCATTGCTGCAGCAAAAAGAACCCTGTGGCAGCAAAAAGTGTCCCCAGTGATGGCAGCACCCACATGTGGCTCCATGATGTGTCATTTTGAAGTGGCTGAAATGTTGATAATTCTACACAAGACCATGATTTGTATTACTTTATCTGACAACAGTACATCCAAGGCTACAACATGCACAGATGTAAGGCAGGTGAAGTGAAATCTGTAGATCTGTAATGTGCATAAGGCCAGGAAGCTGTAATTGTAACATCTGGATGCTACCTCTGAACAAAGAGCTATTTCTTGTGGAATCTGGTTCCACTAGAATTGAATATTACCTGCAATGAATCATATACTGTATTGTACTTGTATTGTCTGGTCTCAGGTCCCCCTGTGCTCAAGCACCCGCTCTTCAGTAGCCTGACCCAATCCATTCACAACTCAGCATAGAATTACTGTGTTTTTTCTTGATTTTTTTTTTTTCTGGTGTAGTGTGCTACCCTCTTCCCTAGCATGCAGCAACACAAGTGGTGAAATTTCTCAATGCAGACCAAGCTAATGGCCTCGGTCAGCTGCTGTATTATCAACATAACAGTGTTTCAGCTACAGTTTTCTGCTGCTTTCTTCTTACAGAATTAAAAACCATGTCCATCTGGATCATATATTTCCCTTGTCCTATAGAGAATTTCTTCTTCTGCCTTTCTGAAGAACTTTAAGAATAGCCTTTTTTATTTTCATAGAAGATTTTACCACACAGTTCAGAGCTAAGTACTGTCAGATATATACAGTTGTATAACATACTATACATCTTGGCCCCATTTTTTAAAGCAAAAATGTAGCTAAGTATAAACCTATGAATGCATATGAATAACTATTTTGCTTTTGATGCTAAATCTTGAAACATTTTAATCTCTGATCAACACACATACGTAAACACATTTTTTGTTAATCAACTATAACGAATATAGTTTTTATTATCTGGTGAGAATTTCAGCCATCAATTGTGACAGATGCAGCTTTGTTCTCTTCTTAACAAGTAACACCCACAGAATTCATGTATTGACTTCATAATGGACAAAACAAATTTAAAATGGAAACCTTGAGCCCATTTGCTAGAGCAAAAAATACTGCGAGAGGATTTATTAGATTTATTTGGTAGTAGAGCTATTTCTAAGGAATTCTATGAGAAGACTGTCATGTTATATTGTTCTTTCTAAGTGGTTACTCCATGACAACGAGGGTTTTACTCTTGAAACTGGACTGCATAATTGAGGTTTTCTTTTTCTATTACTACTATTACTTTCTAATTAACTTGCTCTGTTTCCCCTTTTTCCTTCAGTTTGTTGAATCCTTAACCATAATCTATAATTACACAGCTTTCACTAACTAATAAAACATTCCACTGAACTGATGTTTGTCACCTTTATTGCCCTGAAGCTGATAATTGTTTTAGCTCACTTCAATGTGAATGGCATTGGAATACTGATGGCTTTGTGCAAATGCATGTCAGGTTGTCTGTCATTAAGGAAGCACAGAAAGAAACTGTGTATGTATACTGAACACTTCATCAGCTGTGATCTACTTCTCGTTGTGTCGTTTCCAACAATATATTTTTTTAATTTAGCATGAATAGGGATGTAAACAAAGTCACAGTTTACTGTGTTTGTAAGAGCGCTATTAATATCCAAGCTAATATTTACAGTCCTGACACAATCCACATAATATAGTTTCTACTAACATTATAAATGCTGAAAAGGGACTCAGTGTAAATATTTAAACCATCCTCATCCAGCCTCAGCTACGGTTTATGGAGGTGGCAGATGAAGACAGTATTTCACGCTGGTTAGCCAGGTTCTGACAGAGGCAAGGCAGGACCTAGCACTGATGGAGAAGTCCATCATCTGATATCTCATTTACCATAAACCTGTTGAAAGGCACTGCATTTTCAAACTTTCTGCTTGTATTTTGGAAACTCTTTTAGACCTAAACATCTTGCAAATCTTTCTAAGACATTCCTATTTTTTATCAGCTTTCACTTGTATTTTCATTCTTTATGGCAAGATATTTTCAATCAGAGTGACTGATTATCTTGGTATAGTTTTAACAATACTTTTAGAGAAACAATTATTTTTCAAATGGCTTATGACCATCAATAAACAGAATGAGTCATACTGACAGATGTGGTATTGCCTGTTACCAGATGTAAGCATACTGTTGTCTTGTGACTTCCTGTGCATATGGCTGTCATCCTGTTTGTTGCTCTGTTTAAGTAATGCAATCACTATGGCCACTCCAAACATACTTTTGGAAGGTTAATGCAGTGGGCAAAGCTCAAAAATATTGCAAAAGGGTAAATAATTTCAGAGGGTCCAAGACAACTATAATTCATATTTTAATGGACTACTTATGAGGCTTTGAGCAAACTGGTCTAGTGGAACGTGCCCTTGCCCATGGCAGGGGGGGTGCAACTAGATGATCTTTAAGGTCTTTTCCAACCCAAATCATTCTGTGATTTACTGCTTTGAGGATCTTTGAAAAGTACTACTTGGGAATAATCTAAATTGTCTCCAGTCATGGATGCAAAAATACAAAAAAAGTTCTGGATTGCTGGATTATTTATAAAAAATAGTACATACAAACCAACTGATTTATTGCCAAAGAGGAAGAGACAGTGTAGAAGCAGTAATGGCCAAGAATTCTTCTTTTCTTCCCCCTGACCTGCCTCCCTCTCTTTCCTGTCTTCTCCCTGCCTCCCTCTCCCTTGGCCCTCCCACCCCTTTTTACCTCCCCTTCCTCCCTGATTTAAGATTTGGGCTACTTTATCTTCTAATTGTAGAAATAAATGGAATTATACCTGTAATCTCAGGTTCTCTATGCACTTGTGAGAGACAGAAGCCTCACATCCTACTAATTTTTTCATTCATATATCATTCCATAGGGTTTCTGACAAAATAAAATAAATTGTTCAGTTATTTCAGTAAATGATTTTATCTAAAAATCCAGTATAATTTCAGTGATAATGACTACTAGGATATATTATAATAGGACCTACTAGTTTTCCAGTGACAAAGCAGTGACTGTTGGGAGAATCTTCAGCTTCTTAATAACTATTTATTAAATAATTATTGAATGTAACTATGTAATTACATTAAACATGTAATGATATATTTTTTCCTTTACAAGCAATCCTATAAAATCTACAGGATTCGATAATAGTAAATATAACTTTTAAAAATATTGGAAACAGTACCTCCTTTTTGATCTTTAGACAGGGTATTACTGAAGCTTGTCAGAAGTTTTGTTTTCACACCATATTTCATAGAGATTAATGCAAACATATATTTTGACATATAAGTATCTTGCATGAAACTGAGCACATTTGGAAAGAAGACAGTTAAACTATGTTGACTGCTGCTTTTAATTTCTGATCAAAAATATGGAAACTGAGGGTCATTATAATATACTCAGGGAAATACTACAAGCTGCTCAGACTTAAGAGGAAAAGAAATTCATAACAGTTTAAACTTCTAGCACTGAATATGGACTATTATAAAAAAACAACTATTTGTCAAGTATGAAGATAGGTACAGAACTGAGGAATGACTCCCAGTTTCCTTAATCTCTTTAGTTTTGAAATCAAAAGATACAGTTTCCATTTCCATAGACTTCATCCCATTACGTCCTTCTGGTTTGGTGAAACTGCAAAAATACAGCAGATACAGCTTTTATGCACGCTGTATTTGAGAATCCTGTGCTAGGAAAGGAGTGGCTCAATGCCATCCCTCTTTCCCAGGGCAGTTGGAAAGCATGCTAATGTTCTTGGTGCTGAATCAGTAACTCAAAGACTGGTACAGCCAGTGTATTACTGGAACAATTTTGATGTTCTAATATATGCCAGAAATCACAGTTTAGAAGAAATTAAGGATTTTGAATTTTTTTGAAAGCTATCTTCTGGTTTGATGATAATAGATGAGGTGATCACAATTATTTTTATTGGAGGAGTTCTGCCAAAGTGCTAGAATTCTTTAAATTACATAATAAATACACTTAAAAGACACTGGATAACATATTTAACACTGTCATCCCATTGAAGTTGGTTGTATTCATAGTTATGAGAATTTTCCCTAAGTAAAAATAGATATGTATCCAGGAAACAAGGGTGTAATGCATTGTTTGATATGTGACATTAACTATTATATTTTAATTAAATGAAGTGATAATTAATTTTTTTTTTTACTTTTCATCCTCTTTGCTTTCCCAGCTGCTTTTGATCTGGTAATATTATCTCATAGTTTTTCCTGACATGGTGTAATTTGCTGTGTTTTTCTGTTTTCCTCTGTACTTATTATCACCAGCTGACACATGACTTATGGAGCACTACTGGTTCCACCCCAACATCTCTCTTAACTTGCATCACTTCTTCGACAAATAAATAAACTATAAACTTTTCATAGTTAGTCTTTCTAGCCTCTTAGTGTCAATTTTAGAAACTAATTCTTAAAAATGGATAAGCAATATTTAAGCACCTAATACCCATTCATTTGAGCAGAACCTATTTTTAGTGTAGCACTTAACGGCTTTTAAATCTGAAAAAATGCTTTCAAGATTTATGTGACAAAGTATATAAAAGATACTGAATGTTATTTCTTCACTGTATGCAGCCTAGGTACTCCTCTGGCTGACAGTGTTTCATCCTGGAGGATTTTCATCATGTTATACTGTCTTTTCCTTGTTTTTTCTTCAAGAGTGGTATCTAGGAATTAGAGACCTAAATATCCTTGAAGCATGGGTCCCAGTAGTTCTCAACTATCATATTTGATTTGTAAATCCCTATCCCTGGAAGTATATCAGAACAAAACTGCAGTTTGACAATCAGAAAAAAGAGAGAGGGAGATGAAGGAGACATCTTTGAAACACTCCTAGTCTAAGTCTAAGTAGTCAAAATCATGACTTCACTCTCAGGGTTAAATTGAGTCCATTAGTCCCATTTAATATTCTGAAATTAAGTCCTAATGTACCCTTGGAATTCTTGAATGTGCTGTTACTTGTGTAGGCACCTGTTTTAATACTTACAGAATATAAACCCTATAAAGTATAAATTTGGAAACATTAAGAACAAACAGCAACAGGTCTCAAGACAACATTAGGGTTTTTGAAAAGAAAATGAAAGAATAGGTTGGTTTGATGAGTCTGACCAAATTAAGGCTACAAGGGACTACTATTGTCCTCTTCCTAGTACATCAGAAGAACAGAAACCATGATGAGGAAATAATAGCTTAAAAGACAATGTTGATCTAGAAGAAATGGTCATCCCTAGATCATGAATAAATATAGTTTGAAAGTAACAGAAAGATTCCCAACTACGAAAGCAGTAAGGTATTAGAAAATCCTTTTAACAGGAACAACAGGGGAAATTAACAGGTTTTAAGGTAGAATGATGAACAATATAGTGTGAACACATGGGGTATCAGATGACTCAATTTAGTGAAAATCCCTTTCTAAAACCCATCCATTTTGAAGTTTCCGCACAGAAAAGTTCATGGTGATTTGAAGTTCTGATTTAGAGAAAATTAGGTTTCCTAGCTGAGAACCATTATCTAATATCCACAAAATTACAATCACATCCACATTAACAAACCAGTGCACTATAGTATCTAGTTATCCAATGCAATAAGAATCTGTGAGCATAACATACTTCATGATACAAGCACTGTACTGCTGCACTGGTGAACAACTCAAACTGCATTGGTATGTCCTCAAAGTCTATCAAGACCATGCTTTTAAGGATAAGCACTTGGTGCTGTAAAGCTTCAACTAGCACTTGTATATCTACTTTCTGTTTAACGACATAGAGACTCCATCTCCAAAGTGACAGATAAATAAAATTATGTAGTGGTGCTAGACAACTTTTGTAGGGAGAAATGTCCAAACTGCTTGATTGTTGAAAGGTGAGGAAGCTATTGTTTGTGTGTCTCCTCAAGTCTCTTAGCAATCTGGACACTAACAGTGCTATCATGACGGAGTCACAGTGCTTGGCAGGTTTCAGCAGACTGGGCAAAGATGAGATGCAGAATCAAAAGCTCCAGCCATTCTTGTCTAATTTCAATTTAGGAACTTTATCTAAATTTCTTTGTCTAAGAATAAATTTAGATAAAAATTTATTTAAATTTAGAATGGTCATTTTTTCTAAATGTTTTGACTTTGTCCAGTGTTGTCCACGTGGTCAAAATGATAGAAAAGCCTGAAAATGTAAATCCAAACCACAGCTATAAACTCTTGTTTGAAAATGAGTAAGGCTCATGCATTCTGAAGAAAGATGAAATTGCACAAACCTTAGATTTGTCATACTGCTTGAAGGATACAAGCTACTTTCTCCAGTCTGCACAATTCTTTATTCTAGTATATGTGGTAAGACAATGTAATTGATAGACGCTAGCACAAGGGAACGTTGTTCTTTATCAAAATGCTGACCACAGTAACTATTCCAGCTTCAGAGAACTATGTAGCCTGACTTTAACGCAGATGGGGCCAAGGATTCATTTGAGAATTAGTTCAAATGAACTGAGCAGTTCTGTGGCACTTTGAAAATAAAGTGCAGAAGATAAAGTAAGATTTATATTTCAAAAAGAAAGCATATGCAATTCTTATGCTGCCCCATACTGCATTAGGTATCGATCACAGTCTTCCACTTTTTATATGGTAATTCTAATTTTTGAAACATTTATTAGTAAAGTGAATTTCATAAGTAGGCAATATACCTCTTCAGTGATGTTTAGATTTTCCATTAAAAGCAATTAGTTCACTGCAAATAGGTAAACAAGTACCCTCCAGTGACTACCTGACAAACTGAAATTACTCTAAGATATTGCATTAGAAAAAAACTTCTTGTACGGAAGGTACATTTGCAGCCAGAATTGAAAATGGATGGGGTTGGATTTGACGTATTAAAAAAAGAAAGGATCCCTTAATGATTATTGATGCTCCACCCACAGTGAGCAATGCATACCTACCTCTTTTAAATAAGCATCTATCTACACAAAGTGAGCCACCAGATGACACAGCTGGTGGCTTCTCACGTCACAAGAACCTACTGATATAGACAAAGATTCAAACAGTCATATCTTTGTGTTCTTTATATATGTGTTGCTTCAGAGAGAAATCATCTGCAAACTTCTTGAATGGTAAGCGTAATATAGTTTTCCTGTAGTTCAGACTCTGTCACTCAAATTTTTGTTGGGCCTATTTTTCTTTTGCTTGTAGGGAGATTTATTTGTTAAAAATACAATGTAGAATTTTTTTAAAAAAATCATATTCAAATGTAATTTTCAAATAATATCAGCTAATTGAAAAACTGTATGATATAGAGTTTAGTTGATTTTCATAAATTATATTTTTTCCAAGCTAGAAAATGCAAGTAATATACAAATAATATGACATCCTTTCATGTTCAGTATGACTTTACATTTCTTCTAATTGGCAAAACTTTTTCACAATTTGTTTTTTTGGTTTTGGCCACCAGACATTTTTAATTTGCCCAGTATATCCAAATGAAAAAAAAAAAATAAGTATTGTACCTACTACTTGTAGATATTAACTCTATTTCTAAGGAATGTTTGTAAAAAATGAAATATTTAATTGAATTTGCTAAGACTAAAATGGACTATTATTGCTGAGGTTCTGGCCATAGTTTCATATCTACTAAATATGAAATAGAAAATATATTTCAAACAAATACATGTATGTATTCCATCAAATAAGCATACCTAACTTAATCTTAGTAAAACACAATGTCTGACTGACTTTGATATGGCCACCTTCAGGGAGGAAATATCCAAGGCTGGCTGAATTCTAGTCAATAGTCAACAACTTTTAAAGACTAGCTGAAATATGCAGTACTGTACTTGTAGTAATTTTCACTTGTAGTAATTTTACTTGTAGTATTTTTGTCTTTTTCTTCTTTCCTGAATTATAGTTGTTTAAATGGACTAGTTTCCAACAGAAGTGTATGTTTTCATATTTTATAAATTTCGGTTCATGTCATTTTTGCTCAATTATACGTGTAACCATTTTCAAGATAACGCTTTCTTTCATTTTAAAATAATGTATAAAAAGAGTTTATTTGCACTATATAAAATACATTTTAATAAAGCTAGTTTCTCATAAGTCTTTTTTTTTCCCTAACCTGATAGAAATCTAGGTTAATATTCCAAAAGTTATGCTTCACTCCTTCAGGGCAGTTGCATGGACAATTCATTTAAGAATGTCCAGTGAAGAAATAAAATTGGTATAGACAACTTACAAAATAAATTATTGATATTTGAAAGAAATGAAAACCTGAGGTGTAATCTGACATAGAAAATAAAAACTGTATTCTATGTTAAAAAAAAAAAAAAAAGGAATTTTGTGGCAATTATAGCAGGTTGTGGTGATCCATAGAAAGCATTTAGTGAAGATTTCCAGTGGTGGTTGTTTCTGCGATATAGATTCAATTTGTTATTTCCAATTACTAACACAAGAGTCTAAGGCTAATCAGTGGAATGGTAGGATCCATATCTCTCTTCAGTAGATATCAGAAAGCATAGAAACTATTTCAGAAAATTCTTGTACATAAGAGAGTTAGAGAGTTACATGAATCCATTCAGTTCAAAAAAAGAAAGTATAGTCAGCAGAAGCTATGAGGAAAACAGACTTTGACTGGATAATATGAACAGAAAGAGAGTAATGTCAGCAGAAGAGAAGAAAGAGGGTTAAGCAGCCTTGAAATACAAGGAGAGAAGACAAGGAAGAATAGATGAGAGGAAATAGCAGGAAGGGGTCAGATATGGTCATAAAAATGAGTTTGAAATGCCAAGATGAAGACAGTTGAAGATCATGTGAGCTATTGTTTCACTAAAGCTACTTTTCCATGTTTGAGGTCGCCATCCTTCATTTTCTGTGCTTGCGAACTGGTAACAGGGAAAACATTCATTAACTTGTGAAATAGTGATTCCCAACAACTATGAGCACGAAAAGGCTTGAGAACTCTGGTTCAGCGGTGAGATGCACATGGATTCTGAGGAAAATAGTATCGGTATTGCCCCCCCCCCAAATGCTGACATGTATTTTTCACAATATTACCTAGTTTTATGATCCTAAATTCTAGTTTATTTCTCTGTTTATTTGGCTTCCCTGCCCTACTTGCCTTCCGAGTTGAGACTTCACTATTTCATTCTGATTTCAAACATATTCTGGCACCAATCATCTTTTATATGAGTTACTTTCTACAAACATGAGTAAATATGGGTGGATGTACATTCACTTAGTAATTTGTAGCATATTTCCATTGCTATTTTTATCCTTAAGTCGGGAAACATCTCAATTTATCTAAAAAAGTATATCCAAAATCTGACAAAATGGGGAAATTCCAAAATAGGGAGCTTAAAATTTACCGCATGGTTCCATTAGGAAATAATGTACACATGGAAATATTCAACAAAATTATAAATAATGCAGTTAATACAGATGTGATAATGAATTATTCTTACTTACTTTACCATTCTTTTACTGCATATGGCAACGCCAAGTACATTTCTAAACTGTGCTATGAATTACTGGAACATATTCTGGCAGGTTTTCCTTCATACAGTAATTTTTAAGAACTTCCAGCCTTAAAGACATTTATCAATAGCAGTTTAATATCAATAACCACCAGTGATACTAGACTGTACCTTTGGAAGAACAGAAGTCATTAAAGGCTCTTTTCAGAGCAGAAGAATAGAAGTTGGGTGATTTGGATGGATAGAATGTCCACAGGAGAAAAGAATTTCCAAAAGGGTACACACTAATAAATGAAAAACACTATTGCCATAAGGGTACTCTTCACTGACAGGCATGGCCGCACCTATACTGAGTAGGAAACATCTGTGGATGCAGGCTAGGTCAGCAGTGATGATGTAAAACACATGGCTGATGAAGAAAGACCAAGTAGCACTAAAAAATAATGTTTCTGAATGTATTACTGGTCAGCAAGAAAGCACCTGAATTACATTTCAGGTAGGATTTAGGCTTCCAAAATCTAGGAGTGTCTTGCTCAAAAAAAAATGCTTGCCTAACCCTTACATGTATAAATATCTTGAGATACCTGTATCTTCAACCTGATCTAATTGAAGATGTCTCTGCTCATTGCAGAAGGATTCAACTAGATGGCCTTTAAAGGTCCTTTCTAACTCAACTTATTCTCTAATTCTAGATATTATACTACCAAGATTCTCCATTTTTTTAGACTTGGTACAACGGGAGGTATTTTTCCACAGTATCCAAAACTGAAATAAACTTGTCCATAATGAGTAGTTTAGTGCATAAATACCATGCCTCAGTCTTTGGGACCAGAAAGTTTCCGAAGGCTGACAATTCAGCTTTTCCTAAATTTCATGATTAGGGAAAGCCCAGGATGAAGTTCCCCGCTTCAAAGATGGCTTCTAGGTTTGGTCAGTGATAACTGAATGTGAAACCACAAAACCAGTCCTAGAGGCAGGAAAAAGAAGGTGAGTTTTCCAGAGTGGTGGGGAATCAGATGTCAGCACTTTGAACTTGAGAGTCTCTGGCTGTACATGGGCACAGCTCCAACAGGAGGAGGAGAGAGCATCACTACCAGAAAGCAAGCTGCCATTTGGTGACCATGATTGTTTTTTATTAAGAACTGGAGAAAATATTTTAATCTGCTTAGTTTGAAGAAGACATATGATACTTGGCATGTAAGAAGCCCTTCAATTGTATAAATGTTAGTTTGGAAGAAATGGCTTAGCTTCCAGCTTCACAGGAGGATTACTGCCTAAAGTACTAAGTCACACTCCACTCTGAAGCATCCAACTCTCATAGAGGCAAGGGGTTACTTTCACTTTTGCTGCCATACATCTAAACATCTTTTACATCCAGCATAAGAGTTTTGTCTAGGAGCTAACTTGAAGCCAATAGTTGCTTCAATTAATTGCTGGGCTGTACTGGTCACCTTATGAAGTATCCTTGTCAGGAATGTTCTCATGGGGTTGAAGGAACCTACTTATTACAACAGATATTGATTTATAAGATCAATTTATACTTACTTTCAAAGCATAGATCTGTAGGCCTCCACTTAAATTTCTTCTTGTCCAAAATATTAAGAGTAGGACTTAAAATATGTAAGATATTATTTTATATCATATTTTATCAATATAGAAAAAAGCATTTTTTATTTTTCTCCATGGTAAGTACAAGCATATTTCTGAAAATTTGTAGGAGACAATGCATTCTTGCTTGTTTAGGCAGTAGCTCAGATTAATTTCTGGATGACTGTAATCAATGTCTGAAGTAGCATCATGACTTCATTTGGCTTACTGAATTAAGCTGTCTCGCAAATTCCTAAATATCATTTTACACATCATAGTTTATATAATACTAGTGCCAAATAAATAACTTCCAGAGCTAAAATACTCATCCAGTACATCCTTTTCATTACTGACACTTGCTTGAATTTATGGTTCCTGTGTCTGAAAAATTAACAAAATTGCAGTACTGTATTACTGAGGCTACTGGGCTGTAATGGTGCATAGTTACTGTATATACAATTTAATTATTAAACAATCATATTTTTAATGAAATGCTGTGCTATGATTGCCTTTAGTGAAATTTGCTTGTACTAATGGATCCACTTCTACCATTAGCGAGGTCATGTTTGAAATAAAATGGTATAAATGTATTTTAATCCACTCTTGGGAAAAACAGCTGCGTGAAAGGTTACTCTTCGACAACTTCTGTGAATTAGTTCCTTATGTCAAATCATTATGCAGAAATAAAAGCTGTGGTCAGCCCACTTAAAATTCCATTTGAATCCTACCGGGAATGCAAAACCTTTGTACTATTTTTCATGCTCTGAACTTTCTCCTGAACATTTACTAGAAGACAAAAACTGGCAGTAATTTTAAAAGAACAGGGCAGTATTATCAGATTGAAGAAAATTAGTAAAACTACGGTTGTTCAAGATTCCTGATTTCTATGGTTTCACAGCATTCCTCTGCCTGTAATTTACGGGATTTTAAGAAAAACATGGATGATAGATTACTAATGCTTACTGATACTTTAGTGACACCAGTATTTCCAGATAATGATTCCTAGACAAAATAGCATTCATTTTCTTTATACAATATCCAGACTGTTGAGTTTTATTTCTCATAAAGGGAATCATGGACAGCAGAAAAGTCAAGGCCCGACAAGGAATTCAAAGAGATCTCACCATGGGAGGGTGAACAATCTCACCAACTGGGGCTGCTTCTAATTGAAGTACCACGGAAAGCGTTTAGAAATAAAAAGAGCTCCTCCTGTGTCTTAATCCCAAATCACATAATTAAATCCCTGCAGATACTAATGGCTAGCTTTCTTGAGTATAGCTTTCTTGCTATAGTATAAATGACTATCTTTCTTTTGGTCACGATTAATGGTGGCATAACAACAAAAATGTACCTTAATGCACTGCTGTTAAATGTATACAAAACTTACGGCTATAGCGAGATGGGGGGAAGACAAATTTTTGTTCCAATTTTAATATTGCCTGATAATTAACAGGATCAAGGGTCTACATCACAAGCACTTAAAACCACCCAGTTAGTCTTAGGGCTATTTACCTTTAAAATCTTCTAGACTACTTGGTTAAGGTTGTCATAACTTATGCAACTTACTATAAATGATTCTGGACTTACAGGCTCCGGGATCAAAACATCAAACACAGAGAAAGTAGACTGGTGTTACACACACCACTGAAACTTTCTGAAGGAATCAACAAGCATAAAAGTTACAAATGATGTCAGTGATAATTGGGTTGAGGAAGGTTCTTCAGAGAGTTTCTTCCTCACAGTCACTTGATGCAACTAAACTATCATAGGATGGGCGAGAAATATTACCTGAATTTGGTTAGGAGATAAAAAACATGAACTAGGAATACAGCTTCACAAAACAAGGAGGTTCCTTAGGACCCCTAAAAGTCAGGGTTGCAGACATTCTGATGATCTGGAAGGCACTACTGAATTTTCAGAATGACCCAAAATGCAGATAATTGTAAGAGATCTGAAAAAGTTGTGATACAGTAATGAAATGTCAGATGAAATTCAATGTTGATAAATTCTAAGTGAGTACAGGAAACAAAATCCTAATTAGCCTCATATGAGTGAGTATAGCACAAGTGCTATTTATTTATCTATCACCAGTCAGAAAAGGGATTGTGGTGGAGCAGCAAAAATTCCAAGGAAACTTAGCTCAGTGGCATTCAAAAAACCCCAAATAAATTTGTGAACATTAATGAGAGGAAAGAAGAAAAAGCTGAACAAGCAATTAACATTATTGCTTGGATATACCTTGACTGGATAAGTCTTGCCATTCCATTTCAAAAGAAACACGGAAAAGATTGAGAGTAGCAGGATGTGGCTGTTCAGAGATAAAGAACAGCATACGTAAGAAGGAAAACCACATGATCAAAGCCCCATCAGTGAGCAAAGGGCTGGAATAACTTTGTGAAATTATGAGCACTAACAGAGATGAAAAAAAATTGAAAAAGATCTCTCCATTTCTCAAAATAAAAACACTAGGGAGCACTAATTGATGCCAGTGATAAAAGAAAGCATTTTTCACAAATATATAATGAAATTATGGCACTTAGTGCCACAGGATGTTGTGGCATAGACAGTATAAAATGGATTAAGAAAAAGAATGAGCGAAATAATGGAGAACTGCTTGCTGATAGCCATTAAATAGGCTATTTGGGGTGTGACGCTTGGTTTTGGCAGTCCTCAAGCAGTTGCTTGCCATAAACCATGAACATACAGGCAAAAAAAATCACCCCCTATGACTCCAATTGCTTTTCCTAAGCATCTCCCCGTTCACTACCTGACCTTTTTTTAGTGCTGTTCATTTTACCTTAAGTAAACTGTTAGTTCCCCGAGTAACACGTTTCTGTAAAGACTGACTCAGTTAACAGGCGCTTTAGGGATTAACCCTTAAAAACATCTCGTGCTGCTTCTTTCTATACTCTTCTTACAGCTTTCCTATTCCTCTCCAGTTGCCGGTTAAAAAAACAAACAAACAACAACAACCAAAAACAAAAGAACAAATTGTGCAAGAAACTTTTACGGCTAGAACGCACAGACTCAAGTCCCTGATTCAAAGCCAGGGGAACAGTGTAGGGGTAGGTAGCAGTAATTTAGGCGGTGGCCTCTGACGGGACAGGCATTTCGCATTCCCAGGAGCCGCCCGGGACCTGCCTCTCAGCGGCGGGAGCCGCCGCCCGGCGGGATGTCCGCCCCGGCGGGGAGCTGCGGGAGCGGCCCCGCCCGCTTTCCCCGCCTTCCCCGCCGCCGCCGCCGCCGCGGCGGGGTGGCCGAGAGCGGCCCCGGCCCCCGCCGTCACTCGCTCTGTCGCCTCGCAGGTCTCCGGAGCGGACTGGGCGGGCGCTGCTCGGAGCCGAGTGGGCGGGCGGCATGAAGCGCTCTCTGCTGCGGCTCTGCCAGTCGCGGGACAAGGCGGCCGCCTCCAGCTCCTACCAAGGAGTCGTGTGCGAGGCGGATGCCGCCTCCGTCGCCTNTTTTAGTGCTGTTCATTTTACCTTAAGTAAACTGTTAGTTCCCCGAGTAACACGTTTCTGTAAAGACTGACTCAGTTAACAGGCGCTTTAGGGATTAACCCTTAAAAACATCTCGTGCTGCTTCTTTCTATACTCTTCTTACAGCTTTCCTATTCCTCTCCAGTTGCCGGTTAAAAAAACAAACAAACAACAACAACCAAAAACAAAAGAACAAATTGTGCAAGAAACTTTTACGGCTAGAACGCACAGACTCAAGTCCCTGATTCAAAGCCAGGGGAACAGTGTAGGGGTAGGTAGCAGTAATTTAGGCGGTGGCCTCTGACGGGACAGGCATTTCGCATTCCCAGGAGCCGCCCGGGACCTGCCTCTCAGCGGCGGGAGCCGCCGCCCGGCGGGATGTCCGCCCCGGCGGGGAGCTGCGGGAGCGGCCCCGCCCGCTTTCCCCGCCTTCCCCGCCGCCGCCGCCGCCGCGGCGGGGTGGCCGGGCGCGGCCCCGGCCCCCGCCGTCACTCGCTCTGTCGCCTCGCCGGTCTCCGGAGCGGACTGGGCGGGCGCTGCTCGGAGCCGAGTGGGCGGGCGGCATGAAGCGCTCTCTGCTGCGGCTCTGCCAGTCGCGGGACAAGGCGGCCGCCTC
>VXBA01001109.1:523336-573663 GCA_013399895.1 Serilophus lunatus | reverse complement strand
CGGGCCGGCGCGGGTGGCGGGTGCGAGGGGAGAAGGCGGAGGGTGAGGTTGGAGAAGGTGAGGTGGTTCTTTGGAGGCAAGTGTGCGGGCTCGGCACTGGTTGTGTTCCGGGGAACCTTTCCTCCAGGAGACCCCTTCTGCTCACTCAGTGGACCCGGGAAGGAAGACCTGTGCGGGATGGGGAACAGGCTGGGAGTTGAGCTGGCCGTGATGTGCACAGGATGCTCAGGTGTCTGGCCAAGTCTGGGCTGCGGTGAGCGNATGTGGGTGGCAGGGGTGGGGTGGGGGGGGGTTAGGTGGCAGGGGCTCATATCTTCTTTGGGCACAGCTTAACAGCAAGAGACCCCCTCCTAGAGGGAGGTCCAGAGGTCATGACAGGAATGAGTAGAGTATAAAGCAAAATGTTCCAAAAGGAAAGTTTAGAGGCACTGGAACTCTTATGGAGAGACGAAGAACCAGCAGAGAAATGTATAAATATGAAATTTCAGCCAGGAAGAACATAGAATCTTCCCATTTGTAACAGAGAATAAGATGAGAAATTATGTGTTTATATTGCTGCTAGGAGATCTCGACCAAACTTTAGAGAGGCCTTTTTTAAGGGTAAGAATAATTAGCCAAAGGAAGAGGTTGCTTACAGGATGAAAGAGTCAGGCAACTTCGGAGATTTTTAACAGCAGGCTAAACAAATTTGACAAAGTTTGTAGTTGGGTTTAGATACCTCTTGAGGTCATTTGCAGCCATGTGTGTTTTCTGTGTAGCTGTAGTCCTGAGCAACACTTCTTCAGCGTAACGTGGCTTGTCACGCTAGTGGGTGATCTGTCACTACAGAACTGTTCAGGCAAAGGGCAAAGAAGGTGCAGTTTGAAATAACTTGCTTTGCTCTTTTTAACCAACCAAAGTACTGAGAACACTTAACTGAATTCTTTTCCTATTTTGCTAATGAAACACTGCAGTATTGGCTGATAAATTTTACTTTTGTTGATAGAAATTATCATCAGGCCAATCTCAAGTAAGTAAATCCAATCTTAAGAGTGGCAAAATATGATCTAAATAAATAGAAATAATAAAGGTAGACTATTAGGAAGAATAGAAAATACTGGACTCTGTAATATGGTTTTCTTAAATAGCTTTTTGATGTATATAAAACGTAGAGATATTTGTGTTTGTAATTGACTCATTATTTCTGTGACTGTTGAGTCACCTTAAATACCCTTTCCACAGTTATATCGGGTTTTCTATTAGCATTTTCTGATTGCACTTTTGTAGCAGATGCTAACCCTATATTTGGCCTCAGTCTTCTAAATCTTTAAACACATCTGTAACATTATTGATGTGAGTAACCTCACTGAGGTCAGTGGACTATTAAGCTGAATGAAGTTAAACATGTGCTCAAGCACATGAATGGGGTGCCCCATAATGTATATTTGCTTAATGACAGCAAAAATTGTTGAGACTTTGTGACTCAGGGGATCCTGGAGAGCAAAGTTTTCCTTTCCTTTTGCAGCTGAGAAGGAAAAAGTGATTTCTTTTTCTTATCCTTTGCTTACTTACACATCTTTGGGAAAGTGCATTCCTCTTGATATGCATTTTTCTCCTCTTTCCCTCTCAATTTTATTGATTTGTTCTTTTTTATTCTCTCCAAATTTTTAATATCTGTTTGTTGAATGCCTGCCGATCCTACTGCAATAATTTTTTTTCTATCTCTTTTCTGGGCTTTGAATCACTCTAACCAAAAAATATTTGGAGAGTATCATACAGTAAGAATCAACAGGGTTTCCATAGTGGGCTTTCATTGTAAATCACAGTGCCTGGAATGTATCAAGCTGTCAGTAGGCTCAGCTGTCAGAGTATCACTGCGAAGATACTGAGTTGTTTCAGGCTGCGATAGTAGCCTGTGGGATGCTCTAAGCATGCTGCTGAAATTAAAAAATATATTGGTTGCTCTGAAATAAAGAAGATCGCAGAAACTTGATGTCAGAACTTAAAAGCCCAGAACATAGTGTTTCTGTAGAAAGATGTAAAAAAGCAATTTATCAGGATTATTAGTTTTTCCTCTCTGTTCAAGTCATTTGACGTGGACGCTGCAGGTAAGAGAATAAAAATGTAAGTGATGAATTTGCTTGTTGGAGATTTTCCATGGTGGAGGGAGGATCTTGAGCTCACTACAGAAGAGAAAATCATTTATTCAAGATGATTTCCACTTCATTTTTTAGTTTTGCACTGTTTCTCATCTGGAGCTGATTTTGTAATCAATCTGAGTTTCACTGTTGGCTTAAACTGATCAGGATTTGTGAACTTCTGTTTGTGAAACCAAACAGTTGGGAGAGAATTGTTGAGTGGCAACATGCCCATAGAACCACATTATAGTATTGCTAACTTCTTGCCTTTCAGGAGATTTAGAAAGTGAGAATATTTGTATCCAAAATAGGTTATTTCAGATGGAAGTGCCTGTAGGCTGCGGAGCTTCATTAAGAAGAATCGTTCTGGGCTTACGAAAGTAGATGAATTAAATGCTACCCCACTGCATCACGCTGCAGAAGGAGGACAAATAGAATTAATGCAGTTGATCATAGACGACTCTTCCTATGAAGGTAATATGCATTTTATGAACAGAATGCATTCTGTGCATTTTCTTTAACAGAACAAAAACGTCCAGTAACCAAAATGTTCATTACCCATCTGAAACAGAACTGATATGTGTTATCTCCATTTATAGATTCAAATATAATTCAAACTGTCTGCCACAGCTTGCACTGTCTTGGGTGTGGTTTGAGTCACCCTTACGTTAGACTGTTTTGTCTGTAATGCAGTGAATTGATAATGTCTTGCTTTGTTTGAGACTCAAATTTACAATCTTCAGATATGAAAAAGAAAACTGCAGTGATGTACAGTAGGCCTGACTTTCTGTCCTCCTTATTTATGTTACATGTCTGTTATATAATAAGCTTTGTGAACTGCATTGGACTCTATAATGGATAAACTGTAGACTATTGAGCAAACCTATAATGGCCCTGAAAAGCTCTTTTTCCCCCTAATGATGGCCATTCTGATTCTAGATTATTCTGGCTGAAATATATTCTATTTTCCTAATTTTTGAGAATATTTGTTGAAGTTTAATTTTTAAGCTCAAAATGTATGTATAGAACAGATCATTTTTATAAACTGGTGTGAATTGATTTACGTCTGTGTTCTTAAGTGAAACAGAATAGATATGGTCTTTAATATTCTTAAGTTTACAAGCACTTGTTTGTTATCTCATATTTCAGTTATTTACACTCTTGTTCTGTGCAGCCTCTAAAGCCAAACAAAATAGGAAAGAGTCAAGGAAAGTGAAATCAAATAACTCTTGGGGTGAGAAAAAAGGTGTATATTAATGGGCAAGAAATAAACAGGGAATGTTTTCCTTTCTCTCTTCACAGATATGCAGTAGCATTTCTAAACTTCAATGTTTCTGAACCTTCATTGAAGACACCTTTTTTATTCCAGTGCAGTCAGAACATTTGACAGTTTTGTATTGTTTTTTTGTTTTGTTTTGTTTTCCTTCCTTTAATCTAGTATTAAATGTGATGGATTCTTCTGGAAATACCCCACTGCACTGGGCCACAAAAAAAAACCAGATTGAAAGTGTAAGTTTGCTTCTCAGCAGAGGAGCCAATCCAAACATTCTCAACTCCAACATGATGGCACCTTTGCATATGGCTGTTCAGTCCCTGCATAATGAAATTGTTAAGGTGAGTCTAAAGTCCACGTAAACATACAGACTTGATAATTAGCTCAAGAGTGGCTGCGTGCAGAACACCAAGACCTTGTTCACATTCATGTTGTATTTCCTCCTAAGTTTTGTTATATAACACACGATGCTTGTAGAAGAGTGTGTCTTGGCACAGAAAGTAAAAGGCAACTTACTGATTTACAGAAATACTGATATTTGTCCTATAATAGTACGCATTATATTTCATAGAAAACTTGAGGAATTTTCTTTAAAAGGGTTCTTTTTAACACTAAAATTTCACGTAGGCATATGTTATTTAAAATTGCAATGTTCTGATTTTATTTTTAAAAAATGTTTAGTATCAACACTTTCTTGACGCCAGTGTATTTTTCTAATAAAAACCAGATTAAAATTAGTCAGAAAGCACAGTTCTTAAAAACAACATTCTAATAATGAATTTAGTAGTAGCAGAACTAACTCTGCAATTAAAAATCACAAAAATACATTGTGAAGAAATTACTAAGGTGTCTGTATTGAACCTTGCAAAATTGCAACAGCATTAATATTATAAGCAGCATAATTTTTTAATCATTTAAGTGCAATGAGGATGTTTTAACTTCATATGCAGCATTTCAACAGAATTTTAGAATTTGTAAAGTTCTTCAATTTAGTAGGCAAATACAACCTTAACATTGCATCACTTGATTTTTCCTTTTTCTAATTCATCTAAACAAAAGAAACACATATTCAAGACTCGAAGTCCTTTAGAAATGTTTCAGTGTCCTCACATCTTTCACAAAATCTATATTTATTACAAATTCAGAACAATAACATATGAACTACAAAGCCCATTTAAAAAATGTCATTGTTTCAGCTTCTGGGCTTTGGTTCTTCTACATCTCTGTTCTTGAGCACTTTGTGCTCTTATTTTTTCCCCCACTCTGTTGTTTATTCAGGCTAATTTTCCTTTGATTTTTATTGCCAAAGTGCCTGAGAGTGATTAAAATGTGCCAGTTCCTTTAACAGAGAAAAAAAATCACTGGAATTACTGAAAGACAATTAAATAAATATGTAGCTAGGGGAATAAATATGCAATACAGTATGGTCATTATCATTTCCAGATCCTTTGCTTCTCAAAAAATGCCGGAAGCAATCACAGAGGCACTTGATAATACTGATAATTCAGTGTCAGCTGTTCGCATAGAGACTGAAGCAGGATTTCAGGGCGGGAAGAGTCTCAGTTTTTTTCAAACCCCATCTCCCTTCAACTTATATAACTGTCTAATAGATAGCTAACTGAGCAGATTCCACAACATTGCCACTCACCAGGGAATACAGAATATTACAAGACATTATAACAAACTTCAGGTGAAAATATCCATCTGTAATTTGCTTCAGAAAATATTTTCTCACATTATTGGGGAAATTGTTAAATGAACACTTTAAAATGCTCTGCAGAGTATTTTATGCGCAGAGTTCAAGCCAGTTACCCAGCTGTCTGCTTAAAAGAATTTTACTTTGCTTTGTCTGTTCTTTTTCACCTGCGTACTTTTACATTCTCCTGCATTTTGTCCCTCCTCTGCCTATGCATTGTGGGCTTTTGTCATGCAAAATGAATAAGTTGCAAGAGTGCTATGGGTGGTACACAGCAAAAATAATGGACTAGGCTTTTGTTGTGTTTGGCTTTCTATTGACTGAATGCTTTCTTAAACATTTAGATTTTAGTCCAGCATAGTAGTACTGATGTTAATTTGGAAGGTGAAGCGGGGAACACACCTATAATTGTCGCATGTTACAAGGATAACCCTGAAGCACTGACACTCCTGGTATGTATAATTATCCATCATTTTTAATGTGCTTTTGTCTACCTATATGCAGTGCTATGTTCCTGTGTTCTGTCTTTGTTAAATGCAGGAAGGTTAACCATGGACCTGGTATTGAAGTTGCTTTGCATGGGTTACCAAGAAACTTTAATCTTTTGAGAGCATATGTGTGTATATGTGTCTATCTATCTATCTATCTATCTATCTATCTATCTATCTATCTATCTATCTATCTATCTATCTATCTATCTATCTATCTATCTATCTACCTGAGTGACAAACTTCAGGAAAAAGCTTAAACTGCTTTTGAAGGTCAATCACAAAATGAAGCATATGCATGTATAAATGTATGGATATAACATGCAAAAGATGCTTGTATATAAACTTTCTATATGCATATTCAACATGAAAAAAATGGAGACAGCTACTGAGGAGACTATACCTGTAATAGTATGTTCATTTGCCAAGTTTTTCTGTATGTCATTAAGCTGTTTTGAGGTATTATTTTTCAGATTGAAAACGGAGGGAAAATATGTAAACCAAACAAAACAGGATGTATGCCTATACATGCAGCTGCATTTTCAGGTGCAAAAACATGTATGGAAATTCTTCTAAAAAAAGGTAAATACATTGTTCTCAATCAGGGAGTAGGATTTAACATTGCCAATTCACTGCTTTAGTTCTCAAAGAACTGAAAACAAGCACTTGCAACTGTGTTTGAACTTACAAAAAGTTAATGCAGTTATTCCTATGGGCAATTCATGCTCGCAACTTGTATGACTGCAGCAGCAAACTAACTGCTTTCCTACATGTGTGTTCATCCACTGTTTAATGATAGAAGTGACAGGCTCATATTTTGAGGGAGGAGAATATTTTTCCATAATTAATATACTTGTTTTGAAAGCCTTTCTATCCTATTTCATTTTTGCTTTAAAAAAAAATCTTTTTATTTTTTCTCAGGTGAAGAATTGGGTCACTCTGCTAAAACCCACATTAATTTTACCAATAATGGAAAGTGCAGTCCACTTCATTTGGCAGTTCAAAGTGGGGACCTCGAAATGATTAAAATGTGCATTGAATTTGGAGCCCAAATTGATCTGAAACAGGTAAAACTCAGAGGAACAAAATGTAACTTAGATATCTCTAAGCCTTTTTAGTGTTATGAAAAAAAGATGGGCTCATTGTCTCTTCCAGTGCAAAGCCAAGGGAGCAGCAAATTAAAATGAGTCTCTTATTCAAAACAGGCAAAATGTGAAGTTTCTTTACACAAGTTACGTAGGATCATTCCTTCCCAGAAGTGGGATGTTCATCATTCTTGTTTATCCTCAGTCTTGCCTTGGCCTTTGCAGTGTCTTCTTTGTAAGCAAACACAAATGCATGACACTACTGCTGCTACCATGGTGTAACATTACTGGTGTAAGATCTGTGTCCAGCTTCATTCATAAATAAAGATTTCTAAAAATATCTAGCATTAATCAAAATGTTTGCAAGGCTGAAATCAACTCATGAGAGCGAAGATAAATATACTTTAGCCTTCTTTTACTTGTTTCATTCTTTGAACATGCAATTTTTGAATGAGATGGTTTATGCTGCTGATTTTGTGATGTTTAAGACTGTTTTGAGAATGCTTACAGCATTGTTGAAAAGTCCATTCCAATGCATTCACTGAAATCTTCAAAAAAAGGGAAAGTCAAAACCCTCAGGCATATATTAAAGCTGGTTTGTCCCATCTAGCTAAATGAAATCTTGTTTTGGCAAATATTGTTCTAATCATTTATATGTTGCTTAATTTTTTTATGACTATGTAGTTTATAACAGTTTAATAACATATTAGACCAAGTTATTTTTAACTTGCAGAAAAATCTATTTAAAATTTACTTCTAAGGGATATTCCATTTAAGGAAGTAAATGACATTTTAAAATAATGCATTTTATTGTATTATACAGGCCCATTTGTTTGCTTATTCATTTGTACTGGCCTTCCTAGAATTTCCTCTTTTATCTCTTTTTTTTTTTCTAATTTTTTTTCCTTTTTCTCTTGTATTCAAGGGTCCTGCATCTTTCTGGTTTTTAATTAAGAGAATAATTATCTTTTATCTTTGGGAATTGGCAGAGAATTATATGAAGCTTTGTAGTAATCCTTTAAAACTATCTCTTCAGTCTTTTCTGGTCTTCACAATCTCTTTAAAATTCTACTGCTTCAGTTAAAGACTAAAACTTCACTACTTGCATAGAAATTTAGGAATTATGAATTCTTGGCAAGATCACTTGTGCATTTAATAGAAGTTAGGTTGCTAAGGTCTAAGTATTTGAATTTTGCCTTATTCTCCTATTTATAGAATGAAAAATGCACAGCACTTCATTTTGCTGCCACTCAAGGAGCAACTGAGATTGTAAAGCTGATGATGTCATCCTATGCTGGTGAGGAGTCCATTATTGATGCTGTAGATGGGAATAAGGAAACCTTGCTTCACAGGTAGGAGGCTGCTGTGCCAGACTTCACTATAAATTGCGAGCCATGATATTCTTAGTTATTTCTCACATTTGGAACACCATTCCAAATGATTTGGAACTTCTCCATGGTATGGGAGATGGTCTTAGTACAGTATGAAAGAGTCAAATGTTTCGTCAAAATGTTAAAATTTTCATGCTGATATCAAAATCAAAACAATTCCAGTTACATTGGAACCATGTAAAGGTTTGCAGTGAAAATTTATTCCTGTGAAGTAGTAGGTGAATGAGTTTGCGGAATTGTTAACAGCTTCTGATGATGTGGAGGAAATGCTCTCATTTAATGGGGTGATGTTCTCCAGAAAATCGATGAAAAGATATTATAAACTCTTTAAAAGAATATTTTAAATAAAAACCAATTCTTTTCACTCCCTCTCAAAAATTATGTTATACCTGATCAGTTACAAGGAGATGTTGGTACACTGCCCTGTGACTTCAAAGTTGCAAATGGTGTTTGTTTATGTAATAATCCTCTAGACTTCTAGCCTTCCATACTCCATTTGAAACCAGGGCATTAGACTGTGCAGTTTCCGCGGTCTTCTGTAGGAGAAAGATGCTGAGTTAAACATATTGAGTCCCAACTCTATGGCATATAATATACTTCCTCATCTATACATTTTTTTACAAGAAAGATATTTTTCACTGCATTTAACTATAATTATTTGATAGTGTTATTCTACAAGAAGTGTAACAGTAATAATTGGTAGAAAATCAGAGGCAGTGGAGATAATTATTCTTTGGAGACAGTATAAAATTGAATGATTCAAAGATAATTGAAGCTGTTAAAAGAGGAGTATGTTGTAAAGCTAAGATAATGTTTGTGTACACTTGGAAATGTTACCTTGTCTAATGATAGAACACTATTTAAGACAAACTGATGACAGAACGCCGAGAAAATTGTGCAGACACATATACTACTTAGTAGATAACTGGCTGCCATATCCATGAAAATTATTGTCCTTGAAAAATGCTTGGTAAAAAGAATTACATACTTCTACTCCGTATCAGTGAAACAGGAAAAAATATATTACCAAGAATCTTCAGAAAGGTAGAAAGTCACCCAAATAACTCAGAACAAGTTAAATAGGAACATTAACTTATGGAGAAGCAAAGCAGCAGTAAAATATAGGCAGGACTTGTTCCTTTCACATTCCTACTGTCATGTTTCCATCTAAATATTTCATAAAATGACTTTGCTTTCCCTTCAGTCACCTTGGAATTTGAGTGTGTGTGAAGCATTCAATATTTATGCCTGGCTATAGGAGGTCTACTATAGCTAATGGAGGCATCTCTACATATTTGGAACCATTACTTGATTTTTAAAACACATATTTTGCATAATCATTTCTAACTGTAGTACACTGAATCTTATTACCTTTTATAAGGCTAAGACAGCTGTTGTCTTTGAGATACAGCACAACCTTGGAACTGTCTTTCTAATTTCCTAATTGAGCCAAAATATTTCACAGATGTCTAATTTCTGAAGGGATTTTGACTGTTGGTATTTACAGTACTGTAGTTCCTGATTTGGTAATTTTTTCCCCCTGTAATATATAATTCAATGTTTTTTCTCAGTATATTTAAATAATGCTGCTATGTTCCAAATGTCCATTTATACCAATTAATTTTTTCATATTTTTTCAAGTAAACTTGCCTGCCACAGTCAGAGTACATGTTTAGCCACTGCTATTTTAACCCCATGCTAACATGATTGCACAAAATATACAGCAAGTTATTTTTGAAGTTTGGATCAGTGAAATGAATTTGAGGCTCTATGTATGCCTGGAACAAACTGCACCTGAAATTTATTAAATTCTATATTGACCTTGTATGGTACACTAAAAGATCTGCCATAGAAAACAACTGGTTCTATTAAAAATTAGTGGTAAAATGCCTGTTTGCCTACCCATTAGGTCTTTGTTTCCTGCACTGGGTTTTGGAAAATGTAGCAAATGGAGAAGAATTCTACCCTTTGGCTTGGAACTTCTTTGTCCTTTCTAATGCTACTGTATTTTTGCATTTTTCCCCACAGGACAGCACTGTTTGATCATTATGAACTGGCAGAATATTTGATTTCAATGGTAAATATTTAACCAAGCAACATGTTTATAGAGATCATTGCTATCTATTGCTACAGGTGTGCACAGAGAAATTCATAAAGAAGAATAGGTGCTCTCATGTAGGCTAATTAGATAGACATACATACATTTCATAATGTATAACTGAGAATTATGGTACAACAATAGTTATGGGTCCATAATAATATCCCACAGTTATAGGGCATGAAACCTTCCATTTTTATGTCCATTTTACTTACTCAGAAAAGTTTCATAAAAATCTTCTACCAAACGTAATGAACTTGTTGGATCATACTCACTTTTCAGATAAGAAATTTAAAATAAATACTAAACATGCATTGAATTTAATCTGATTTTTTTCCAGAAATAAATCGGGGTTTTTTTAAAGAATGTACATATGATTACTATGGTATCACATAGCCATATATCAAAGTTTCTATGTGATCTAGAAATATTTTTTATTCTGTGTAGTTTGGTTATATGTCTTCACTGAAAAATTATGAGGGACAAAGAGAAGAAATTTAATCAGAGATACTACTGACTATGCTCCCAATGTCAATTTGTGGCAAATAAACTAAGGCCCATATAAATATTATGCGCCCTACTTGACTGAAGAAGTTTTCAGAAATCATCAGATTTTTTTTTTGTTTCATGTGTACTTAGGGTTTTTACTTCATTTCATGATAATTATATTAAGAAAACTTCCCTTTTATGTATGGTTTTGCTTTTCTCAGAAACTCTATCATAGGGATTTGATTTTTTGAACTAGATGTGCTTATTTTTGATTGAAATGTGAAATTGTGAGGTTTGACTGCTTAAACTTGTCTGACAAAGCGACCTGTCTACAGAAGTTATTACCTGAGAAACACAGGCACAATTTTTTGCATTTGTGCACACAAGCCTCCAAAGTATTACATCACATAATCCATTAGGTTAGAAAAGACCTCTGATATCATCAACCTTTGACCATACATCACCTCGTCAACTAGACCGTGGCACTAAGTGCCACATCCAGTCTCTTCTGGTGATGACTCCACCATCTCCCTGGGGAGCCCATTGCAATGCCCAATCACTCTCTCTGTAAAGAACTTACTCCTAATATCTAACCTAAACTTCCCCTGGTGTAGCTTAAGATTGTGCCCTCTTTTCCTGCTGCTGGTTGCCTGGAAGAAGAGCCCAACCCCACCTGGCCACAGCCTCCTTTCAGGCGATTGCAGAGAGTGGTAAGGTCTCCCCTGAGCCTCCTCTTCTCCAGGCTAAACAACCCCAGGTCCCTTAGCCTCTCTTCATAGGACTTGTGTTCCAGTCCCTTCACCATCCTCATTGCTCTTCTTTGGACACACTCCAGTACCTCCATANTCCCTGGGGAGCCCATTGCAATGCCCAATCACTCTCTCTGTAAAGAACTTACTCCTAATATCTAACCTAAACTTCCCCTGGTGTAGCTTAAGATTGTGCCCTCTTTTCCTGCTGCTGGTTGCCTGGAAGAAGAGCCCAACCCCACCTGGCCACAGCCTCCTTTCAGGCGATTGCAGAGAGTGGTAAGGTCTCCCCTGAGCCTCCTCTTCTCCAGGCTAAACAACCCCAGGTCCCTTAGCCTCTCTTCATAGGACTTGTGTTCCAGTCCCTTCACCATCCTCATTGCTCTTCTTTGGACACACTCCAGTACCTCCATATCTTTCCTAAACTGAGTGGCCCAGAACTGGATACAGCACTCAAGGTGTGGCCTAACCAGTGCTGAGTACAGGAGAAGAATCACTTCCCTGACCCTGCTGGCTACATTATTCTTGATACAGACCAGGATGCCATTGGCCTTGTTGGCCACCTGGGCACACTGCTGGCTCATGCTGAGTTTCCTGTCAATCAGTACCGCCAGGTCCCTTTCTGCATGGCTGCTCTCCAGCCACTCCGTCCCCAGCCTGTAGCTCTTAATGGGATCGTTGTGGCCAAAGTGTAGGACCANCACTCCAGTACCTCCATATCTTTCCTAAACTGAGTGGCCCAGAACTGGATACAGCACTCAAGGTGTGGCCTAACCAGTGCTGAGTACAGGAGAAGAATCACTTCCCTGACCCTGCTGGCTACATTATTCTTGATACAGACCAGGATGCCATTGGCCTTGTTGGCCACCTGGGCACACTGCTGGCTCATGCTGAGTTTCCTGTCAATCAGTACCGCCAGGTCCCTTTCTGCATGGCTGCTCTCCAGCCACTCCGTCCCCAGCCTGTAGCTCTTAATGGGATCGTTGTGGCCAAAGTGTAGGACCAAGAACTTGGTCTTGTTGAACCTCATACCCCTGGACTCTGCCCATCTATCCAGCAAGTCCAGATCCCATTGCAGAACCCTCCTATCCTCCAGCAGATTGACACTTCCCCCCCAACTTGGTGTCATCTCCAAACTTGCTAATGCTGGACTCAATCCCCTAATCCAGATCATTAATAAAGATATTACACAGGACTGGGCCCAACACTGATCCCTGGGGGACACTGCTAGTGACTCAGTGCCAACTGGATGTGGCACCATTCACCACCATTCTCTGGGCCTGGCCATCTAGCTGGTTCCTAACACAGTGAAGGGGGCATCTGTCCAAGCCGTGGGCTGCCAGCTTTTCCAGGAGCATGCTATAGGAGACAGTGCCAAATGATTTGCTGAAATCCAGGTAGACTACATCCACATCCTTCCTCTCATCCACCAGATCAGGACCTACCCCTCCTAAATCCATGCTGGCTGGGTCTAACTCCCTGTCCATCCAGAAGGTGCCATGTGATTGCACTCAAGATGATCTGTTCTATAACCTTGCTGGGCCCTGAGATCAGGCTGACAGACCCAGTTTCCTGGGTCTTCGTTCTGGCTCTTCTTGTGCGCAGGTGTTACATCGTCCGACTTCCAGTCATCTGGAACCTGGCCAGTGAGCCAGAACTGGAGATAAATGATGGAGAATGGCTTGGTGAGCTCTTCCACCAGCTCGCTCATGNAAATCCATGCTGGCTGGGTCTAACTCCCTGTCCATCCAGAAGGTGCCATGTGATTGCACTCAAGATGATCTGTTCTATAACCTTGCTGGGCCCTGAGATCAGGCTGACAGACCCAGTTTCCTGGGTCTTCGTTCTGGCTCTTCTTGTGCGCAGGTGTTACATCGTCCGACTTCCAGTCATCTGGAACCTGGCCAGTGAGCCAGAACTGGAGATAAATGATGGAGAATGGCTTGGTGAGCTCTTCCACCAGCTCGCTCATGACCCTAGGCTGGATCCCATCTGGTCTAATAGACTTATGAGGATCCAAGTGGCTCAGCGGGTCACTGACTGCTTTCTTCTGGATTCAAAGGGGACTATTTTCATCCCCATCCCTGTCATTGTAAACGGATACAGTGTTACATTTAGGTCTTCCAGATAGAAAAGGTAGGGTCATCTATGCTAAGCAGAACTGTTCAGGCACACTATGTATGCTATTTACATTTAAATTACAACTTCTTTTTTGTAAATTGTAGCTCATTGTGCTACACAAACACCAGAGAATCAACTCTAGTTACATTTCATGTAATGTTTTTAATTATTTTGTGTTTGGACTCAACAGGACATGGCACTGAGTACATGCTCTTATTTTGCTGAGATATACAGCTATAGTTTGACATAACTGAATGCTCACCGAAGCCTTAAAAAAAGGAAAAAGATGTAAACTTAGATCAACATGCCCAAATTCTAAATATTACAAAATTTATAGCTTTAAAATGTACTGCTTACAAATTTTAAAATTAAGCATTTTAAACACAGTCACTTTAACATCAAAGTGGCCATTGTCACGTTTGACAGCTGTACAGTATCTAGTTTGTGCATACAAATTGTGTGATTCCATTTGCAAGTTGTGTACACAACCATAAAGAAGAATAAAGAAGTGAAAATCAGAAAGTTGTCATGATTTAGCTAGCACCTTAGTATCTTTTAAAGTTGTTTTTTTCCGATGTAGTGAACAGTTTAACATTGAAATAACAAGTATTTCCTGAGTTTACTTGATTTATTGGGGTGGGGGGTGTCATCCTTTTCCTCCTTTTGTTTGTTTTGGATTTGCCAAAACAACAACGAAATATTAAGTTGGTATAAATACTAATTGATACTTTTAAAATTAGCATTTTTAAAATATTAATCTCTGTTTAACTCATATATATTGATTTATAAATGCAAAAGTAAATGGAGTTCAGAAACTAAATTTACAAACTCTTAAGTCATCTGTATCATAAGTGTGGTAAATATATGTGGCATTATATGATACTCCTTACTCTAATAATTATGAATGCTGACAAATTCATTTTGCTGAAAGTTTAGCAATTATGTTAGCTGGAGGGAAGGTGATTAAATACTGCATAAGGAACTGGAAATTGCTTCCTTGTAATCTTTGAAAAGAATAGACACTTAGATAAAAAAGGTCTGTTTCTTTGATGAATATGAATATTTTTACAATGTTTTCTGACCTTGTAGCAAGGTAACTGGGGTAAGGGTCCTGTATGTATTACTCTCAATATTTAATCAACATACGTTCTCTGTGGTAAAGTAATCATTGCACATTCATTAAGTGTTTCATTACAGGTGTTACCATCCTAGAAAGTAAATATTGCTCAGGATTGTGATTAATTGTCTCTCAAATTAAGACTGGACACAAAGTTGATTCCAGTTAATGGAAAAACTCCTATTGATTTTTTTTCCAATCATCTTTGGATATTATCTGAAATAAAATAGATTTTTTGATGTACTTTGTTCAACATATCAAGTTTGACTTGCAACTTAGTATCTAGAAAAATTATACCTAAGCCATCATAAAATACAGATACATTTCATTGGTTCATTTGCTTGTGTCTTCATACTCCCTTTTTGGTGGGATTTTTCATACGTTTGTGCTCATAGTGATACTTTGCTGATATGATCATAGTGATACTGTGTCCATGGTAACCATACTGTCCTGGCAAAATGCATAAGTGGGCAAAACCAAATAAAAATATGTCAAAATTGAATTGGTTCATATCACTTATGATACAGGGCAGAAAATTAATATAGATTGAGCTGTGCAGATCAAATGATGCTGATCTCTGAATGCATTACTTCTTGAACAGTGTCCATATAGTGTAGAGATTCAGAAAGGTCTTGTCCTTGTAATTGTTTGATAGGTGAGATTGCATCATTCAAAAGGGCTGCAATTTTTGCATTTTTCCATACCTTCAATCCCAGTACTATAAAGTTAGAATTTTATATTTTGAGTATTTAAATGCATGGAAAGGTTACCAAACAGAAGATCACAACTTGTGAGTTCAAGATGCCTAGAAGTAGGCCACTATTATTTAGACATCTGAGTTTTTATATATAGATGACTGGGCTGTAGATGACAGTTAGAAAACATAGTAGTTTTATATGGAGATGTAATCTTTTTATTGAAATTATTTATCTGGAACATCTGGATTTACTAAGGATGTCTGTATTCCAACTATGTTTATAAAGAGGAGCACCATTTTAGAGTTTAATTTATTGATTATTCACAATAAACTTGGGATTCTTTATTGCAGGGGGCTAATATTGATAGTGTTGACATAGAAGGTCGATCCCCGCTTCTGTTGGCCACTTCCTGTGCATCATGGAAAATTGTGAATTTACTGCTCTCTAAAGGTAAAAAGGAATATGCATATACTATATACTTCCTTTGAACATGGTTCATACCTGTTAAAACTCTGTGTATTGGCTTTCCTCTCAATTTCAATTCAGTACTAAACAGCTGCACGGTGCTGGTGTCCCCTGAGATAAAGGAAGAATTGGTGTGATGATTTCACCCTTTTTAATACAGAGTGAACAGGTAGAGAAGTGTGTCTGCCATGTGTTATGTTTCTCAAGGTGGAGGTGGCACTGTGCACTCCATCAGTGCATTCCTAAGCAGTTCACAAAGCGAACAGAACTCTGCAATACACCACTTATACAGATACATTTCATACTGGCAATCAATATTTAAATGTTAGAGCCCATAGTTCCTGCGCTCCCTGTGATTTTATAAAATCACAGTACAGTCACCCTGACAATGTTTGAGCTATATCTTTCAATTGCTACACTTTTTGTGCAAGGTAATGATTGTTACTGTATTTCCTCTTGTTAATAGTATTATGATAGATTTTGTTAATAAGCCCTATAATAAATTTTGAAACTGGATAGAGATTATGACCTTAAAGATTAGAAGGGTGATTATCTGCATCTTAAAACTGCTTCTTGATTTGTGTGTGCTCATAATCTTAGTGCTGCAATGAAATACAAAAGGCATACACAAAAGATAATGATGAAACTCGAGTGACAGGGTGATTTTTTTTGAAAGCAAAAGTATATATTACATTGTTGATTTCAAAGAATATTTTATAGATATGTAAAATTTGTTCCATAATTTGTTTTAGATTTATAAACATGTTTGTTCATCATTTGTTCCTTTGTCTTAAACACCATCATGTCGTACCAGAGGCCAGCAGTTTTGAAATTGCTGGTATTTATTTTCGTATTTATTTAGGAGCAAATGTATCGTTGAAAGATCATCTTGGTCGGAATTTCTTGCATTTGACGGTATTGCAGCCTGGAGGATTACAGCACTTAAATGAGAAATATCTGCAGGTACAGTAAACATCTATTTATATCTTTTTGTTACCCTTACTAGGAAATCATACAAAGAAAAGCAACTATCATTTTATTTTGGAATGTTCATAAAAGCTTATGGTAAAGCCCAAGCTTTCTTAAAAAGTTAAAGTTGCTAGAAATAATCTCTTAAATGTGAATCAAATGTAACTGATCTTACAACATCTGCTGAAATCTGTAAAAGACTTTGATTAGTAATGCAGAATAGATTTTACCTCTTTATTCAGCAGATGTAGTGAATCAGTTTTAAAACAAAACAGAGTGATAACTCTCAATCATCTGCATTGACTTTCTGATTACTGATCATATTAATAATTCAGATAAATAAGTGGATCAAATTGTGGGAGCAGATTTTTAGTTGCCTTAAAAAGGGTTATTCAAGGATGGTTAGACATGGTACAGAGGAAAAACAGGAAAATGAAGATGAAAATGAGAAATGGGACAAATTAATTTACATTGTAAACAAGTGAACTATTGGGTTTTGACAACCAGAGGTTTTGCTACTGAATATATACTATACACTACCTCTACATTTGATACAAGCCTTCTGCTGGAAACAATGAGCATTATGATAGAATGGCAGCAAAGAAGAATTTCCTGTGTTGTACTGTGGATGGGTTGCAGTGAGAATACAGAATGGCAAATTCTATGAAGAGTAATTGTATGAAAAAATGGTGAGCCGCAAATCAGCAGACATTAAATGCTCATTGTTCCTAAATTCACTTTTCATAAAATCTGTTTCTAATTTTTTAAAGCAGTGTCTAAAAGTATTGATGCTGTTGTTGCAAGCTATTAGAAGCTATGGAACGTTAGAGATATAGATGTAATTCTGTGCTTTCTTTGGGGGGTATTTCTTGGGGAGAACAGATGGAACATATTAAAAATCTTGTAGTGGATGAAGATAATGAAGGATGTACTCCGTTGCATTATGCATGCAGACAAGGTGTGGCCCTCTCTGTAAATAATTTACTCAGCCTCAACGTTTCCATCTACTCTAAAAGCAGGGACAAGAAGTCACCACTACACTTTGCTGCCAGGTTAGTAGTACAGTATAGGCAGTGGAATCTGTGCCAAGTTTTTCATTCCATTATTTTTGACATTAATTTCTGTGCTTATCTTGCAAAGCTATGGGCGCATTAATACATGTCAACGACTTATAAGAGATATGAAAGACACAAGACTTTTGAATGAAGGCGATAAGAAGGGAATGACTCCCCTTCATCTAGCAGCCCAGAATGGCCATGAGAAGGTAGTTCAGTTTCTTCTGAAGAGAGGGGCTCTCTTCCTCTGGTAAGTATACAGTTTCCATTCATTTAGCCAAAAAAAGAACAATCACCCCACCTTTTATGTCCATCCGCTGGGAAGTTAATGCAATATAAATAGAAATATAGTATATTAAAATATTTAATATATTAATACATACAAATACATATATACAGTGTAGGAGTGTAATTATGAAGTATTTTTAAAACTAAGCTTGTGCTTTGCTTCAGTTTAACACATAGAATCATGTCTAGCTGTAAAGCCAAGTCTCCTAACACTGGGGGAATTGGTGTTTCTCTAAATCTAACTGTAAGAAGCACATTGAGCCTTTTCATGGAAAAAATGTGGTTTTGGAAATATTACAATTGTTTCAGCTTCACTTGCAGTCTTGAGTAGCGTTTCTTAGGATTGGTGGTTCAGAGTTGTTCTGCTTTGCACTTTTGCAAAATTCTACAATATGGCCTTGATCCATACCACAACTGTTACCAAGTGTGAGTAACAAATAGTGCAAGCATTTGTGTCATTTTCAAGAAGCTTTAAGAAAATGGAGGCAATCCAGATGTATACAGAAATAGAGTTGAAAAGAGGAAGACCCAAGTAATTTTACTGTGTTGCACTTTTAACTTCTGAATGATGCACTGGTCATCACATAATAGTTGACAGAATGTTTGGACATCTCTGCAGTAGTCATGCCAAAGGAAAGACTTCTGAGTCAAAGGAGCATCCATTTACATTTAATTTAAATTCATAAAAAGTTTTTAATTTCTAATTTCATACCATTATATGTAAGTGATTATAAAGGCTGGACAGCCCTGCATCATGCTGCCTTTGGAGGATACACGCGCACAATGCAGATCATTTTGGACACTAATGTGAAGTGTACTGACAGAGTGGATGAAGAAGGGGTATGTGTTCACATAACATTATTTTTTTTCTTACTGTCTATGACCAAACCTCAGTGGTCTGCTATTTGTAGTTTTTCACTGAGTGTTGCATGTGTAAATTTCATTTCCTGGAGCAAACTTAGTGCCTTTATACTTCACCACTCTTAAGGTTCATTTCTTGGATAATATATGACTGATGAAATTCTTATCTGATCCTTTTAAATGAAAGTCAAAGATGATGTGAATAGCCAGAAAACATAAAACACTGAGTATATTATACTTATGCCTCCTTCCCCCTTCACAATGCGAGAATATTTTAGCAATGTAGTACAAACACTGGTAATTTAAATTTAAATACCTTATAGAGATTTGAAAAAAACACTTATCAACTATAGGTCTTTAATATATTGTTTGAAAACCATCTGTTCTGCACAGTAATGCACAACAAGTACAGCACCTATCTTGCTCTGAAGTTTGGACAAATGCAGTGACCGTTGGGTCAAGATAGAATCCATTTCTGGATTGGAGGCCTCTTATATGAACCCACCAGAAAATATAGGGTGGTGATTTTACAGAGCTATTCAATTTCCAACACAAAAGCTGTTGCTAATTTCTCTGAGGTCTGGTGTTGAAAACATTTGCAATTCCTAGAGTTAGAAAGAAATGTTTCCTATAAATTAATGCGAAGCCAATGCTGAGTCTTTAATTTCCCTCAGAAAAAATCCAGGTGTATTCAGAAGGCTCTCAAAAGTCAGTTTCAGTGTGACTTGGTTCCTAAAACACTCAATGCCTTGTTTTTATGAAAATGCCAAAGGAAAAAAAGTGTTCCACTTACAAAACTGTGTCCACAGATTTTCTTGCAGATTTATTGGCACGAACATATATGGATATAATTGGATGCTTCTTATCCTGGTTATCAAATGTGGATGTTCTGTCTGTAAATGCCATAATTTTTACCTATTTGTGTCTTGCAGTTTGTTAGTTACAAAATTAACAGATATTAATGAATTGGCTTTTCTTACCTCATAGCAAGTTTCCTCTTCAGATTTCACATTACTGTAGCTGTAGATGCAAAATAAAAACCTTGTCTGTTATCTCTATCAAAATCTCTGACAATATCCTAATTGTTCATGTCGCTAGTTAAAGTATTCAGGACTTGCAACTGAGAAAAGCATGTGGCTTTTCAGTGTGGGAAGGCACTGAAGTGTACTTTTTTACACTGTTTGCACAGAACACAGCTTTGCACCTGGCTGCAAAAGAAGGACACGCAAAAGCAGTAAGATTACTTCTTGATTATGGCGCGAAAATTCTGTTCAACAAAGCAGTAGCTTCTTTTTTCCATGAAGCGATACACAATAGGAGAAAAGATGTAGTATCTGCTGTCATTTTGCACAAAAGGTAAGGTATACAGAAAATTCTGAACTTATTTTCCTGTGTATTTTGTTTTGCTTTTATTTAACTTAGATTAAGTTCTGAAAACCTGTAGTTTAATAAGTAAAACTGAGTACGTACTTTAAAATTCCAGAGATTATGTTCTTTTCTAATGAGCACAGACAAAAAATTGCATGATTGTAGTAGACATCAGATATGTGGCATGTTGTTATTCATATTACATTGAGTATTTGGATTCTGTGTAAAAAAAATCTACGTAGCAGCCATTATATAGAATTTAGCCTTTCACATAATGCTTCAGTGCCCACAGAATTTTAGTCAGAATGTGAATACAACTAATACCATTCAAGAGATTTTATTCAAAATTGTTTGATGTGTTGTTGCACATATTTAAAAATGTGTCAGTTCAACTGCAGTTTAGAATATTTTGTGTTACAATATAGTGAAGCCCCACTTCGGGAATAAAGTATTGCACCATTGCCTAATGACCACATCTTTTGGAAAGAGTTGCAGGAACACTGAAAGTATTTTACTGTGTTTATTATTACTTGCCTTATCTTGTAACCCAAGATTCCAGTGCTAGTTCTAGTTTCATATTTTTTAGGATGTCTTAGCATAGGTGAAACGCATCTGTTTATTTGATAACAGAATTTAATATGGGTCATTCTTAGAGAAGCATCCAGAATTTTACTGGGTTACTCCCCAAACTAGTGATTTTCCACTTAATAATATATGAAATGGTTATCTCTTTTGATTTTCAAGATAATTTCTTATATAAAACTTAAATAATCTAAAAGTAGTTAATTTAAAATAGAAAAAATGAATTCATTTTCCATTCTCTTATATAATTTTTGCAGGTGGGAAGAAGCTGTTATGACATTCTCTCACTATTCCACTGCCAATAAGTGTCCTTTGCTGGAAATGGTTGAATATCTTCCTGATTCATTTAAAGTGAGTTTTCTGCCCATATTCAAGATATGACTGCATGAAATAACCTTAGTTACATTGTATCATTTGCCATTGTTTTCCTGATGCTGTCCTCAGGAATATGTATTATTATAAACCAGAAACAATATAAAAATCAAAAAATTATTTATTTGTATTTTAGTGATAGTTTCAGTTTGTCCAGTTTATTTTCTTCAGTATTAGAAAAATTCTTAGCTTCCTGAGATCAATGAAGTTACAAGAGTACAGAGGTAATATAAAAAGGTAAATAAATGTGATGAAAGTCGTATGAGAATTGGGTTGAAAACCATTTGACATATTTTCACCCTCTCAGCTAACTCATAAATGATAGTACAAAATGCTTTTTATTAAAATAGCAAGTGGCTTGGTATGTGTATGTTCATAAACAGTTCACACTTTATACTTGTTAATAGGCATGTAGCCTTGTAAACTGCATAGTTGATATTTAAGTCCTACATGTAAACTATGCAGTTTTACTTCATCAAAATATACATCATAAAATCTGACTGAATCATCACTTCTGTTAGAGATGATGTTTATTTGAAGGTAATTTTCTTTTGGTCCAAACACGTTCTTTCTGTTGAACATTATCTATTCACCTTAATTCCCTTTTCCGTTCATCTGTGAAGCTGGTGTTGGACAACTGCATAATTGAGTCTTCAGAGGAAAAGACAAGTCGAGACTTCTATGTAAGTAGATAAAAAAATTTGGGAAAGTGCACAATATGTACACTTCTATGTATACACCAAGTTCACATGGGTAAGATAGACTTCTGGGTGAATATCAGATCTTAATGGAAAACACAGGTGACTGATCTTATTTTGTCCTTTGGGCTGTAAATGGCTTTGAGGTTCAACTCTGTAATCTTCATGTTTATGCATTTTAACAAGTATAACATTAAACTTCACCAATCCAAAAACTTTACTGTATTCATTCTTGCAATTGAGCTGAGTATCAGAAGTTATGGATATTTTGAAATAGCAGTGAGAAAAGACATAATATCCATTTAATTTATTTAAGCATGACTATTACAACTAGTACAGTTTTCATCAATAATTTAGAGTCCAGCATGTTTATTTTTTTGTAAATTCTTGTCCAAAATCTTAAGCAATGATTATTTTTACAATACTAAGTAGGCATAAATATTCTGCGGTTATGTTACCTTTGAAACAATAGTGAAAACCACCTTATTATTTGTTATATTGGATTGTATCTACATCATTAACAGAAAACTTGCACATTTTCTGCTACTGGATAATTTCTTTATATTCTTTATACTGTATTATCAAAGCTAGATAATTTTAAATACAAGCTTTTCTTCAAAGTCAGCATTAAAACAAATTAGAGTTATGAGAATGACATTTTAAAACACAATATGCCTTTTTTCTGTAAGGATAGCCTTTTTTATATTAAGAAAATTATCTCAGATTATCATTTCCATCACATTTAAGTGCCGGTGTATGTGTATTGTACAGATTGAATACAACTTCAGATATCTTCAGTGTCCCTTGACACTTAACAAGAAACTAAAGGAGGATGAAGATATTTTCTATGAACCACTTACCACTTTAAATGTGAGTTCTCATTTTACTCTGACATCATTCACTGCTGTCTTTCTTTAGATAAAATTAAGGTTTGAATTTTTCATCATAGTATTTCTTCTCCGAAGCCATAACTGTATATTTTAAGTGTATTGGAATGAAATTCTTATGGTATAAGTAATAAATAAAGCTTTTATTAGGTTTCCATAAAAATTCTTAGTTTATTTAAAAACCGAGATTGTATGAAGAGCACATGCTATATGTGCAGGTAGTACATCAAAGAAAACCATACTTGTTGTAGTGACCATGTGCTGGGACATAAGTCATTGAAAACCTGGCAAAACTGATATTTTTCATATGGTAATTGCAAAATACTTTATGTGCCTAAACCAAATTTTCCTGGTTTTTCCCATTGCCTGTCTGCTCCCTCATTCTTTGTCAGAAAATGGTAACAGAACAAATTTTGTGACTTACATGTTTAGTTTTGGGACTTCCTGTTGGCAATTACAGTTGGTATCCTGTCTAATTATAAGTATTATAAGTATTTTCTCATTAAGTGCGACTAATAAAACCTAATCTCACAGGAATGGTTGAAAATAGTCTGTAAGCATTTTAAAGCTTGAAAGAGACTACAGCAGCAGCAGCAGAGAAGCTGAATGTTTCAGCAGGCAGAACGGCAAGATGGCTTTAGGACAGAGTGCAGAAACAAAAGAACTTTGCTATATCTTATAGACATTTTACTTTTCATTAGGCTAATTTTCTGGTAAACAAGGTAGCCTAGGCAGTTTTATAAGCATTTTATTTATCTAGATGAGTTAAGTTTCATCCTTCTGCTTTCTTGTTTTGTAGGCCATGGTACGCCACAACCGCATGGAGCTACTTAGTCATCCTGTGTGTAAAGAATATTTACTTATGAAATGGTGGGTCTACCTTAATATACATAACATACAACACTGCATGTCAGGATAAAGACTATTGTGCCTGAGAGATGTTTAATAAGATGTACATATTTATAATGTTGTCTGAGCAAATGCTTTTCCAACCTAGTTGATTCTGTGATTCTATGTTTTCCATAAAACTCTCATAGGCATGTTTAGAGTATGCTGATAATTATCATTTAAAATGTAGCTTAGCATTTAATAAAGGTTTGTTTATATTTACAGAAAAGATAACTACTATCTTTGTTTCTTTATTGCAAAAATATATAAGAGCATTTCCAAGTTAAAAAGTAAAGGTACAGTGTTTCAGAATAATAAATATCCTTTTCCACATACATCTTGATTAATTCATTCGTCACAAATGGATGTTTCAAGAAATGCTTATTTCCTCATCGTGAAGACATTGTTGGCTGTTAACGTTTGAATGCATGCTCTTCTAAATTTGTTAAGTGTTGTAACTTTTAATATTCTCCCTTTCAAGGATGGCCTACGGGTTTCGAGCACATCTAATGAATTTAGGCATATATTCTCTTGGTCTCATCCCACTGACTCTTCTGGTCACTCACATACAGCCAGGAAGACCTTTAAATGGAACAGAGCTCTATGAAGCAAGACCATTAGAATATGAGGTACTTTTCTTACTAGTCACAACATGTTTAGTATTTTTATAACAAAAAAGTTATGATTATTTAACTAATTTCAAGATTAATTTATAGTCTAGCAATTCTAAGGAATAGAATTTAAATCTATGTTTTAAATATTCAGCAGCAACTTCTATAGATAATTTTAAGTTCTCATTTATTTTTTTTAATATTTTCTGAAAAATATAAATCTTGTATATGTTTACTTCAGTTTGGTCTCTGAAGTGAATATTTGTTTAATATCAAGGAGAAAGGATTAACATGAGAGAAAAGACATAAAACTGAAAAAAAAAAAGCTAATAAAAGAATATGCTAGTAGAAATACAAAATAAAATAAACTCAAGGGCTAATAGAAGGTTCATGAGGATATCCTGATATATGAAAAAGTCTAAAGAATTGTGTTCAGTCCTGCCCAGTACATGTGGGATTCTCAAAGATTCAGAAGGCAGAAGTAGCAGAATTCCTAGCAGTCATGCTCCATTAACTCACTCACATTTCTGGTGGAAGATAGGACAACAGGCAGTGGAATAACTCAGACTGACTCAGGTTTTTGAATCATCAGAGAATGGTTGGAAGCAGCATAGCTGGAAGAGGGGAGCCTTGTCCTTCAGTGGGGAATGATGCCAGCTGGTGGAGAAGCAGTGCACTGAACAAAAGCTGTGAAGTTGTTGCCTGAGAGACAAGAGCAGCAGCAGTGTATGTGAAATTCCATGCACTGAAAGAAATGGTGTCCTAATGACCCAATAATATGGATGGAGTGGGGAATGATAGCTCTGCAAGGAGCACAGTGTTACAGAACATGGTGCTGTTCTCCTAAAGTGAGACATCACAATAGGGCAGGTGCTGATTTGTGTTCCAGCACCACTGAAAAATGAGTGCCATAAATTTGTGTATGCCTATGAGTCAACAAACCCCTCAGGTGGGGGATGAATTCTACAAGTTATTTATTAAGATGAAATACACTCTTGTAATCCATACCAATAGAAGGCTTTTCACAACAAAGTTGTCTTTGCCTACACTGGTTGTGAAGGGAAACGTCGAAGGGAGCAGCCACATACAGATGCCAGGACTTTCTATTCCTCCAAAAGTTTCTACTGCCTTTCCAAATACTACAGTATAATAGTGGAGTTATGGAGAACAGATTTGTTCATCCAGTGGTAAAACATATTGAACATGTGGCATAGATATTGCAGTCTCAGTTCCCAAATGCAAATAGTAGTAATAAGGAATCTGTGCAGCAGCTATTTATCATGGCAATTCTCAAACTTCCATACTTGGTTTGAACTGCTTAAATACAATACACATAACATGGATTGCACATTAAGCATTAGTAAACCAGAACTTAGATAGTAATAAGTTTATATGTTTAAGAGTTTCTTAACTTGTTAATATAATGTATATGTAATCGGTAGAGATGAAATGAAAGTTCATTTAATGATTTCTAATTTGTTTTATGTTCTGATTTTTTGTTTCAGGACTCATACTTTACAAGGGTGTGTATGTGTTTAGTTTTAATTATGAGTTTACTGGGAATCTGCAAAGAAATATTTCAGCTGATTCAGCAGGTAAATACATAGAGAAATAACGTTAATCAGATACTGTGTTTGTGTAATAGTTTGAATGGTATTGAAGTATATATTATTATCTGATTTTCCCTAATTAGAAGGGAAACACCAATTTATAGAAGAGTAAAAGTAATAAAAGTATTTAAATAGTATATTGAATTCAGTCCTTTAATGATGTTTGATTTGTAAATAACTATCTGTCTCTCTTAAATCCTAGAAATTGAAATATTTGTTGGATTACTCCAATCTACTGGACTGGACAATTTATACTACAAGCATAATTTTTGTGTCTTCTTTGTTTATTAATACACCAGCTCATTTGCAGTGGGAATGTGGAGCAATTGCTGTATACTTGTCTTGGATGAATTTCTTGCTTTACCTTCAACGGTAAAAATTATTTACATGCCTTACAGTAAAATACTTTCAATATTTTCATATATTTTGTATATCCTAAACAGTGACTGATCAAGTTTGATAGTCCAATTTTATATTTTTTTCATGCTATACAATTTTTCAGATTAGGATCATAGAAATTTTTTAATCTAATTAACTATAAAGTTGTTTTCAGTGTTTTTTGTGTACAGCATCACAGAATATCTTATGGCAACTAAAGGAAAAAATATTTATTTCAATGTTCAGTAAGCAAAGCCATGAATGTATCTTTTAAAAATCATCTTTCATTTTATTGTATAGACTTTGACTTAAAAAAACCAAAACCAAAACACAAGCCAAAAAACAGAAGGATATGAAAGTGGCATAAGGAAGTCAATTTTTATAAGTAATACTAGGAGAAAGTAAATTCTTTTATCATTTTACATATTAAATGGCACACCCCACTTCTCTACACCATAGTGTCCTGTAAAAGAATTATAACAGATGATATTATTTCTTCAGTTTACATTAGGTCTGTTTATTGCCATTAATTATTTCAATTTAGTCATTAGTACAATAGTGTCCAAGAATTATGAACTGTGGGAGAGGTAGGCAGAGGGAAAAATTAGTATGGGTGCAGTGCTTAAGACTAATAAATTAAACACATTTGTGCCTGAGCAGGACTGCATGTGATAACACTGCATAAATATTCTTCTGATTCTTATTATATATATGCACTAATCACCCTCATTAAGTCTTGCTGACAGGCAAACAGCATTTGCTGATTAATTTTATGATCATTTTCCTTAGTGGAGATGTTCAACGACAAGATTTGTAAACAGAGTTAATGTCAAAGAGAGTACCTTTATGGTTCTGCAAACTTTGTCCTACTTGTGTCTGATCTTAGATGACTAATGAATGATCATATCCTATCTGCTCTGTGCAAAGTGAGGGTTGAACCTAAACAGTAAAAAGTAAACAGATGATTGCTCAAACTTCCTGCTGCTGCTAGATGAAACGCCTCCCCAGACTGACTGTTTTTCCATGTGTATAGCAGTAGAACTCTATACATGATTTTTCTAACTCCTTCATGCTGTCTTTTCCCAAAGCAACCTGGAGTTCTATTGACGTCAATGGAATTTTGCCTGATAAACTCCTAATAAATAAGAGAAGATCAGGTTTGCTTTATTTCCAGCTTGACCTTTTCAGTCTTGCACATAATATTTTGGGGTGAAAATCATGTGGAGGGATTTTCACAATTTCTGTTGTTGTAGCATAAGATAATCACCTGGGCCCTGGACCTGAGAGAGGACAGATCAAGTTCAGGCTTGTGGGAAAAAGTAATTTAGTCTGCTTTATGGCAACTCGTGTTCTGAGGTTTAGTTTTTGTGTTAGCCAAAAATGGAAAAGGCTTGTCAGATGACAAACGTTTTGTAGGAAACATAGGTATCTTAAAATTATGCTACTCCCCTTCTCTTCCCTAACAATGTGTTTCTTTTTGTTTGTTTTTCATACTTTGTATTACATGAAAGCAACATATATGTAGTTTGTTTCATACTTTATAAGAAGCAAAATCTTTTAAATCAGGCATGTAAGTGATAGATGGATTGTAATTCCAATTACTCTTTGTTCTGGTTGCTAATTTGGTTTGACAAACAGAAAAAAAAATGGGATCATTTCCTAATGTTATTATCATGAATGCAACAGTGATACAATATTGTACTGCCTCGGGCTGTGGAGAGAATAAATGTTGTCTATGTAAAATAGTATCTTGAAAATTGCTCTGGTGCATTTAGGCTTGCAGTAAGTAAGATGACTTCCACTCTTCTGGACATGAAAGTACAACTGCTTTGTACCATCTCAGAATGTCTAAGATGCAAAATATCTCCTTTCACAAATGAAAAACAGCATTACTTACTGCTTTACATAAACAACTGCAAGAGACTTTAACGTCAGTATTAATGGTTTAGGGGTGGACTGGGCAGTGCTAAATTAATGGCTGGAGCTGATTATCTTAAAAGTCTCTTTCAACCTAAATGATTCTATGACTGATTCTATATCTTCTCTGTTTTCTTATTGCCTAGATTTGAAAATTATGGTATCTATGTTGTGATGTTCTGGGAAATTTTGAGGACTTTGATTCGGATAGCTGTGGTTTTCTTTTTCCTAATATTGGCCTTTGGACTAAGTTTCTTTGTCCTTTTGGGTTCACAGGTTAGTTGAATCACAGTTATTTTTTTACCATTATAAATATTGCCTTTGGCTAAAGCAACTCAAGACATTATTTACAATTTCATCAGTTTAATTTTTTTCTTGACTTTGATATTTCTTCTTTTTGCAGCAAACATATAGCACACCTTTGCTTTCTGTAATGAAGACATTTGCAATGATGCTGGGAGACATTAATTACCATGATGCATTCCTCGATCCTTTACTAAGCAGTGAATTACCATATCCATTTCTGAGTTACACAGTTCTCATTATATTTACCTTGCTTATTCCAATCCTTCTTATGAACTTGCTAGTAAGTAAACTAATTATTAATACAACAAAGTGGGTAAGCACAGGTTTATGCACAGTTTTAGCATATAGAATCACTTTAGTAAGTGACATTCGTTCACTATTTAACGAATTAATATTCTCAGTAACATATTAAAAAGTCGCATTTCCCTGGACTTGTTTTCCGTCCAGTTTACTGTTCTGAGTGTTTTCCCATATTTCACCTTTGCAAGGTCATCTTGTATATCTGTAGGTAGTAACTGTGATGGAATTTGAACTGCAGCTGCCATGTATTATTCTGAGGTCTTGATAAAGAAAATTAGGGAACAGTGATTTTTTATCAACTTCCAGTTGTATCATAACCTATCACTAAAAATATTAAAAAAAAAAAAAGCCCAAACTTAGATCTTCATTCCACAGGAAACAGCAATCAGCAGTAGTGTTAAAACTAACAAGCCTAACCTGAACTAAAGGAATCAGAAAACATGAGAATGGTGAGAAAGGAGGGAAATAGGTGATTTATCTTTAGTAATCTTTAAAAGTAATTTATTTTTTTAAGAAATTATTTTTATATGAACTAAGCAATAAAAATAAAACAATTCAGATTTTTTTAAAGATATATATTGCTACCTTGACCCTATTCAATCTAGAGATCAACGGGTTTCTTAGCATTACAGCAGTAATGAATCAAAAAAAAAAAAGAATGGATGTTATTCTTGACAGATCTTTGAAGTAGCTCTTTAGTACCTTACTGGCAGACAGAGTTGTCATTAAAAATGCTACCTACATTTCTTGATACGTACTTTGCAAATATGCAAAAAATGTTTCCAAAATCAAATGAAAAAAAATAAATTGGACTTTAGAGGATTGTTTTGATTTAAATGAAATTTAGAAATACAGTTGAAATCACAGACTATGAAAAAATAAAAAATGAAATCTTTCTTGATATTTCTAGATTGGTTTGGCTGTTGGGGATATTGCTGAAGTACAGAAATATGCTGCACTCAAAAGGATTGCAATGCAAGTAAGTAACATACCATAGAAAAACCAAGTATTGAAAGTAGGTATTGTTGTTAGAACGCCATTTAGATAATTAGTTGATTTGTCATCAGCATTTCTAACTAACATCTTAGGATCTGTGTAAACCAAATCAGTGGACATAGCACCTTGAATTCATGGATTCATGGTGAAAGTGGCATCATGAATCTCATTTTCAGTCATATGAGTCATTGTAAAGGAAGCATGCAAGCATATGGTTTTTTAAGGACTTTTTCAACAGTCAGTTCAATGTATTCTAAGTTGTTCCAAAAACAGACTCTCAAAATCAGTAAATGCAATGCTTGAAATTGAAGAGTTGTCTTTTGCTAGAGAACTTATGAACTGGAAAGCTGGTTAAGATACACAAAAATCAGGACACCAAGGATCATTAGTTATAAGAGTAGGCATCTGTGTTGAATAATTAATTCTGCTAAGATAATACTGCTTTGACTGCATAGTTTTAGTGTCTGGGATGGACTGTTCAAGCATTATAGCATTGTTTGCAGTGTGAACTAGTACTAGTGATTCAAACATAATGGCACGGTAGTTATTTTAACATGATAACGTGTATTTATCTTAAGAGAATATAACTCATTTAAATGCAAAACTACCTTTAGGTTAATCTTCACACCAACTTAGAGAAGAAGCTACCCTTTTGGTTCTTAAGCCGAGTGGACCAGGAGTCAATCACCGTGTATCCCAACAGGCCAAGATACTGCGGATTTATGGTAAGATGGTGAAGACAGAAGAATTCTTACCAAAACGCGATACGATCGACTTTGTACACAGATCCCTAGGAAAATTACATTAATAAGACTCAATCATTAACTAACATCAAGGGAATTGTGATTTGACCTTGACTAAGGTCAGTGAAAGTGATAAATCAGTTTGAGTGCATATTCAGATACAATTAGTGTTTGAATACTCAGAAACATGTAACTTTATTAAGCAAGACAATTTGCAGAAGATGTTCAGATAAAAAATTCTCTCCAATTATTCTTTTCAAGCATTTCTTTTATTTGTTTGCTTTTCATTTCAGCTGTTGTTGGTGGACTGAATTTTCTGATAAAACAAATTTTGCAAAATACAAGTTTTAATATTTAAAACATAATGTCATAATAGAAACTCTTTTCAACATTGAAAACATGTGGAGATTTTCCATTCACTTATTTAGGAATTTTAATCTGTATTCAGTCTATATCTATTTCAGTTTGGTTCTGTTTTTTGTTTAGAGTGTGTTCCAGTATTGCTTTGGGTGTGAGGACTCTACCACATATGCACAGAGTACTGATACAACATTAGAACTGGAAGTTCTGAAACAGAAATACAGGTATTTGTTGTGTTATTTTATGGCTGTAAAATAAGTAGAACTAATATTAGAAACATAGTTCTATTTTTAAGAAGCATTCTAAAGCTCCATATTGTACCTAAAAAGTAAAATTCCTTTTTGGTATTTTTGAAGTAAGTAAGTGTAGTTGCTTCTTCCTTAAATATATAATAAAGCATTTTTTTCAAGAACCAGGAATTTGTTCTTTAATCCTATTTCCTGAAATCTGGAGAAGTGCAACAACTTGAAGTATTAAATATACTCTAGACGGCAGTCTTTGTTAGCAGAAGGGTTAAGTACTGTCATGAGGATGAAATTAAGCACTGTCAGGTCTTTGTATCTATCATTTTAATGACTTAAATGTCCTCTGAAATCAAATTACAAAACCTGATGTATGTTTGTTGTTGTATTTTTTTTAGGCTCAAAGATATATCAACACTGTTGGAAAAGCAACATGACCTCATTAAATTGATTATCCAAAAAATGGAAATAGTGTCAGAGGCTGAGGATGAAGACAGCAATGATTTATTTCAGCATAAATTTAGGAAAAGACAATTAGAGCACAAGAATAGTAAATGGGATACGGTATTAAAAGCTGTTAAAACAAATGTTCCTAATCCAAGCACAGAAAAGAACAATAGCTTCTTCTAGACATGGCTATGGTATCATGTTGTATTATCACTTTGCTATACTTTAGGGTCACTTCTCTTATTGTCTTTGCATAATGTTAATGTGATACATCATGTATTCAAGTATAAAGAAAGGCCAGATCCAAAATAGGATACAGGTGCTCAAAAAATATTTAAGGAGACTGAAGATGTCTACATCCAAAACTGCAATCCTAAAAGTGACTGGCTAATCAGGAAAGTGCCTAACTCACCAGATGCCAACCTTGCTGTCCTGACAGTTCCCAAGGCTTCTGTCTAGATCTGATCCTGGATTTGGCCTTAGTACACTTAAGTCTGTATGGAATTACATTATTTTCTGTTACGAGTATTTTTAGAACTTCTAAATTTTTAGAAATTAGACTCTTGTCATTTAGTATTCAGATGTTTTGAGAGAGCCAATGGGCTTTATGTAGCTTAAAGAAAAAGTACAAAACTAATTTGACAGAGATTGGAAGTTTTGCTGAGTAGGGACTGCAGGATCAGGCCTGAAAGGTAAGAAATAAAAGATTGTAAAGTTGCAATGCAAGGGAAGAACTGTTTTCTTTTCTAGACAACTGTGCAGTTCTCAGAGGGATCATTTGTACTTGCATGCATATAGCAATGATAGAATGACATTTAATATTAGTCATTTACAACTTGCTGTCCTTATACTGCTAATGTGATTTTAGCCTTTCTGATAACCCAAAACAGACCTTGCTACTTTAATCTGCACTTTGGATTTATTATTTATTTACTGGATATTCAGTGCATTATGTAATATACATTAGTATATCAAATGTAGAAATAAACATGAATTAAACTGTGTTTAAGTACATGAATATAAATAATAAATTAATTATGCTAATAAATTAATTATGACTATATGTAGTGCCAATGATTTTTGGTCTGCTTTTGAATTCAGACATTTTCTTTGAGAAGTTAATATACATTAATTCTTCACATAAAGAACAATTATGATTCCTGTTGATTTAAAAGGTAGGCATTAGAAGGTAATTCACACTGTACAGAACTTGTCCAGTCTTTAGAAAACAAAGGAAGATGCGCTGAAAATTAATGAGACTTGTGCCTCAAAAGTGCCATGGATGACACGCTATTCAGTAGGGAAAATTCTTTCTCACTCAACATCTCCCTCCCAGCTTTGAGAATTTAAATCCTTGCCTGGTAAAATAGAAAAAAGTAGGAGGTTATCACTGCACCTCCTTTTATGGATTTAAATACTACTTGGAGTTTTTTTCCCCCATCCCAAGTGCTGTGGGTTCAGACACTGTGCGTCTTCTTCCCCACTCCCTTTTGTCCCCCCTTCCCCCCCGCCCCTCCAGGGAGCCAGGGGTTCCATGTGGTTGCGGGTGCATGGCCGGGCCAATCTCGGGCAGAGTAGGGGGAGAGGGAAGGCATCGCAGGAAAAAGGGGAAGACGCACGGAAGAGAGCCAGCCACGCCTCACTCTCTCGCTTGGGGTTGGGCTGCTGCTGCCTCACAACTGACCTGCTGCAGCGGAATGCGTCAAGAGTCATTGATGTCTTTGAATCCTGTGGTATAAATCCATGCCAGTTGTAGTTGAAGACACTTGCTGTTAAAACTGAAGTACTTTTCTGGGTTTACCTCCCAGAATCTGCACAGACATTTTGCACTTAAGTGTGACTGTAATAGTTCAGGCGAGTAAGTTTTCAGACAGCAGACTGGGGGTAAAAACATATACACTGTTGTGTGACTATGTCCGCAAATGTACTTCTGTGTGCCCCAGAAGCTGCATCTGTAAGTCTGCCTCTGGACTACATTCTAACTGAATTGTTGAGGTCTGGTGTGTACCATTGCTCTCGTGCACCCACGTAGAAAGAAGTGCATAGGTAGTGTAGCATGCTACTGTCTCCAGCTTTCCCTTTACACCAACGGTGTGAGGAATGTGTGCTGCAAAGTGCACTGTATCTGCCCTGCGGGCTGCTGCAGGACGAGCAGCTCAGCTTCAAGGCCAAGCCTGATGTGACACAGTAAAGCATAGAAAACAAGAAAGCAGAGTCTGTCAAGAAACAGTGTAGTCACTGAAATTGTGCTGTGGCCTCAGATCTACTCCTGTGAATAAACCCTGCTCAGGTTTTCTGAGCTGCTGTTTATCTGCAGCCCTCTCTGTCAGTGGAAAGAGCAATACCCAGGTTCCTGGGATAGGGCCAAACTTAAAAATGTAGATGTTTTTTAACAAAATTAATTTTGTTATTCCTGTCAGTCCGTGCCATTAACACTAGATGGCAGTGAGTGATAGCATTTTTGAGTAAGTAAATTGGACCTAAGTGCAGTTTGAAATGAAGAGCAACAGCCGTTCAGTTACAGCACAAGGAAAGCTGTCAGCACTTAAGAGTTTTAAAGTTTGAGCCTTTCAAAACTCTTTAAATAGAACTTTAAGACATTTATACAGAGCTGCTTCTCAGCTTTTCTGTGTATTTAACTTATAATTTCAGAAGAGATTTCCTTTCCAATTTCATATGCAAAGCCAGAAAGAAGGTACTTTATAATTAGCTAATATTACAATATTGAATTAGTTACTTAGTTTTCTGTGGAAATCATCAGACTAAGATTATTTAATTGCCATATGATAGAAATATCTGATAGATCCTAAGTACAAGAGATACAGAGCTTACGAAAAAATACAAGTACTGTCAATTGGAGTACAAATCACAGTTATGGTTGAATAAAATCATGTAGACTGAGCAGAAGACACTGAGACATTTCAGCAATCTTTAGAAGCAGTCCTGTTAGAATCACTAAGGTTGGAAAAGACCTCTTAAAACCATTGAGTCTAACCATTAAACTAATACTGCCAGATCCACCACTAAACTGTGTCTCTAAGCACCATATCTCCATGTTTTTTTAACACTTCCAGGAATGGTGATTTCACTTTTCTGGGCAGCCTGTTCCTTTCAGAGCAGAATTTTTTTATAACATCCAATCTAAACCTCCCCTGGCTCAAGTTGGAGCTGATTCCTTTTGTCCTGTTACTTCTTACCTGGAACAAGAGATCAATGCCCACGTGTCTGTAGCATCCTTAGATATGTTACATGTTAGATACAAGCAAATATATGATAATTGAAAGAGTTTTTATATTCACACTTAGAAATTAATATGGATAAATGTAACTGCACTGGATCCTCTGATGTATATAGTATCTGCAAACTGTGATAAATGTATGTCTGCATCCAATCCTGCCTCTTTTAGGACTATATATCAAATATTTTTGATAGTGAGGGTGATTATTCAATTTCTTATTTCCTGCTGGTGGAACTGTTCCTGAACTGTTTTCTCCTCATGGCAGTATGGGTCAGCCAATGGCACCATCTCCTATCACCAAAACGTGACCATTCCCAAAAGATCTTTTTGGGGAGGTTGATTTGTGGCTCACACGTGTGAGACATAGCAAAGTCAAAATTTGGGACAAGAAATGTCATTCCTATGTCATTTGGCAGTCTTAAACAAGTTGCTGAAACCAAAGGTCCAGGTGCCTGGCTTTGTAGCATCGACTCTTGCTGATAAGGACAGACTAGTAAAATACTTTGCCCAGGTGAATTAAAAGGTTCTAGAGCAATAAAATATATCCTTAGGAGAAAACCTGAAGTCCCAAAATTGGGAGTGGACTAGAATGAGACTATTTTATTTTTGGGCTGCAACACCCAGTAGATAGGAAATAACTTGCTTCGAGCTGTCTAATGTATATATTGATGTTCTTCATATGACGTGCTGCTGGAACAAAGACAAAGCCACCCTATGAGTAAGTCTCCATCATTTTTTTGATTCACGTTTTTTCTTCCAAGAAATAGCTCTGCATTCTCCTTATTCTGTCATATTGATGCCTTGAGGTTTTTCTCTCATATTTCTGGGGTTTCAGCTTGACTGTATGGTTGCTTGTTATACCTTTTCCCATGAATTGTGAAGTTATGTTTAACATTCTTTTGGAGATATCACGGGTAGCAAGACAAAACAGAGGCCCAGAGAAACTGGAGAAGCTCCAGGAGGAGCAGATCCAGGGGATGGCACAGGGGTGAGATAAACTGATTGGATATGTTGAGGGGTGGTAGAATTGATGAATATTATAAATATGCTGTGATAAGGGCTATTTCTCTCTCCTTTTGGATCTGGAAATATCCATTAAAGAAGTGCACCTTTTACCTCTATTAATTTTGTTCAGAACTTTTGTTTCTCTCATTTTAGGCATTGCTTTTGACACTCCAGATGAGACAACAGGACCTGTGATCACCGAATCACAGAATTAACAAGGTTGGAAAAGATATTTATGATCATCAAGTCCAAGCTATTACCAAACACCATCTCATCAACTAAATCACTAAGTGTCTCATTCAGTCTCTTTTTAAACACTTCCAGGGACAGTGACCCTACCACCTCCCTGGGCAGCCCATTCCAATGGCCAATCACTCTTTCTGTGAAAAATGTTTTCCTAACATCCAGCTTAAACTTCCGCTGATGCAGCTTGAGAGTGTCCTCTTGTTCTGTCACTGGTTGCCTGGGATAAGAGACTGACTCCTGCCTGGCTACAACCTCTTTCAGGTAGTTATAGAGAGTGATAAGGTCTCCCCCGAGCCTTCTTTTCTCCAGGCTAAACAACCCCCGCTCCCTAAGCCTCTCTCATAAGGCTTGTGTTCCAGTCCCTTCACCATCCTTGTTGCCCTTCTCTGGACATGTTCTAGCATCTCAACATCTTTCTTAAATTGAGGGGCCAAGAACTCGACAGAGCACTTGAGATGTGGCCTAACCAGTGCTAAGTACAGGAGAATAACCACTTCCCTAGTCCCGCTGGCAACACTATTCTTGATATGGGCCGGGATGCCATTGGTCTTGGTCACCTGGGCACACTGCTGGCTCATGTTGAGTTTCCTGTCAATCAGTACTGCCAGTTCCCTTTCTGCCTGGCAGCATTCTAGCCACTCTGTCCCCAGCTTGTAGCTCTTAATGGGGTTTTTGTGGCCAAAGTGTAGAACCTGGCACTTAGACTTGTTAAATCTCATGCTATTGGATTCTGCCCATTTATCCAGCCTGTCAAGGTCCCTCTGCATTTGTTCCAAACTTGGTGCCATCTGCAAACTTACTAATGGTGGACTCAATTCCCTCATCCAGATCATCAATAAAGATATTAAACATATTAAAGATAATAAACATGATCTCTCTGGATCAGACATTCCATGTCCTGAGGGACATCTGCTATTATCTTCCCTCACTGATCCAAGTTCCCATGAGCCCTTTATAAGAGATAAAGGCAGTTTTTGCAAATAAAACGAGTACTCCTTTTAGGGTGGCTGTTTTGTTTTTTTCCCTTTGGTCTCATACCATTTTCCTATCTGCAACATACTGAGGATGTGGCTTAGTGAAACATTCCACACTGAAATACTATATGAAAAATTGGATCATAGAGGATTGGTAGAGGAGAACCCCGCCCACCACTGAAATCAGTCAGGAAGGATTTAAAACCTTTGAGGGCTACACATGTTGAGGAAGAAGAGAAATCTATATGTACAAAGTGGTGCCTGCTTAGGCTTTTATTTTGTAAGATGAAATGCCCAAAAGCAAAGCACTTAGCAAGAGAAAGAAAAGATGAGAAAATTTCCATAATCTGTATTGGAGCACACAGGAGAAGAAACTAAAGCCAGATTTTCCCTTAAATTAAAGCCCTTTTAGCCTAACATGTCAGTGTAAGAAATCACTGGCTGCAACAGAGTACTACACATCAGTTTTAAGCTATCCTTACATTGACTCTCCCAGAGAAAGAGTCTCACTATGTGTAGGGAAATGTCTGTGAATTGAAAACAGTTTGTGAACGTTTTTTGTAAGTCATATGTGGCAAATGGAATGTAGGACCCAGAAGAGCCAAAGAAAGAGCTGAACCAACCAAAAGAGAAAAGACTGACCATGCCATGAATGAGAGACTGTACAGCACGACAGCGTCTGATTAGATGAGAGAGAAGCTGACAAAGAAACTTCTCTTCAGTGTGTGCTGACATTTGAAATAGTCCTATAGTTAATGGAGCTGTTCAAACTGTCCTATGCTAAAAGTCTTAGATATCAATTGTGGTTAGAAAAAGTATAAACTATATGTAGACTATATAAGAGTATTCTTGCAAACAATCAACAGATTTCTCCTTTGACAGTACACTAGTGTGGTTGTGTTGTTGAGAGGACCCTGTAAAGCCACAACTATGGGCAGGAATTAGGCTCATGTAATGAACAAAGTATAGGAGTGTAGGGAACCTTGCCCTGGAGTTACAGGCAGCAGGAATGTTTTTTGAGCTTTCTCTTTTAAATGATTGAGAAGATAAAAAGAATGACATGGGAGTTGAGAAAATCTCTGATACCAAAAGTAAGACACTTCTTAAAAGCAGCATTTTCTGAGCAGTAAAGTGATACTCGGTGGTGCCAAGTGTAAATATGTACTGACACAGGAACTACAAGAGAGATCTTTTTGAGCCTGGGCATGGGTTGATCCATGCACAGGCTACTCAAGCAATACCTGAACCTGTAGAAATGCAGCAAGACAGTGTTACAGTAAGCACAAGAGAAGATGCTTCAGATGCTTGAATGAATAGCTCAGGGTTGTAGAGATTAACTCTATCCCACCTGAAACCAGGACTCTCAGACAGAGAGAAATCTCAGCAACGATAAGACTTGGTTTAGAAGTCACAATGGGAAGTGATGCAAGTGATGATAAGCGATGCATTTTATGTCAGTTCATAATTGGGAATCACAGCTTAGAAAGCAGAGCAAAGTTTAAAGCTATTAATTTCAGAAATTTGTAATACTGACATTGATATTTTTCCAGAGAAGTGACTGCAGTCTAAAAAATCAGCAGCAGGAAATTGGGGATTGAGAAAAACAGGAGGTTCAAATAGGAGAGACAACTGGAAAAAAAATGAAGGGAGAGAAACTGTGAGTATCATTGACATTAGTGTGGTCATACTAAAAAGTACTGAAAGTCCCAAAGCATGACTGGCCCAATCTGAGTACAACGGTGCCTTGCTTACAGGACTGTCAAATTCAGCTGCATTCAGCCATGTGGGATCAAGGATAGGGAGAGTTAAGATCATTTAAACTTTTAAAAGCAGAAAGCGTGCTTCTCCATACCATCCTGATGATAATCCCTGGAGCTGGCAATGTCCATGGGAAAAAGATTCAGCAAGGCAGCATGGAAGTGATGCTGTGAGAGATATCCATAATGTACCTCAGAGTCATTTCTCATCACTTGAGCTGACTCATTTCCTGGGGATTTGGATTTTAACATTTATTGGTATATCTTCCCAGTCTGTGTGATAATTACAGTTGCATTAAATGCCTGAAAGTAATTGTGCCTGAAGTCTACCACGGGCAATGTGACTGGGTGTGAGGAAAGAAGTATGTGTATTTCAAAGGATTTGGTTACAGTTTAAAGGTTGTGTCGACACCTTGCATAGATGAAGAACTGCAGTATGGCGGTTTCACCTGAACGAGAGGAGGGATTCTCACATCAAGGAGCAGATGTACTTTTCTAGGCTGAAATAGTTTATGTAAAAAGTGTATCTGCTGGCACTTTCAGCTGTCTTCAGTGCTTACCAGATTTCTGAAGAGGTAGAACAAAAGTGCTACTACATAAAGCTGAGTAAATCCTTCAAGTACTCAAATTGAAAAATAAAATTAAGAAGGCAAGGATTGCCAACAGCATTCCAACAAGTCATCAAAAATGAAGAAATTCAGAGTTAGAGGGAAAAGACAGAGTTGGATTCATGTGCTGACCTTGAGTAGAGAACTTAGTTAAGGTACTGCCATCTTCATTTTGTTGTCCTGAGAGCAAGATATCAGTAGGTAACAGTTTTAATTTATATACAAATTGTATTTTAGATAGAAGCTGAGAAATAGAGAGTTGTTATAATCTAGAACCACAGTTTCCTCCAATGGGATCTTGCTTTCATATATTCAAGGTGATGACAGGAGTATAGTATTTCAGAACCTTAATATGATCACTCCATTGTAGTAACAGGAGCAGGAGGGAAACAACTTTTCTTCTGAGAAATGTCAGCATCTCCCCCTGTCTACGTCACTGTTGAAGTACAACATCCAGGGTTTTACAGGTAGAATTTACATACATAATTCCTTCTTGTAAAAAAAAATAATTAGAACATAAAGTCTGTGTTTTCATGATCAAGACAGATCTTGCTGGGAATCTGATGAAGAGGAACCAAAGAAGTATTTGTTCTAGTCAAAAGCCAGCATTGTTATCATTCAGCAGAAGCACATTTCTTACATTTATTAAGACACGTGGGATATGTGTCATGTAGAGAAGAAGATAAAATATGAGAATGCTGCTCCTTCATCTCTCTGTTGGCCCAAAACCATTCTGGTTACCATCATGGTCGTCCTCAACCAGAAGAAAGGCATCCATTGCTCTCCAGCACAGGAACTTCTAATACCCATGTTAATTTTTTATATCAAATTAATCTTTTAACGTAGACAGAGAAATGCATTGAGATTTGCTGGTGGCCTTGACAGTCTGCAGAGGCATTTTTTGTACTGCAAGACCTCACACTTATATAAAAAAAAATCTTCACTTTTACCCACATATATACTTATTACATAGAATATATATTTTATTTAATATAGATATAATTCATGCAATATATGGTTACAAATATGTATAAAAATAGATGGTAGGTATTTCATACTGTAAGAGTGGCAATCAGTATACAGGAAAATGGCATGTCTCCCATTTTCAGTTAGAAGTAGTCCATGGGCAGAGGACTCCCCTGAGCTATGCAGAACAGGCTGGAGTCTGGCACTCAAAAGACCCATCTGGGAGACATGTCTCCTCTTGTTGGATTTTAGTTCTGTTGTTCACAATATGCAACAGAAGGCAACTACTTGAATCTCAGTTGGTTCTAGTAAGTCTATAGGGTGCTCTGAGCATGCTTGCCTCGTTTCGTTCTGAGGACACCTAGGATTAGTGTTTCAAATTTGTAGCTGGTCTAAGTTTGGGTCCTGACTATTTCTCCCTTAAGAAAGCTGGCTGATAGTCCTGTAAAATACGTACTGCTTTGTGAATAAGTTTCACATACATAGTAAAAGCTAGATGTCTGCATCACTTCAGCCTTTAACTGTGACTCAAAAATATTTGATAATTAACAGAGCTGGATTGGTTTAATTTCATTATATTTTGTTCTCTTGTTAGTTACAGTAAGACTTTCTCTTTGATCATTGTAAAAATCCCAAACCTCTATTACTTCATGCTTCTTCCTTCATACATAAAACTAGCCAAAAAATTTCTCTACTCTCTTCATTCCTTCATCTGAATAAAAAAAATAATTTTGCTTTGAAAATATCTCTAATATTTTGTAACATAAACACATAAATACTGGAGATATAGACATATGTGCTACAATTATGCCAATTTGGAGAATTGACATAATGAAGAGTTGACAGAAGACCACAATCAGAAGCCTGTATCTTTAACACCCTTCAGGTGGGATCTCGTGGAAAGACTGAGGGATAAAAGTCAGGAAAAACAAGGGAAAACTGGAAAAGTGCTTCCCACACAAATTTCTTATGGGAAGGTAAGGCAGAAATATGCATTTCTAAACACTTTAAAAGATGCTTAGAAAGTGAAAGTGACTGCCAACATGCACCTCTGCTGCCTCCAAGATACAACATCAGCTGTGGCCTGAAGCTGGGAAGTCTCCCATGATGGTTCCTGGTGTCTGCCTTACTTACTGCTTCACAGCAGCTGAGGTCTATGATGTCTTCTCTGCCTGAGATCAGTTGTATGAGGAGGAATGTTGCTACAGGGAGAGGTCAGGCACAAAGGATGCCACCCCTGAGTACCCCTTCCAAGCCAGCGCATAGCTGAAGCATACACTGAGGTGCACAATCTCAGTTTCTTCAAAAAGCATGAGCAAATAAACATGCACTGTTAAAATAGCTATTTTCCTACCTATGTAATCTATAAGTATGAACAAAGAGACTAAGAAAAGTCAGTGTGGATTAATGAGTCCCAGATAAGGAGGAAATATAAAACATATCCCCCCAACCAGGGGCTGTAGGCAATTACGGACAAATTTAAAAGGAGGAGAGAAAATGTGAAAGGTTCTGTAGAAAAGATAGCTTAGAGGGCACCTGTGATCTCTGGGTTTAGGGCAAGAAAATTATCAATGATATAAGGCTTCTGAAGTTTGAGTGGTGAAAGAGGCAAGGGGTACTGTGATAAGGTTGAACCAAGAGTTCACAACAAGGACTGTGAGTCACCAGGGAGTGTTGCTTGTTTTCCAGCAGAGATAAAAGCATTGTCCACTTATCTGAATAAACAAAGCAATGCACGAGTTATTCCTGAGGAACTCATAAAACATATAATAATGACTCTAGAGTGAAATCCTAGCTGCAGCACGCATATTTTCTGATGTAAAAGCTTGTTTTTTAGTGTCTAAAATCCTAATTTACAAAATAGGCTTTAAATAAAGACTGAATGATTGGTAAAGAGCTTACTGTTGAATTTTGAAACAAATTAATAATACATTTCTAAGCCTGTGGATTTTTTTCCTCTTAGGCTTTAAGAATAGTTAAAACCTCTACCTGAGAGTAATAAGAGAGGCTGAAGAAAATAAAAATAAACAGCACAGAATCAGAGAATGGTTGGGGTTAGAAAATACCTCTGAAGACTACCTAGTCCAACTCACCTATTAAAATAAGTTCACCTTGAGTAGGTTGCACCCAATTGCATCCAGAGAGTTTTTGAGTATCTCCAGAGAAGGATACTCTACAAATTCTAGGCAGCCTGTTCCGGAGCTCTGTTGTCCTCAAATGAACAAAGTTTTTCCTCATACTTAACCAAAACTTCCTGTATTTTAGTTTGGGCCTGTTGCCCCTTGACCTGGACTTGGGCACCACTGGAAAGAATCAGGCCCCTTGCTCTTGGTACTCACCCTTAAGATAAATATTTCTGTGGATTGTTAATGTCATCTCTTAGTGTTCTCTTTTCTAGGCTAAACAAGCCCATCTCCCTCAGCCTCTCCTTGTAAGAGCAATGCCCCAGCCCCCTAATCTTCGTAGCCTTCTGCTGGACCTTCTCCAGTAGTTCCTTGTCTTTCCTGTGCTGGAGAACCCAGAAATGGACACACTGCTCCAGGTGCAGCCTGAATGCCACACCACTGTGATAGGACTCGAGCGCCCAACCTGCTCTAAGCCCTCTCCTATGCCCTGTAGGTCCGGCTGTTCATCTGAACTCCTACAGAGTGTAATGTATTGCTGCTCTACTGTCTTACTCAAATGGAACAGATAGCCTTAGGCTTTTTTGTTTCAGATAGTCCGTTTTTTAATTATAAGGGGTTTTGCAGTAAGTCTTCCCTGCTTTGTGGCCACATTTACCCTTCACGTTGCCCAGGAGTTCAGAAAATGCTTGAGGATCCTACTGATTTCAGGTGACAATCCTGGTCTCTTTCAGGGGACACAGGTGCACCTTAGTTAAAGTATGGCATTCCCAGCCTGACAAAACTTTAGAAATGCCTGAGAGGTTCACAAAAACATTACAGCAAATTATGCCAGGTTTCAAAGCATATGTGGGATGTCTGAACATATCCAGAGAACTGCCTGTAACATTTTGCCCTGTATTACACAATCCCAACAAAGCCCATTCTAATACGAAGGAGCAGCAAACCTGTACTCCCGTAAAAGCACGAGTAGAGTATATGGCCCCTTGCTGATCAAAATAAATCAAGTTTCTGTTCACTGCTGCTAGCACATAATTTCCTTCTCGGTTTCTATCAGCAAGATCATTTTCTCATGGAAGCTATATGCAAGTTTTGGCAGCATTATTGTTACTGTTATTGACATCCATCTTATCTCCCCACTATCCGTAATTTTAGTTGTTTGGAATCCTTCTGGGGGTGGCTGTGAGATTTGTCAGCAGTGGCATCGCACAAACAATTCCCATGATATGTGTTGTGGCACATGAGCATTTCCTTGGCATGCAGCAGCACTCATCAGGTCACCCAGTGTGAGCAGAAGACACAGGATTGTGAAACACAAGCAATGGTGGGTAGGGAGGGGCCTCCTGACCTCCTATCTCTGTTTGTGGGGTGAGCTTAACAACGAGCAGCCAAGAAAACCAAACAGATGCTTCAGAATAAATTATATATTCCAGGACAAAAATAATCTCCCAAAGCAGTGTTGGCCCAGATGGCTGCCCTAAGCAATTTCAATCTTCTAACTTACTATAGAAAGTGAACTTTTATTATTTGGCTTTTGCTGGTTCAATGGCTTGTGCTCTTCCAGAAATACATCCTGAGGATGTTTATAAGAACATGTATTATGTTGGTATTGTTATAAAAAACAGAAGATATTTTTCAAGATCACCTTCTACACCAGAATGAGAAAAATAAAGCGAAGCATAGCAGAGACTGGCAAGACACATGTAGCAGGTATCACAAAAACTGTAACATGTGAGTCATGATACAAAAAAGAAGACATCAGCACATGCTCATCATGATATCTTCAAACATTTTTTTACCAAAAGAATTTTTTCAGCAGAAAACACTGATTTATAAAAATATAAATCACTCACAAGAAAACCAGCATTTTTAAAAATTTATAAATTGTAAGAACAACCTATTTTTTATTGTTTGAAGTCAGAAGGGGCTAACCATTAGGTTTAATTGACTTTCTCCTTGAAATTTGAGTATTTTGTAACAAAAATGTAAATGCTGAAAAGCTATCATATTGGTTGAAATTAGGTAACAGAGTTAAACAAAACAGTTTTAGCTATTAACCATCAATTTGGTGGATTTTATTTTGAATTGAGACTTTTAATTTATTGGCTTTATCTGCCTTGTGAAATATATTTTTTAAATCTGCATCCTTTCACAGGGACATATATCATGGCCACCCAGGTCTAGCTGCAGAATGAGTGCTCCTCAGTCATTCATCAGCATGGGATCAGCATTAACATCTCAGATCCCCAGAGCTGAAAACACAAACTTCACTGTTCAGCTCCAAGGGGCTGAGCTGTTTTTGCCTCCTTGTACAGCCTGAGAAAGGTGGAGATGCTCAGTTCGTACTCTCCTCAAAAAAATGAGTGAAGATCCAAAGATAGGGCACAAGCCCAGCTCTCTGGAGTGCTGTCTTAAGCTTTTACTACTCCGGCCAATGTTTTAGCGTGATTGTATCAGAGAAACCAGATAGAGAAAATTCTCTTTTGTTCTTCCAGCCAGCTCTCAGTTAACCTTTGAGCCCTTTGGATTAGGAATATAGTGAGAATATGTGCCTTGTACATCGTTTGCTGACTTCCAAGTTGCTCTGTAATGCTCTTTTCTGGGAATGTGAGCAGAGAGGACTGACTTTAGGGGAATCACAGTTTGATGGATGTGCAAGGTTTTCATGTTTGGAAAGAAATGTTCCAATTTCCTTCTGATTGCTTTCTTGTTTACATGCCCAGAGATGTGGCTATGGGCCCACATAGAGCTAATTAATAAATACATTTGAGGCTTTGGGGGTTTTTTAAAGGGAAATTTAACCTACTCAAGCATGCACTGCAGAGGTGTAGCTCATTCCTTTTTTTTTCAGCAAAGATGGAGTTTTACCTCTTCATTACCAGCTCCAAGCTCTGTCCCTGACATTAATGTTAGAGTCAGAGGAAATTCAGCATTAGCATATCAGCTGCCAGGAGCCCATTGTGGGTTTGCCTTGCATCCCATCCTTGCTTCCTTCCTGGGCTTCTCTGGCTGCCCTCTGAGCAATGTTCACTCACTGCTGGACATCAGCCCTGCTCTCCCCTCTCCTCCAGCCCTGCAGGCAACCACCCCAAGGTGTGACACCCTGCCCTCTTCTGCCTTCATCAGAGAGCCCAGGAAACTATTAAAATGCTGTTATAAATCATAGCTATTAGCCAAGTGACTCATCTTAAAGCAATAAGAAGTCTCCAATGTCATGAGTGCTGGGTATCTTGCACAGAGAACCCTTTATAGTATCTTTATCTTGCCTTTCTAACAGTAAAAAACCCCGTGTTTCACTCAAGCTTTTCATATACCTAATCAAAATGGGTCAGGAAATGTAGAAGACAGCACCAGGGCTGCCTGAGAAACATAATATTTGTCAGAGAGCATTAACTCAGCCTCTCTCTTTCAGGGAGTGATAGATGAAGTGTGCCTGAAATTCTGTTTAGATTATGTGAAGTAATGCACTGGTGGTTACAGTCATCCTAAGCAAATCATTTTCACTCACTTGAGCTGCCTTACAGAATTTTCCAATAACACTTTAAACAGCCTTAAACAAAATGAAGTATTCACGAGTCACTCACGTGGGAGTTCCTTCCAGAGCCCACTTGCACACAGACAGGTTGCAAGGGTGATACATATTAATAGAAGTGGGTCTCAGTCCAAAGCCTGCGGGAGCACCAGGAACAAAGTTTGGGAGGTGCCAGGATTGGTGGCAGGATACTATGCAGTATTTAATCTGGTTCAAGCAATAGAAAGCCTGACATCAAGGAAACCACAGCAGCTCTTTATGAAATGATAGGGTGACCTTCATGAAGGTTCTGAAAACATTCTGTGTCCCCATGGTCACCCAGACAAGGGCAGTCACCCGCTCTCTGCTGGGATCTGCTCCTTCCCTGACTAACATCATCCTCAGGTAATGGTCACTGTGGGAGCATCTCCTGGCCCCCTCTACTCGGGGACCATGAGGGCTGTGGCCCTTCCAGTCCCCTAGCTCTGTGACCTCTTGGAAAAGAGGAATAAGCCAACATGATGAGCCTTTTCTTATGTAGGAGCGTGCAATTCAGTAATAGCACAGAGAGCCCGTGCCAGGTCACACATCTGGGTCACACACACCAGATCACACACAGCAAAAAGGGCTCTAGAAAGACCTGAAGCCTGAGGAATCTAAATAGAGATAATTATGGCTTGCTAAATTTAATAATTACACAAGGATATATTTCATCTGCACTCAGGGACAATTCCAAGGTAAAATGAATGTATTTGCTTAAGTTAATATTTTTTTAGGGAGGACTGCAGTAATTTTCAGAGGAGGAATGCAATTAGATGAAGACTAGCAATGTTTCTGGTAGTGTATTTTTAAAGAGTTTTGCCTTCATCTTTTTTTAAAAGGAGTCTTTGTCGATATCAGCTGCTGCTTTCTTAAGTGCTGTGGCCCCTTCAATTAGGACTTCTGGGGATTAACTAAAAAGTCTCATTTAAAACTTTTCAGAAAATACTTTGAACGAAAGGGGGAAAGCACTTAAGTCAGCTGCTTCTGTGCATGTCTTTTTGTGCTATGAAATATGACTTCAAAGAAAACCCTTCTGTTTCCATTTCAAGGTCTTTTTGTAAGGCAAGGAAGATAGGCAACCGGCGTTGGAATGCTGCTGCTGGGAGATTTATTGGAAGTCTTGAAGGGCTCAGGAGACTGGGAAGGTAATTTTTGTATCCTACTGCACTCAAGACTGATTTAATTTTGTGTCAGTTCTGGAACTGCAACCAGAATATGAGCTGTGAGTTTATAAATTGCTCCTCCGAGTGCCTGACCTTGCAAAGGAAGGGAATCTAGAAGGAGTTAGAAGATAAAGAGATCTTGCACAGTCAATCAAATGTATTTCACTGGGTTGGTGGACCTCTCGTTTATTCTTCATTTCACCCTCAAGCACTCTGGCTTTGACAGGAGGACAATCTCCTTAGCGGTCTCCATGCCATGTGGTGTGGTCTCCAGTGCCAAGGGTGCCACTGTCCATCAGGGTGCTTCTGACATTTGGATCAGATTTTTTTAACAGAGGACATCTCTACTGCAATAAACTGTGCATATAATAATCATTATTATGAATAGCTTTTTATTTTGTTACTATAATGTATATAAATCTTGAATTTAAGTGGGATTTCAAAGAAAATATTTAAGGGCGGCAAATTTCACTTAAATAGCAGGAAAAAGATATTAATTGGTTGATTAGATCTGGGAATGTTCTCTAAAGAATGCCACAAATCCCATCATATGAGTAATTTTAAAATACATTAGACAAAAATTTCAGAAATGCATTTCAGAAAGCAGTGTTCTTTTGGCCTGAATAAAAGAGAAAAATGACCTAATAGCACTGTAGGATTTAATTGTTCAGTTTCAGCTCAAAAATCTATGATTCAAGTTCTGAAATGTGTATAATCTAAGTCCCATTAGAATCTACGTTTCATTTCCAAAGACTACATTAATAGAATAAATTGCATTTTCTTGACATTAAATCATTGCTCTTCATAAGATATGAAATACAGGGTGACTGCCTTTTAAAATAATTTCAGTTACCTGAGATTATTCTGAATGGTACACTACAGTTGCCACAAGCTTCAGTTTTTCTCCAACTGATCTTTCCTGAAACAACTGCAGAGTGATTTAAATAACACCATACATATTAAAACAACATAGTCTTATTGTAAAAGTGATTAGCACTGTAACACAGCAGATCCTGTGGTCTGTGCATAACACAGGACAGTGAGCATCGACTACCATCCCCTGAGCCATGGTGAGCTAACCGGTCACATGCTGCTGAATATAGTCTTGGTTTCCCTGTCATTATTTTTGTTAAAAGAAATCTAAATTACACTACAAACATTGCCTAAATATCAACTTACCATGTAAGCACTAACTACTGCAGCAGGAGTGCTGTGCAATCAGTAATGGAAAGGCTAGTGGTCCATAAACTATGCCAGTGAGACAGAAAAAACCAAAATCCTCCTGTTACATATCAAATCAAAAAAGCCTTACTGTATTATATACAGTTCATTAATAAATGTCATGTGTGATTAGCAGTGGTGGAGCTGTTAGGGAAATACATTTTCTGCCTTTATATTTGGTGTAATGTCCATTTCAGCAGTCACTTCACAGTTTTATCTTTTGAAGGAGCTATCTCAAGGCTGGGTGGGAGACAGACCATGTATTACCTTCTGATACCCCCTTGTCTTGTTCATTCACCACTGCAAGACAGAGACACATAAGGACTGGCACAGAGAGGTGTCTCCCACATTGAGATGGTTCACTGAAATAGGAAATTCCCTAGAGAAACAATAGAAAATACAATACAGACCACATATTCTACATCTTTATGGGCTCACCAGACACTGTACCCGTTTCACCATAGAAACACGCCCTTCTGCCATCCTCTCCTTCATCTTTCCATTTTACATTTTGTTTGATTTTTATTATCTCTTATTGTTCTATCACCTTTTTGATTTTTGGATGCAGAGAGAGGGAAGTATTATTCTTTGTAACTGATCTACTTCAGCACTACTACAAGAGTCTGTTGCTGTCCAGAGCACAGTGAAATGTTCTCAGTTTCCAAATCCCATGTGAGATAGTCTATCTGATATCATCTTGTAATCCTTTGAATTAATTTATTTAATTCCCACTGGCACTGGGGGGGTCCATGTATCATGCAACATGCTGTAGAAAATGTCTGAAACAGTGGTTGGTTGACTTCAGCTGTAGCTAGCATGGGAAATATATTACTTATTTTTTCAACTCAAATGAGCATGGGTGTCATGGTTCTTGGATTCATGCTGTGATCATACCCTCTACACTTGACTGTGGTGACATTTTCTATTTCATATTCAGAAGACTGGGGAAGACTAGAAATGAAAAGACCAGCGTTTATTCCCCTTTAAATGGGAAGCTGATCTTTCAACTTCTCACAAACACACACACACAAAAAGCAAATAACCATAAGAAAAGTTTTTGTTATGTGCATACCTATGTTTGCTAAACATACCTATTCTAGCTAAGAACTGCAAAGATGGAGGCCACTGAAAATTCTTTAAGGGTTCGGTTAAAGTAGTTTACACAAAGCCTTACATTTGAACTATCAACATCGTTTATCTTGGCTGGAGAAAAGTTTTCTTCCTGACACATAAGCTAAACAGAGCTGGGAACATCTCCATAGAGGACTGAAACCCAGTCCCATCTCGAATCCAGGCTTCTGTTTTCATGACAAGTACCTAATTCCACTTGCTGACCTTGCAGATGTCTTCTCTTTTGAAACAGTTATGTTGTTATATTATAAACAAAGAAAATACAATTAAAAAATGAAAGAGAAAGAAACAAGGCATCACCTGATGCACACTGAGCATTTTCCCTCATGCTCCATCCTCTTTTGTACCATCCGTAAAGGGTCAAGAGATGGAAAGTAACTCTGAATGTCCATATCTGTCCAGGCAGAGACTACCTTCTGGTATTTCTGCCTTGCAGAAGACAGATATAAGTTACCTTCAGAAATAACTGGCCATAGGGTCAGACTGTGAGTGTAATGGGTTTAAAGTTCTCCATTTTTCTGGGGGGATGTTTGGAGTATTTGTTTGTTCATACATTTAAAACTATATATTTTTTTAAGAAACACGAAAAACAGACAAACCCCTATCCTCCCAGAGGCTTGAGCCGTTCCCCCCCCCCCCCCCTTAACTCTTCCGCGCACGGGGGCACGGAACCAGGG
>VXBA01001109.1:486818-523281 GCA_013399895.1 Serilophus lunatus | reverse complement strand
CCATATACTGTTGCTGGCAATGGGATCAGGAACACGACGGGTGTGGGACCATTACCACTGCTTCCTTGAGCTCCCGTGCAGCAGGCAGGGTGCTGCATTCCCCCCGCTAGGCACAGGGGCTGGCAAGGCGGTGCACGGCAGAGCGGAGCGAAGTGGCTGAGTCCCGGCTCCCGCCACTTCGGTGAGCTCCCACTGTCCAGTTTGCCAGCGGTGGAGCAGAGGAAAACGGCTGGGTGCCCTCGTCATCCCCCACACCACAGTAGGGTCGGTGGGCAGTGGCCACAGTGGCGGAGGAGTCCCCACTCCATGCAGCGTGAGGTGGCCCATCCCAGCCCTGCGTGGTGGAGCAGTGCAGGCAGAGCGGCCCCGGTTCTGCTAGGCTGCAGATGGGACAGCGGCAGTGCCTGGAGGCACCTGCCCACTGCGAGCAGTAGTACCTGGTCCCGACCTGGGCAGTGACCCGGACAGAGGAGCCCCGGCGCAGCCCACCAGGCTGCCTCTCGCTGCCCACCACTCCGGGCAGGAACTGGGACTCTGGCAATGCCGGCAGCGGTGCTGCCTGCCCCAGCCGCTCCTATGGGTGTGGTGCCTGCCCCGGCTGCCCCTACAGGCACAGCAGCTGCTGTCTTTGCATTGTTGGCCAGTGCCCTGCAGTACTGGCGGGCAGGGTCCATGGCAGCGGCTCTCCCAATGGCCTGGCAGCCATGCTGGGGCAGCGCGCAGGGGGGTCCCTGCGCCCACAGCTGCTGCTGCTGGTGTGCGGGCAGGACCGGCCCCGAGGCCAGCACCTCCATGTAAAGTGGACTCGTGGTGGTGGGGGCAGCCCACAGGCAGTAGCCCTGGGCATCTGCAGCACTGGCAGGGCAGCAGCAGAGGCCCCTCTCCTCTCAGCAAGAGCAGCCATGTGGGCAATTTTGGTGGGAAACGCCATCTTGCCTCACAGTGAAATCTTGGAGGAGGGATGTGCCCAGCGCTGATGCCCAATGGAAGGTGGCATGCCTGGGAATGCTGCCCCCGATTCACATGAGATTGAGAGCCCATTTAAGCCACAGAAGACAGAAATTCATCCCTTCTCCTGGCTCGCCATCATGAAGATAGGATCGGCTGCTGCCCTTCCTGGTGCCTCCCGGTTTCCCTTGCCCCGCAGCACCACTGGAGCTCCAACAGCAACATCAGGGGATCACCTAGCGGAAACACAAGTAGTATCTTTCCCTTGGGTTTTCCTGGAGAGGTGCTTTTTGTTGTCTCTTGTTTTTCCGAGGCTCCGAGACCGGGAGACACCATCTCTGAGGCGGCTTTCCCTCCTTTTCCCTGCTCCTCAGCCCACCAGCCTAGCTTGGAGGAGCAGCTTGTTTTTTTATTTTTTTATTTTATTGCAAATAATTGTCAGGTTGTTATTTGTGTATTTTGGTTAGTGCTTTAGTGGGGTCCTAAAGTTTTATAGAGCCCATAGAAAATAAAACTGTTTGTTGTTTGCCTCTATTAAGTCCCTCGTCACTTTACTAGCCCTTAGAGTCTAAACCAGGACAGTGAACAAGAACAGTTCTGGTGAGATGGAGCTACTTCTCTAGGTCTTCAGGCATTGATAGTCCTCACTGAGAAATCCTTGAAAACACTTCCCTGTTCCTTTGTGAGAAAACTGAGAGACAGAGAGGGAAAACAATACTGTCAAGCTCAGCCTCCTGCTCAGTGGGCTTTATCAAGACATGAGAATATCACCAAATGAATGGATTTTGAAGTTGTTGCATTGAAACTGCTGCTCTTAGGACATTTTTGCAGATGCTGGGTGTTGGAATACTTCCTTTTGGCCAGATTTTTAATGGCATGCTCTAAATGAAAGTGTCATGAATGACACTAACTTGGAAAAATATCTTTACTAGACATGTAGAACTCTGAACTATTCCTGATAAGTGTTTGCAGTTTGCAGCCAAATGAAATCTTCAGTTTGAGTCTGCAATAGTTGTCTCTGTATGACACTAATGTCTGCTTTCTGCCTGCTCATACACAGGCTTATTCCATAAAAGTGAGATATTTTTCTACCATCTACCTACACTGCCTGCAACTGGCACATTGTCAAAGTAGTTGCTTCTGCATATTCATCTCTTTAAATATGTGTCTATTGAAAAAATCTGTTGAACTGCAATATTAGCCGGACTATTCACTTGGAAGTGGAAGCCAAAAATGAAAGAGCTTTGGACATATCCATTGGAACCAGCATTGTGAGACTGTCATTTTTTGTTTTGTTACTCTGGAATAACTTCTTTGCTTGAGGACACATCCCATGAGGTATTATTTTGAATAATTCTACCATTGTGTCTTAACACCTGAATTAACTTTCACAGTAATATTGACCTGTCATGCTCCTGAGAACATGCTGAACTAGCATACTTTTGTACATAGCATGATTAAAATTCATGGTGTTTAAACTAAGATATAGCTTTATGTTGAATAAGCATCATCTCATCTCCCACCACATTTTTTTGGCAGAATGGAAGCTCAGCGAAAAGAAGTCCTTCAGTAGAAGTGGATCTGATGGGTATAATTAGACATTGGCTGGCGCTGATTTTACCTTGCATATGTGCTCTTTATTTTCAGATGTGTTTGCAGGATAAATATACCTCTTAGGATATGTTTATAATCCATAGCTGCACTGAGAACTGATGTATGCACTGGAAGCTCATCAAGACTTATGCAGAGATTAAAATATTGAGATAAAACCACTTCTTTTGCCCCAGATTGGAAGACCTTTTCCATTTTTACTCTTTGCTTTTCCCAGTGGGATTCATGTCTTGTGTCTCTTGAGTGAGCAATTTGCAATGCGGAGTTATGCACACAAAGAAAAAGAAACCTGTCTTGCAGCATTTTATGGAAGAACCACCCAGCTTGTCCTGTTGTTACTACAGATCTCTCAATTCATCAGGTACTTAATATTTCTGTTCTGTCTCCAATCTAATTTCTCAGGCATAACCTAGATATTTGACAATAAAAGTATGCTCTGGAAAAGAAAAAAAAAAAAAAGACAAAAAATCCTGTATTATTAAGTCCTTGAAAAATCTTTCATTTGGTCCTGTAGCATTACTATTTCAGTTTTCACATATATATATTTTTCTTCCCAAAATAAGCAAATATGCTACACGATATTCTGATCATTTTTCCCTCTTGGCAGTTACAAGGAACTTTCCCAAGTGGTTCTGATAAGTATTAAGTATTTTCATTAAAATTAATTATGTCAGCTACCTAAAGCACAGAAAAGTAAACTTAAATAAATATTTTGGATAAATGAGGGAAAACATTTTGAAAATCCTCCACATATTTTACTGAGACCCGATCTTTTATGATTTGTCTGTGAGTGAGCTGAAAAACTTTTAGTTGTTCCTGATTGGATCCTATTTATGCTTTATCAGTCTTCTCTGTTGTTTATTCAAAACTATAAGTGATCCTTGGATATTTTGGTAAACTGTTCTTCAGTCAGAGGATGAAAAGTCTGGGGAATGCTGTAGTATTATAACAGCATAATTAGCTTGCAGACAGCTCTCTTCTCAACATCTTTCAAAAGCTCTTCTATCCATCTCACTTACCCAAGTAATTAATTAAACGCAGCTGCAGACTAGAACAACTGTTAAAAATAAAAAAAACAAACCACAAAGTATTTGCTGTTTGCTTTTCCTGCTGATTTCTAAGCAGTAGAAGAGGAAGTCACATAGGAGAAGTTATGACAGCTGAGGACCGTCTGCTCTGCTCCATCGATTAAAATCCTGTTAAGGAAGAGAGAGAGGCAAAGACATCTATAGAACACAGCTCTTGCTGTGGCAAATTCATGTCTGAAGCAGGGGCAAATCTTGTAAAATCATTGCTAGTCTCATGTGACTATGTCCTGGAAATGACCCATGGAGGAAAAGCCCTGAGGGTCCTTGCCAAAACTCCTTAGTAGTGCCTTTTTTGCACAGTGTTAGAAATAAAGTACGTAAGTAAGAAAAATGAAATAACTGAAGCAGTCTGAGTTTGGAAGAGAACTGGCAGAAAGCTGGAGCAGATGACTTTAATACATTCAAATGTTCCTGGAAGCCACGGGTGCTGAAAGAGTGATAGTAGAAATGGTGCCATCTTCTCAACTGCTACATGTGGCAGGCTTGAAGGTGCAGGGGACTTACAAGAGATCCCTTTGGGATAAATAAACGGAAAGCAAATTCACTCAAAGTATTCAAGGCTATCATAATCCATGGAAGGAAGCAATTTGGGAAAGGTGTATTTTTTCCCCAAGAAGTCAGCTATCAGGCCAGATGACTGAATGTTCTATGTCAGAGTTATAAAATAAAGGTATCATTAAATGCGAACAGTTAAGCTAAGCTAGCATACAAACTAAGCAATACTGAGTAGCCCTGTTATTCTTTCTTTTAATGGCCTTTACCTGCCAAACACAGCAAAGAGCACAAACAGAAATTAACTGTACCACCAACCATAGCCAGTGTTACCTGTGGCCAGAAGCATGAAGTAGCTGTGGAGGTAGACTTGAAGAGTAATGATACTGCATCTTTGTTGTCTTTTCATGGATCAGGTCCTTTCTGGCAGAAAATGTAGAGAAGCACAAGAAGCAAGGGTTAGTCTTTTCCAAGAGTGCCTGGGGATGCCTGTGTGCCTTCCCTGTTTTACAGTTACAAATAGCCTGATATAGCATAAAGGATTTTATGACCTGTTTGATTACTTTTCCATAAAATGCCAACACTGTCAAGAATTAAGGAAGCCCTGCACCCAGGGTTTAGCTTTTTATTTTTATTTGCAACGTATTCAATGGCAGAGATTCTGGTTAAAAATGGAAAACAGGTCTGTCCTAGAAGGGAAAACCATTTATCCTCACAAGGCACAGGTTTTTGCCATGTGTGGAATGTCATCGTCCATGTACCATCCAGCTTTCTTCACCCTCTCTCTGATGATAAAGTTCCTGCCAGCTTGCCTTAAATAAGTTAGAGACCATAATGAGGTTTCCAGAGGCATGGCTGGAGCCTATAGCTCTTTCCAGACACTTCTGAAGGTATTTTAAGGGCAATTTAGACACAGATATACTTGTCAAGAGCCCTTGTGCCAACTGGAATATGAATGATTGATGAATGAGTTGGAAGGGACCTTAACAGTCATTTAGTTCCAACCCTCCTGCCACAGGTAGGGGTGCCTTCCACTCACTAGACTACATCACTGAAAGCTCCATCCAGCCTGGCCTTGGCCACCTCCAGGAATGGAACACCTCCAACTTCTCTCTTTTCTACAGGAGGTGATACGAATACTTGCCTCTTGTGTCCTAACTGGCAAATAGGACTATGAGAAAGCCCATTGTTTTTCACTGGTGAATTAAAGATACTGTGAACAAGATGTGTGAGAGGTAATGCTTGAAATGAAGTGTAGGACTCTGACTGCCCTATATTGCTTATCATTAATGGTACTGAGAAAGACTGTCTTACAAGAGAGGCTCAAAACCCACAAAACTAACTAATAAAGAGGATAAACAGGCAAAACCAGGCCAAAACCCAAGTGGCAGCTCTTAGTGTGATTCTTCAGGGGAGGAGGCATTCTAACAAATACTATATTATCAATAGATAGCTAATATTCCAATTATGCAGTTCTGGATTTCACTGTGTATTGCACAGGCAACAGGAGGGAAGAATGTGCACTGCAGGAAACTATCACTTTTCCCAAGATCCTGCAGTGGTGTAGCTAGTGGGAGCCCAAAGTTCTGCTCCTTCCAGCCCTCGAGCTCTGACAAAATAGGGGCAAAGCAGTTTCCATACCCTTAAGAGCACATATTTTTTTCAGGCCTTTCTTTAGTCAGTTTTGATGGTTTATGCTACTCCTCCTTACTCTAAGGTAAAAACTAGTCTATATCTGATCTTCAGTGATTTCCACTGCTACAACGTCATTTATGAGCTCTCTATAGATTTAATGCGCACAGCAACTCCTTTACAGGATGTGGTAATAGAGACTCAGCTATCTTCTTTCAATGTTTTTCTTCGGGCTGGTCAATAAAATCATATCCTGGAGGCTTAGGATAGTAACTGCTTCTCTTTTTCTGGAGACCCTTGCATTCCTCCTTCATTGATATTTAACTGCATCATATTTTAAATGAAGGACCCTATTCTGATTCTTTCCTCCACAACTCTAAGTTTGGTCAGTAGCCCATTATCACAACTTATTTTCCAGTATCTTATACATGCTGCTTGGTTGACAGTGCCTCTGACAGGAACTTTTATTGCACCTTCAGGATGCACCAGCAGGTTGTTGACAGCATCCCTCATGATGATTCTCATCACATGGCAGGGAAAGTTTCATTCTTACTGCAGGCCAGGCTGGCGTGGTCTCTGACCCCATGTTTTGTCCTGGCTCAGGCTGAGTAGGATCACAGCCACCTGTCAGTAATCACAACAGCTGTGACACACCCCTTCAAGGAAAACTGCTCCTGGGTCTGCTGGGGAGGAAGATCTGAGTGAGCACACACTGCCTGTCATCTCTTCCTGCTTCAGTCTCTGCTACCAGGCAGAAAGCAAACGGGAGGTAAATAACCTATGAGCCACACATCTACAAGTAAAGTATTGATAGATGTGTCACTGCCAGTGTTTTTCCAGTTCCTACCATAGAAAACAGATAATTTGATTGGTTTAGGAATTACAGACACAATTCTACAGAAAACTTTCTTCTCTTTGTCCTATCCTAGCTTCCCTATTTTTCCCTGGAGTTTTTTGCTCTGTGGACACAAGACGGACTCTTTTGTGTCCCATGCAATAACTGAGACTCAATAAGATGTTGTTCTGGACTGTTCTTGACTTAAGTCATGTGGTAGTCTGGGTAGGATTTGCTTTCTCTGTACAGTTCAATATTCTAGCTGATCTAAAACATTCCAGGTTATATTCCACCAGGCCTGTCTGCTGACCTGGAGTTTCATTAAAAGACTTCTCTGAACAACAGTAGATCATTTAGATTTAAATGCAGTTAAATCTTTTCTGGATCTCAAATGTTGTAGTTTTAAGGAAACTTGATTGATACTTGATTTTTATACTAAATTATGACTACAGAAATATCTGCTATGGCAAACCCTGTAATTCTATGAAATGCTTCTCTGAAAGGCTCAAAAGAGAGGAACCCTAAAAACTTAAATCCAAGTATTTACGTGGAAAAAGGATATACCAACATCAGTGCAAGGTCCTGTTGGTGCTGACCTGTTTCCCTGACTAGACTTTCAGAGGTCTCATTGATTCTGTGGCATACTGAGAGTGGGCACTTGCTGGCCTTGAGCTGTCTGCAGAAATTGATAACTAGAACAGAGGTTACAGCAAGTTTTCTAAGTTGAAGAGTGTCTCAAATCATCCATCCTGCCCATGCAGGCTACAAAATGGCTCTAGTTGCTAACAGGTCTCAGTATGTTTTGGTCCTAAAGGCAAAGAAAGGAAAGGCTTAAGCCTGGAACCAACACTGCAGGATGACTGCTTTTATTTCAAGCACATTCAGAAAACAGGATTTAGTGAATTCTAAAACATTATCCATGAATTAGCTGCAGGAGATTCAGCTCAAATATGCTTGTAAACACGTATATTTTACTTAAGCATCTTAAAGAAAAATAAAACCAAGCATAAATGTATTATGTTTTCTAGCTCTGTACTGTTTGTGCCAATTTTACTTGCAATTAAGGTGAAGAGAAAATCTTGGGGTGGCTCTTCATTGTTTTAGTCACTGCATTTTGAATGAAGTTCCATGAGGATTGTCCCTTTTCCACTATGTATCTGCTTACTTCACAAGTATTTCTTAGATTTTGACTTTTGCTATCTACCAGATCATGAAGAGGCATATTAAAAATAGGGAGGACGTGGCCTTCTTGGAAAGTTTCGATACAAATTTGTCAGCTCAGGTTGCATTCTTTTAAACATCCCCCTAACAGGTTTTTCCTGTATTGGTGTACTCAAGAATTTGTTTGCTCTTCAAGAGTATCTTGAGGTCTCAAGAGTTTCTATTGACTATGACATAATGCCAACATCTCTTGGGGGACAGACCCTGGCACAAAAACTGCTTAAGTTAATAAGGTAGAAAAACATAGCTAAAAAAATAAAAAAAAAAAAAAGAAGACATATTATTCAAAATTATAAAAATGTGGAAGAGAAGCACAGGGAGGTCAAACACCTGTCCAAAACCACCCAGGAAGTGTGGCAGAATTAGAAATTAAATCCAGATCTTTCCCATTCAGATTCAGAAACATGTGAGCACTCTGACTACCATAGCATATACCATAGAATTTAAGATTTTATTGAGGCAACCTCTGCCAACACTTAACATCGCGTATGTCCCAGCTGGCACTTTCTGGGAGGTGTGCTCACTTAAAAGTGAATTTTGCATCCTTTCTCCATATATTCTAAAAGAAATCAATTAAGTAGGCTATATTTCAATCGTGAACTTGCTGCTGTTCACAAAAGAGCTTAGGCTGTCCTCTCATAGTTTATGATGTCAACAGGCCTCTTGATTGAAATACAACCTTGAAATCCACCTCTTTCTTCCAGTCTCCATTATATATTATTCTTGTAGTTTTTAAAGACAGCTGTGTGAATTAATGAACTGATCTGAGAATCAAGGTTGGCCAAAAGCACCATTTAAAAGTCATGTAGATGACCTCATAAAAACTGCAAAGAATGCTTACAGCTTGCTTGTAAAACAAATCTATTCCTTAATAACTCAAAATGCCCACATCATTCAGTATACATTTTAACCCAAGTGAGTGCTTCATAAGAGAAGATGAAAATTTCCCATGAAAAAGACATTTAACCAGTACAGGCAACTATAAACTTTAATTGATATTTCACAGTATGTACAAGTTTGCTCTCCAGGGAGTGTAGAATATCATTTTTGCACCTGCACTCTAACTGCAGTCTTATAGTATTTCAGCCATTAAACATTTTTCATTAAAGCCCTTCATATAGAATTAGTATAATCTGATTTTAACAAAGGCATTCTATATATAGGTTTTTCACACCATATTAATGCAGAACTGTTAGAACTGGAGAAGCAGTATTGTGCAGTCAAGCCCCACATTTCTATCCACGACCATTAATAGGGGTGGTCTGTACACAGAGCACCATATTTGTAAAATGTATTTATGGTAATATACTTGACTGTATTTGAAAAGAAAGGTATTTCTCATAAATTAGGTTTTACCCACATATATTGGGTTTTCTTGTGCTAGATTTCCCCAAAGAAATTGGGGAAATAGTGAAATAACAGTTTATGTTATAGCACAATGCGATCACATTCTTTACAACTTCCATCCTTGGCAATCATAAAACCTAACAGTAGAAGGAGTGTTTGCATATTGGGCAGCAGAGGGAATATTTTTGGATGGCTGTAACTTAGCAAATCTGCAGAAATATTTGTCTTATGGCTTGCATTTTATAGCTGTTATCTAACTGGCAATCAGAGGTGAACAGCTGTGCAGTTTTAAGATGTATGATTTTAAAACAATGGAGGCCTTGCTAAATGGTTCAAATTAGATGTGGGTAGTAGCAAACATCACAAGACATTTCACCTTGTGTTGGAGACAGAGATTGAAGTTAAATGTGTTTTACAAACTCAGTGAAGGCAGCACCTCCTCAGTCATTTGTAAGAGACCCTTGAGAATATCTGCGGGTTTCCTTAAAAATATTTTCTGTGATTTTGTGAATCTTTTATGTGCAATATTTCCCTCAGATAGTTTTCACAGCCCCTCACCCCAAAAACACTTTCCCCTGCAGCAAAGGCAAACTTCACAGGCATTACTCACCATACAGTTGACAACAATTTTAATGTTTGAGCAAAGGGCTTAGCTGAAAAATGGAGAAAAATAGGGACGTAAAAACTTGTAGTTATGTACATCTTGGTTTCTCAAAAGACAGTAAATTAAAAAGTTTCCATTACGCACAATCTATGATTTGCACAAAGATTCAGGGAATGGTTATTTTCCTATCCATGCAATGAAAATATGAGACACTGTTTGTGCTTATTGGAGGTACAGAAAAATATAGTTGTTTTGTATAAAAATAACTCTCTCCATACCCCAGAGCCTTGCAGAGGAGGTGTGTGAAGGTGTGACTGATTGACTTCAAGATAACCACACACAAGAGTCACTTTAGTCAAGACTTTTTTTCACTTATAAGACTAACATAAAATATAGTTTTAGATTCACAACCGTCCAGCAAACAGCATGCAAACATTGCAGCAAAGACGTTTGGGAGGATGGTGTACAATTTCCCACATGAACATTTCTGCCATCACTTTCTTCAAAGAGCACCACCTTGCTCATAATGGGAAACCTTACAGAAAGTTTTAACTTTCACAACCACAGAGACAACAAGGGAGTTCTCATTTTGCTCTGGATTTAGGATTAGATAAACTGCTAAAATGTACAACTTTCTGGTGATCTCCCAAAGCACTTTGAGACAAATCTCTACTACACAGAATAAAGGTATGGAAATGACCTATGGGGTTGCACAACTTAATGTTTGTTGTGATCTTGTCAAAATTTTATCCCTAGGCTTGTCCTGCACATGTGAGTTCTGAGCAGCCTCCTCCTTCCCTGTCAGTCTCCTCCTTGTGTATTAGCCAAGGGTTTATGGTATTTTTACTTACTCTCACAAGTTATTTGTCCTTCAGGAACACTTGTACCAGGTAACTTTTCAAATTATATTTTTAATANTTTTTTTTTTTTTTTGCATTTTTAACTGGTATGTTAAAAACAGTGATCTTGCTAAGAACATAAAAGCTCTCTTCAACATGATAGACAGGTAGAGCTTAAGAAACTACTCATCTACCCTAACTAGAAGGCTAGGCCATCCTTCAAAGAAATATCAGTACTGTACACCACTAGTATGATTCAACACTGATCTCTTCACTGTCCAGAAGTTGCTGGGTTCCTCTGCTTGTGTTTGGCAGACTAACAGTAATGTATCATACTTGTGAAAATTTTAATTTTTTTATCTTGGCACATTTTTCTCTCTGCAGGACAAGGTGAGGTTGCAATTTCAAAGCTATTTGGAGGCTCATCCAAACAAAATATCTGGGTCTAAAAAGTGATGTGCATGCAGGTAGTGGCTGGTGGAGGAGCAGAATGCAATATTGAGAAAACAAGATCTTATGGAGCCTGCGGAGGCCCAAGGCAAGGCAGCTTATGGGCTGCACCAGAACAAAGTCTAAGGTGTAGAAGCTCACCTCCCTGGGACCCATGTCTCAATCTGGCTAAACAGCTGAAGTGGTGGCGTGATTGATTGCACTTCAGAAGAGGGGTGACTAAGGCTGGCTGTTGAGTGATGCTTATCCCATAATATATTCAAAGATAATATACAGAGAAGGGTGAGGGGAAAAAACAAGAAAAGAATTGAGCTGAGGAAAAAAAATCAGATGTTGGCTCAGGGAAAATGTTTCATTTTGGGTTTTTTTTGATATAGTAAATCTTACATAAAAGAATAGTTAAATTTATGTTCTAGTGGAGGGCCTGATGCAGTGATTAAAGAGACTGGATTGAACTTGAGAAGCAGCACAGCAAGAGACTTTCCTTGCCCTCTTATTTTGGTGGTGAAAGTCCCACCTGTCAGATGTGTGATCAGACCTACTCAATGTAGAGTTTGCATGTGAGGGTTTAAAAGGATTCTGGTACATGGGAGCCCAAGGAAACAATCCTTTTATAAATATCACTTAAAAGAAGAGGAAATTACTTTCACTGCTCATAGAATTTTCAAACAACAAAATATACAAATGTTGTCTAGGAGGCAAACTAAGTCAGTGAATTTAACTAGTACTACAGTCTGTGGGAACCTTTGAGAGACAAGAAATTTGGGAAGTTTTATTTTGTTTTCTCTTTCCACTCCACAAGTACAGATGAAACTAGTTCCCTAGAATATAACAGAGAAAACAAAATGCGTGAGAAAAATTCTGAAGCTCAGCACTATTTATTAGTTCTTTGTCAGACAATATCTACTTCTGGGAATTGCTTAAAGATTATGTTTTGTGGGAGAACTCAAATATAGGGCAAAATAACACAGCAGCCATGGCAGCAAAATGGAATAGATGATACTTCAGCAAATCCCTATGCTACCTCTGTTACTGCTGTGACCTCAGTCTCCTTTGCCCAGATAGGTGATAATAGATGGAAAAGATAGATTTCCAAGACTGGGGTGGTCTTTCATAGCAGGTAGAGCACAGATTGGTTCTGACTTCAGCTGGCACATCTCAGCACTACTGGCATGTAAATGTCCGTAAGTCAGTAAAGGCTTATATGGAGGCTACTCTGGAAAATCTTAATTCACAGAAGTTGAATGATGATAGCTAAACTCCCTTGACTTCAGTGGAGTCAAGACTTTAAAATATCTAAAATTGGATAAAATGTTTAAAAGGAAACTTACCCTCTTTTTAACATAAATTACATGTTAGATTGTGCTCCAAACCAGACATAAGTGTATGCAAGTCTGAGTGGCTCTTTTTGCTGACATTTATACCACAGACAACTATATTATTTTTGCATGCTATTGTGAAAACAGAGACCAGCATACTATTGTCTTACTGTGGTCACATACTGTCCTGAACTTCATATGCTGACATTTTGTGGAAGAGCAATAGTATATTGCTAACGAAGGATGATCTGTCTAATAGCAGAAGGAAAACAAAAAGCTAAGGAGAAAGTAATGTGTTTATAACAAACTTTTTCTTATTACTTGGGATACATTTTTAATTGCATTTCTCTATGCATCTAGAAAAACTTTTTTATTATGCTTGCAACTGAATTGATTGTGCACTTATTCCCATATTTCAAATGTTAATTTTTCTTGATTATGTATGAAATGAGTTTATCTATGGAGTAATCAATCAGTTCTGTCTGTTTATGGAGTTCACATCTGTGATGGTAGCTACTTTTATAAATAAGACACAGTAAATTCCATAATCTGTGAAATAATTTTAGCCCAAATGAGCATTTTGTGCCTTTCTTTCATGGAGATTGTTTCAAACAAGGCACACATGTTTCAATAGTAACTGTACCCTCACTGAGGGATGCAAGTTTTGCATACTCGCCTAAATCAATCCTTCTTGCATATTTGAATAGAGCTGGGTACAGCAAGCAGAGCAGCTAATTTAAGTCCAGCTCTTCCTTTTCTCAGGATCAGGAACTTTTTTCCCTTTACCTGACTGGCTTTTTGGGGTTTTTTCCCCTCCTGGCTTTAGCCACAAGTTTCTGTAGCATTCCTTACAGAAACACAGCTGTTATCTTTTGAAATACAAGTCATTGTTCATAGATTGCATTTATAATCCACACGGCCAGTAAAATACATAATTGTATTTGCCATATGTGAAAGCAATTACAATACTTTGTACAGAAGAAATGCCCTCAAGTGTCTGCTTGGCTGACTAAGCCTAGTCTCAGTTGTGTATTTGGGAGCAAAACTGTATTTTCTTCAAAGTAGCAACTGATTGCTATTAATGGGCCAATACTGAAAATTCTGCATATGCATACAAGAAATCAGGCTTTTTGCCATCCAGGTTTTCTTGCTACACCTTATCAATTTGTACATGCCAAGTTGTTGGCTTTCAACTAGCATAGTTCTAATGATTCCGGGACAAATATATCAATTTATTTCAGCTACAATTTTGGACTACAATACACAGGTTATATCCCCTTTGTGGTGGTTTGAACCACTATACCACTAGGGGGCACACAACAGTGATGAAAGACCAAAGAGAGGTGCAACAGCAAACACAGGTTTATTTTCTAGGGCTCTAAAGATCTTATAGAACACATCAAGCACTAAATACACACACAATATAACACCCGACAATGTCACACAATAAAGAAAAAAAACAACAAACTGCTCCTCAAAGCCGGCTGGTCAGCTGAGAAGCAGGGGAAGGAAGGGGAAGCCACCTCACAGATGGTACACTCCCGGCTCTCGAAGCCTCTGCAAGATAAAGAAGGTGAAAAGCACACAACCCCCCCCCAGGGACACCCACAGGGCAAAGCTATCACTTGCGGTTTGTTGAGTGGTCTCAGGGTGCTACCACTGTAGCTCCAGTATCACAGTATCACAGTATCAACAAGGTTGGAAGAGACCTTAAAGATCATCAAGTCTAACACATAATCTAACAGCCCATCAACTAAATTATGGCACCAAATGCCTCATCCAGCCTACTCTTGAACACCTCCAAGGTCGGTTATTCCNTACCCGAGTCTCTTCTCCAGGCTGAACAACACCAGCTCCCCCAGCTGCTCCTCATAGGGCTTGTGCTCCAGCCCCTTCACCATCTTCGTTGCCCTTCTCTGAACACATTCCAATAACTCAACATCTTTCTTATACTGAGGGGCCCAGAACTGGACACAGTACTCAAGGTGAGGCCTAACCAGTGCTGAGTACAGGGGAAGGATAATTTCCCTGGTCCTGCTTGCCACACCATTCCTGATCCAAGCCAGGATGCCATTGGCCTTCTTGGCCGCCTGGGCGCACTGCTGGTTCATGTCAAGTCTCCCATCCACCAGCACTTCCAAGTCTCTCTCTGTCTGCCCACTCTCCAGCCACTCCGACCCCAGCTTATAGCTCTGCGTGGGGTTATTGAGACCAAAGTGTAAGACCCAGCACTTAGACTTGTTGAATCTCATCCCATTGGAAACTGCCCATCTCTCCAGCCTGTCCAGCTCAACAACTACTCTGAGCTTGGTGTCATCCGCAAACTTACTAATGAAGGACTCAATCCCATCATCAAGGTCATCAATAAAGGTAATAAACAGAACCAGGGCTCAGCACCAATCCCTGAGGGACACCACTAGTGACTGGTTGCCAACTGGGTGTGACACCATCCACAACCACTCTCTGGGCTCTGCCATTCAGCCAGTTCCTAACCCAGCATGAAACACTCCTGTTGATGCCCGGGGCTGCCAGCTTCTCCAGGAGTATACTCCGATGCCACCATGCTGCTGCCTGTGCTGATGGAGGTGAGGGTTAGCAAGCCGCGTGGTCTGGGATCCAGGAGGAGGGGAGCCATGTCTCTCTCAGCTCAGGAGAAAGCCAAAAGAGCTGGCAGGACTTACATGTTCAGGTTTTTATGCCCTGGAAGTCCCGTGGGAATCCGGCGTCTTCTTCCTGGCCAGGCTGTCTTCCGATTGGCCGGTGGCATTGGGCTCCTCCTTTCTTTCGGGATCTTCGCTCCAGGCAAAATGGCGGTTCCTGCTGAAATGCCACGTGGCCGAGGCTGAGGGGTGTCAACAGCCCTACCTGTGGAGCACTCACCCCTTGCAGGGACCCCCAGGAGGGATCCTTGAGCCATCAGCACCACTCATGGCCATCCGGAGCAGCCGCCACATGGCCACCTGCTCCAGCTGCCTTGGGTGGGGCCATGAGACCCCTGGTGGGCTCCCACCAGCCGCCCATCTTGGCCAGGACCCACATGGACCCCGCTGGGGGCACTGCTGGCAGAGGAGGGCTAGTGGGCAGTCCACACCGCAGCGCACGACTGCCACCAGCTGGCTCCGTTGCTGCTGGGACCCACTGCAGGCAATGGGAACCAGGGCTGCCCAGGGACCAGCCAGAGCCACACTCCATGGCAGCATGGGGCCAGCAGCCACTCCTGCTCCAACCCAGAGCAAGGACACCAAGAGCAACCGCAGCCCAGCAGCGCCCAGACCACACCACCCGCACTGCCCCGCTGGCCATAATTGTCATATTTTTAATATAGCAGTGTAGTTTAACAGTCTCAGTAATGCAAATTGAGGGGAAAAAAAACCAAAATCAACCACACAAGCCCTACAATAAGTAAAGATAAATACAGAAAAGCAGAATTTTAGCATGCTCTGAAAGCAAAGAATTGAAAAATCTTCCCTTCGCTTATGAGATGCATAAAAGTTAAAAATAATAAAACATCCATTTCCCTGTTGCCGACCACAGGCACACAGGGGTCTGGCGCTGGTGTTTACAGTGCATCTCTGCCCGCCACTGCCCCGTTCTGCCTGCTGCAGCAAGACAGGAGCCACTGCGGGAGGAGTGGAGCGCCATGCCATCCAACTCCCTCAGCCGGTGTTGCAGGCTCGCCATGGGACGAGCCCGGCTTCGTCACCACTTGCACCCAAGATGACAGGAAACCAAGCTCAGTGCCGGACAACACAGGACTAACAACGCCAAGCTCTTGGTCCCCCGCCGCAGCTATGGTGAGTGAGGAGGGGGACGGCCCTGTGTCACTCCACTGCTGCCGCTTCCTGGCCCCTAGCCTGGAGGAGGAGGAAAACCCTGCCGCTCCCAGAGTGGCAGTTCCATTCCCGTGTTGCTGCACTGCTGCCCCACTGCGCCCCAGGCAATGGGCAGGGAAGTGACATGGACCGCAATCCAGCCGTTTTCATCGCTGCCGACTCTTGCGACTTTTGCTTCCCTTCTTGTTTCTAAAAAAACCCTGGGTTTACGAATAGGTGAACAAGTAAACAATCCAAACATTTTCTCTTCCCCTCTTCCCTCCAAAAACCCCATTTCAAACCCATAACACCCTTAAAAATGGTTTGGGTTTTTTGACTCTAGTCGTATATATCATTCTTAACAGATGGATTTCCTATTCCTGGCATGTTTCTGATGAAAGCTCTGATCTCATTTTCTCATGGAGTTTCTTAGTCTGTAGATTTACTCCTAGGCTTTTCTATAAGTAAATACATAATTTTAAAATGTTAACAAAATAACCTCAAAAAGATCTCTTCCACCATTAACATTTGCACAACTGCTGTCTCAGATTCACAGAGATTGTACACATAGCACTTGTAAGTAAGAGTTTTGATCCTCTACCCTTCCCTGCTTTTTTGGAAACAAATATTCCATAATAATACTTCAAGGAATCTTTTGCTTAATGATGTGTAAATTACCTCAAACTTTTTAATAGGATTTTGCTCACATAACTTAATACCAGAGAACAGCTCTCCTATGTTAAATATGAGTCAGTGAAGGCTTTACATTTTAATGCATCCTTTATGCTTATTCTGCCTCTTTGCTGAAATGATTCGGGGCATTAATATATCATGTTGCCACCTAACCAAGTATTCAAGAACAGCTTTACGGGGTTGATTTTTTGTATTGTTCCATGAATCAACTTAAAAGAGGTTGCCACAGACACTGCCAAACTCCCCTAGGGTACCTGGATTTAGATTCTCCTGGGCTTTAACCTGCAGAATGCTGAGGAGCTCAGATATTCAATAGGAATCCATTGTCTACCAGTAGTTAGCAAAATGAGGCTTTTAGTTTACTCCTCTGACAAAGGGATATATTAGATACAGTACTGAGAAGTTTCAGGTTTCCATCTAGTATCTCTTCAATTTTAAATTTAGATTAAACAGCAATGAACACCCTTCCCTACTGCCTACAAAGTATTGCAAGAAGGAAATGTTACTCACAACATCAAGATATATATATATATATTTTAGACATACTTTTGTATGTGAATAATTTAAAGGTATATCAGAAATTTATTGAATATATTTTTAAGACCTACTGCAAATAAAATAGGGCATTCTCATGTGCTCTGCTATAGACAGCCTGGGTGTCAGTGTATTTATGTCCTAGTCCTAGCTAAAGAAACTGCATGTTCAAAATCTGAGACGTAAGAAACTTTCTGTGGTCTTTTCAAAAAAGTGCATTGTGTAAAGCAAGAAAACTGCATATTCCTAGATGTGCCTCATGACGTTACTCAAGGATTAGAATGAGGAGCACAAAAGACAAAATCACAGAATCACAGTAATACAGAATGGGTAAGGTGGGACAGGAACACTGGGAGTCACCTAGTCCAACCCTCCTGCTTAAGCAGGTCCCCTAGAGCACATTACTCAAGATTGTGTTGAGACGCCTTTTTCATATCTCCAGAGAAGGAGACTCCACAACCTTTCTGGGCTACCTGTTCCAGGGCTCAGTCACCCTTACAACAAAGTTCTTCCTCACGTTCAGGTGAAACTTCATTGACTAAAATAACGTTGAATCATCATTTTCTGAGAAACATTCTTGTCTTTGCATAGTTTTCATGACGGATAATTAGATGTGCAGCTGCAAAGGCAGTTTTGAAAACTGGCTTCGCAAGTTAGTGATACAGCTTTCATTTTATTTTCCCTAAATACTAACATCTGTCAATGTATTACAGATCTCACTGTTCTGAGGCACAGCACTTAATTTTCCCTTGGGTAAACAAAGCAAATAATGGATAAACAAAATAGGATCATATGTCTTTAAACTATCAGAGTTATGACTGCAGGCTTTAATTCACATCAGAAGTGAAAAAGAAAGGACAGCTAAAAACTGCTGCAAAAATTTTTAATTGCTGGGGAGTTGGCAATGACAGATTAGTGCCACTGCTAGTATAGCATCTTAGAAGTACTTTTTGAGAAGAAGCACTGAAACTGAAACAGAATGTTTTAAACTGGTTTAGAACATTCACAGTTGTTCAAATAAATTATTTAATGAGTGTTTGTGTCATAACTAAATTATAAGTATTTTTTACCTCTGTTTTTATTGTGAGCATAGTACTGCCTTATATCTGACTATAACAATACATTGGGCTGTGAGCAACAGATTGCTGCCACGTTGAAGTTCCAGACAAAGTCTGGTGTACAAATGAACTTGTGACATTGTTGCCATTTTAGTGCACAGTTGTTGTCGTATCTGCAGAGCAGATTCCTCAGGGAAATAAACAGCCTCAGTTTATCCTTAAATTTACGGTCCTGGATTCTCTGGGGATAAATATTCTAAATTAAGTCTGACGAAACTAACATGACTGTTTGTGTAATAGTAAATAACCTTTAAACAGGCAGTACTTTCAAGCCTAGTCAGCCAATTTCTATATGAAAAGGAGGCTTGAAAGAATAAAAAAGGAAAACAAAAGGTTCAGAAATCTATTCTACTAATCCATTGCAAAGTCTGGTTGTTTTTAGATGTTGATGCAGTGACAATGGAAAAAAATACAAGAAGCATGGAGCTACAGATCAGTTAATTCATTATGTCTGGAGTCACCAGTGACTTTCTTCAAAGAGAAAAACTAAAAAAATGCTACACAAATTTAACATTTGTTTTATATTCTTAGCTGTGAAATGCAACTTTTTCAAATTCCAAAGAAAGTGGCTCATTTCTTTTTCTAAGGAAAAAATTATAATTTTTAAGTGAATGTCTTCAAAAATTGTTTATGTACTGGAATGACTTGCAGTGGTTTGAAAATCAAAAGTTCAGTCTTGGCCTTAGGTAGTTCTGAGCAAGAAATATGTGTGCAGTCTCTGAGAAAATACTGACAGAAGATTAAAATGGGATAAACAGTCTCATAATAAGAGTCACCTTGGATATGTGAATTCTGAGCCTGTTAGACACAGTTTCTTTTCCAATCTTGCACATTTTTTCTACAGGTAGGCACTATCTGACCCAGCATGTCAGAAAGGGAATGGTGACTCTTGCCGAGAGTCTAGCTGGGATGCTCTTGCTGTTTTTCTCACATGATGAGGACTTGTGCATTATGAAGCTTATACTCTTATTTAGAATCTTGCCTCCACATGATCCAAGACAAAATCAAGCCCAAAAGCATAACTCTCCCTGGGAGGGTTCAAGGCGAAGTTGGATGGGGCTTTGAGCAACTTGGCCTAGTGGAAGATGTCCTTAGATGATCCCTTCCAACCCAAATCATCCCATGATAACAGCTCTTCTGGATACTGACCCACCAGCAAGACATAGTGAATCTCATCAGACCTTTCTCCTTCATGGACAGTATGTAAATTTACTGAATCATCTCTTTGCTCAGTTCGGACTGATGGGAGATCTGAACTCCAGTTCAAAGCAAATGCATGGTATGAGGCAGTTTTGCTGTTTGTCTCGAGTAGTGCCAAAGTGCTTCCCACTGATCTGCCAAAGGTCATGGAAACTGTAAACTCAGCATAAAGGGTTAATCTGACTCATTAAATGCATTCAGGTGCAAGAGGACACTCCTGAGTAGCTATAAAACATCTCTTAAAAGGACTTAACGCGATGAACTGCTGAGTATTCTCTGAACTAACCTGAGAATTTAGTAAAAATTAGTTAGTGCATCAGGACAACTGTATAAATATCCTTGGACAAGGCCATTGACAGAGCACAAATTTGCGCTCTACTGTATGTTGCTTTTTCTTACCTTGAAATCTTGATAATAATATTATAATAATTATGTAAGTGGACTTTATGATGTTTTGAGATTCTTTTAGCTGAATCTGAATGTTTGCAGACTCCTGACTATATTCTATAGTCTGCTTAAAGTAAAGCCAGTAGTTAACAACACAGAATATTTTTATTGTTTTTAATCTTGTTATTTTTAACCAGTATTTCTGACTATCTTGTAAATATGCTTCCTTGGAGACCAATATTTAAGGACTTTAATGGAGGATCTGAGAACAGAAAGTGCTCAAGCTCTATTCCAGTGCTCTGCCCAGCTCAGCTTTTCCTCTAAGTTTAAGCAGGGTTTTGCCAGTGTTGCACTTTATGTTCATTCAGAATACAGAGGTGAATTTGTGTCTGCAAACATGGTCTACTTCTTTTGCAAGAAATAATATGAGGTGAGTGAAAAAATGAGATATTCTGTCCATTACAATGACATGCAGGATACCAGTTCTAAACTAAGAGAGTCTCTCTCTGGTATGAAAAACATTTGGAATGGCAACAGCACAATTAAAATGGCACTTTCAGAGCTGCCCTGCTTTGGAAGATCTTCTGATTTTAAAAATAAAAGGAAGTTTTACCACTGACTTCACTGACAGCCTGAATACTTTTAAAAAATTTTCTTTTTCATGCCTTTATTTGCTTTATCTAAGATTGTAAAGGAGCTCTGCTGTGTGGAGTTCTTTGCATTAGGCAGTTTTTCTCCATGCCTATTAAAAGAATAATGATGTTTTCTTTGGCCAAGAAATTCTTGTTTTAACTTCTGTGCCTTCATATACTTTCAAGGTCAGTTGGGTCTGGCTAGTCTGAGCTCACAAGAAGTTTTTGATTAATTAGCAGAACCCCATTTCAAGATGTTGCTAATAATTGGTAAGGACAAATTGAATATTTTTAAAACAAAAATCACTACTCAGCAAAAAACAGAAATACTTACCTTGCTTCACTGAAAGATAAATCTATGCACATAAAAAACAAAGAGAGGAGCAGTGCTTATTTATGTTAACTTATAAATCTAAAAGATCAAAGAATTTATAACTAATTTAAAAAAATTTCCTCAGCAGCTTGGTTTTGTCTCACATTGATGTTATTTTAGTATTTTAGATTCTGTGAAATATTACAGTAACCATAATTATAACACAAATTAAATTTTTACCGAATTCTGATAAAAAGAAGGTAAACTTCTGAACTTCCTGCATCATGGAGGAATTCTGGTTTGATTGTCCAGGACTATTTCCCACACCAATGTAAGTTCTTAAACTGATGCAGCTATAACTTCTCAAGATCAGTTCTTCATTCTCAGTACAATTTAAAAATAACAAACTATCTAAAAAAACTTCCTGTTTAGAATAAAAAGAAAATCATAGAAATTAAATGAGCTGAGACCTTTAGTCCAAGGTCTCTCCAGATCTTTTGAAATCTTATATTTTTAAAAGATTTATATACTGAGACTCTATCAAATATAACAGCAATTTTGTACACTTGATGGATTTGGTACGTATAAGACAAATAAGGATTATATTGAAAATTGTTGACTTCTGCCATGTGAAGGAAGCCTGCTTTCCCATTTCTACCTTTGCCTAACACATCAATTCAGGAACTCTATGTTAAATATGAATATACATTACTGTTGATAGAGATAAATTGAAATTTATACAAAATCTACAGACTGCTTCTCCGCATTGTAACAATGAGAATGCCTGAAACAAATCACCTGTGAATCATTTGGTCTACTGAACTAATGTACTCCAACACCATTTCTGGAAAAGCTGACGACCAGAAAGAGTGCTCCTGACATTTGCTTGACAACCATGCAGATGATGACTTGAAGGAATGAGTCCCCAGAAACACCTGCCCTTGCTGCAGTAGGAAACTGACCTTGTGGGATATACATTTATGATGCTACCTTGCAGCTACCTGCTTCTACTTGCAGCTATGTGAGTCTCAGACTCTTTTTCCCTGCCACTTGGAGAGGGCTAGCAGTTTTCCCAACCTTACTTTCTGCCACCATGCCATACTCTTACTGGCCCAAATCAAATTGTACTTCCTTACTCATGATGAGCAGCAATTTACTTCAGACAGGGTCCTATTTACCACCATGAGCAATGGTTTTACCCTTGTATCCATCCTGTGAAAATTATGAGCCTATAGCATCAATGAATCAGCACTTCATGTCCTACAGCTTATTTCTAGATGCACTTCTTGGAACAAAGAGGAAAACAGAGATGTTCAAGATAAGTAGTTTATGGGAAAACAGCAATTTTATTATTAACTTAAAATATTCCTTACAACGGGATAGATTCAGTGACCTTAAAGATCTTTTCTAGTCCAAATGGCTCTACAATTTTATGAATACAAATAAGATTTCTGAAAGCTATTTAAGTCTACACACACAGAATTTGCATCCAATAATTAATTTAAATCAGATTTTTCCTGCCTGTGCATGTTCCTTTAAAGAGATAAATCTTCATTCTCCTAAAGTCTTTGTCCCACCTCAGAGAAATTTACACAAAATTTACTCCAGCAGAAAATCATTCCCCTATCCTGATACTTTCCCCACTTGCAGGATGTGATTTGGTTTATAGTTGCAGGATTAATTTAGCTAAGATGAACAGAATTATTTGCACAACAGTTCTTATCCTATAAAATATTTTGCTTATTTCTGTAGCATATGAGTGATTTCTCTTTTATATGAATTCCCAATAGCACTCTTCAAGTGGGCTGCCCTCCAGTTTATAACATCAAAGAACAGAGAGAATACACAAAATATTGAGACCAATAAAGAAGTAAGAATATTGCTCATTTACTTTCTCTCATATTACTTGTTCACTCCTTTGGGTGTCATGAATTCCTGGACAAATACTCAAAAAGTCTTCTTCCAGAAAGGCCCTTATTAATCTTGCCAGTGTTGCACTTTCCTTGCAGCTGTCAAGCCCAGCTTAATTTCTATTCTGGATCATATTCCCTTTCTTACAGCATTCTTTCACTGCTCCAAACCACGCCTGTGGAGTGAGAGAATAAAACAGGCACAGGTTTTGCAGAGCCACCCTAGAACACATGCAATGCAGGGATGAGCTGCTGGCAAGAATACATGTTGCTTCCTCTGCCCTTGGGTGACGATTTATGGTAACCGTCAGCTATTGTTTCAGTTACTATGGTGCAAGCATGTAAGTGGTTGACATATTTCAGGGTTACTTCATTTTTCACAGTATCTTCTCCTTCTGTTATCTTGAGACAGCTTCTTTCACTTGGACTTCTGCAAATTTAGAGTTGTTTCTATTTTCTAGTAATGTGTGTAATTGAGTAAAGATTGGCATTTCTCATGCATGGTGTGAACAATACACCAACCTAATTTTTTCTTGCTCTTGCTGACCTTGAGGTATCTTTTAGGCCCATAGTGGGTCAGCAGCAGTCATCACCATGGGTTGCATGAGCCTGCTTGCAACTGGCTACCACTGCAAATCTTATCTGTACAGTGGGCAGTGTCTGGCATTTACAGGAGGGGCTGAGTGCTCCCTTCTCTGCTTGATACTGTCTTCATGATGCCAGAGCACAAGCAGCTGGGATGGACTCCAAGTTAGGCAGACTCGAGGGAGACAGCCCAGCCTCCTATTCTTGTACAGAACCATATATGCAGCAAAGGGACCTTTCCTACCTCACTAGTTCTTTTCCTTACCAAGGACCAGTTATGCCCAATTTCAACAGCACCTTCAGCAAAGGGGCAGCTGCATGTTACCACTCCAGATCAAGAGGCAACCAAGTTCATCTACCTTGTGTCCTTCAGAACTTCTTCTAAAGATCATAGAATCACACAGAATCACAGAATATTCTGAGATGCAAGGGACCCACAAGGGTAATTAAGTGCAGCTTTTGAGCTAATGGCCTGTACTGGCATCGAACCTGTGACTTTGGTGTTAGTAGCACCATGTTCGAAGTGACTGAAAAAGACATAACAGCTAGTCAGCATATTTCCATGGATTCCAGGGACTTCTAATATCCCTGTGTTTGACGTTTTGTTGTCTGCAGATTCTAGTATCCATCTTGGGGATCACTTTACTTGGTCAGTTAGTCCCCCTAATTCGAAGGGACTAGTGCTAGTGAATCACAGAATATTCTAAAGCCTCTGGCTGTGCACAGCCATGTAAATTCAGTCCTTCTCAGTACTTTCCTTATGTATTAAATTTTAATAACCTCACTGTGGCAACAGTTCGAGTCTACTAGCTTTTGGTATGTTTCTTAATGTCCATTTTCAGCTCTGCTGCATAGGAGAATGTCTGGTTGAAAATGCTGATGATTTGCAGTTGTGATTTCTAATGCGTCAAAGACCAACAGTTTTTCTCAGCAGCTTTTTAGTTTGCTCATCAATGCACGTTTCGGTAAGACAATCTTCAGTATAAATTTTGTTGCAGTTTCTATGGCAGTCACCTGAGACTGAAATTTTGAAAATTTGCAAACATCATTTCTAAAATATACCCAGGGATCTCATTTGCTGGCACATAAATGCTACAAATGTTTTGTAAAAGCACAGAAATGTTTGGAGTTGCATATGTGCCATTTATCGTCAGGTAGCAAGTAGGTTGGCTAAAAGAGGGTCACATATAAGCATGAAATCTGTCCCGGCTGTGATTTTGCCCTTAAATAAAATAGATGCTGAGTTCCATAAATCACTTCCAGGATATTTGCCTAACAAATGTTATATGTTATGACTGAGGCCTGATAGGCAAAGTGAAGACAAAGTGAGCAACACCATGTTGAAATTAACAATTAAATCTAGAGCAACCTTTTTAGAAGTGTTTCTTGTGCACTTGCTTATTCCTAGTCAGATTAGCAGGCAAAGAAACTAATACATTTGCTTTCATGAAATAAAGGGAAGTATGTGATTTAATTTAAACCTAAAAAAGCTAAGGAAATAAAGACTTAAGACAAATGGGGAGCTCTAGCTGTAAAGCTGGAAACCAGATTTGAATCTTAACCACCCCAAACTGAAAGGGTTTTGACATTCGGGTGATTTTGATACATATCCTGAAAGGAAATTTTCTGTCCCATTTAAGTACACAGCTGGATTTAAAACTACACCCAGATGTGCAACTCATGATCATTTTTACTATTAAACCTAATATTCTATGATCATTTTTTCATTTATAAATTATTATCAATATTCATTATGTTGCCTCTACCAGATTCGTTGCTGGGGTTGGATCATGGCAATATATCTACATACATTATTTATACATATATAAATCTTCTTCAAAATGCAGCATAGAACTAGAGATCCCTTAAGCAATTTTTCTTCCTTTTCCAGCGATCTATGATAATATTTTGGATTTCAAATTCTAACAATTAGGATAACTCGTGAATCTCTGCAATATCTCTTATCAGGTAGATCCAATACAGAAGGCATGACAGTGGAGAAGGCTACCAATCATGCTTACCAAGCCAAAAATCTGAACTTCCTACTGACAACAGTAGATCTGTTTGATGTTTTCCTATGATGGTGAAAGTATGTCCCTTTCTTTCCAAAAACTAATTCATAATCTCAAATTTAACAGTACTTTATGTTCTTCTAGTTGATATTTTTAACACTGTTCTTAAAAAAAACATTTCATCAGCATTCATTGGACTTTCATTTGACACATTTAAAAATAACATTAGGAAAAAAAAAGACAACACTGAAACAAAGTTAGCTCATTCCTAAAGGGATGCAAACTGAAAGATGACTGTGTTTTAACCATCATACTGATTCTGAATTGTTAAATAAGGAACCTCTGTTGTGATTTTTTTCACATACTCCCAAATGACCACAAGACTATAAATGTAAATTATTGTTTGTATCATAATTAAGTTCAGAAAATTATAGGTAAAAGTGAATCTTATCCTAATAACATTTTCCCCACTGAATTTTGTTCAAAGAATTCTATTATTCCATGGAATCTGAATGTAGAGATTTTAAACCTGTTGAACATTTAAAGCAGCAGAATCAATAAGAAGGTAAAACATGGGACTGCCCTATGTTAGTGTTTGCCAGGGTGATCTCCTCTCATCTAATTTCCAGCCCATTGTAGACCTTAAAGTAGATGTTATGCTCATACATTAGTAGACTATCCAACTACTTGTGTGTCTATTTGTTGCAGCTCCCAATGGCAAATTTCAATTAACCATGAGCTCTTTTTATCAAAGCTGTAAACAGTCTGGAGCACATTCATGCACTGGTGAGAAGTGAAACACAAAGAAGCATCTGGAGTTAAACTTGTTGCTGTAATGTGGATGTAGGCCACAGTTTTAAAAACAGCATCACTTTATGATAAAATATACTGGTAGAAACTTCAAGAAATAATGTCTACTGGAGCTCCCAATCTCTAATTGATCTGTGAGTCCCTTCTGAAATAAGCATCCACAGCTCTCCGTGGTTCTTCAGAGTACTTCTACTGTGAGTGAAAGCAGAAACAGGAAGAATCAATAAACTTCATTTCTTATTTGACTGATATTCAGAAATCAATAGTTTATCTCTAAGGCAAAAGGTAATAGTCTAAGAACACTAGAGGGGTGTGGGTTTTTTTAAATAATTCTGTGCTGTATCTTTGAAATTATATGCACAAAAGAATGAATAAAACAAAGTTCTCAGATTCAGGGTAACATCAGATTCTCTGCTGTACAACACTGGTTACCGTAATGGTTCTCTGTTACCTGTTTAATTAGTTAGTCAATTACTTTAAATACCATACATTTATTTGTAGTTTCAATCAAATAGTACTACTCCAGACTCTTGCTCATGGGCTAAAGGATGGGAATTGGTTGACTTTTTGTTTCCAAATCATGCCAAAGCTGGGTTTTGGGGAGGTTTTGATAAAACTACTCTACACCAGGGGAGAAGGAGTAAAAAAAAAATAAAATAATTATTAGCTGTTCTAACATGCCCTTTAGAAATCCATAACCTGTTTTGGTGACTAGTTCCCACAACAAAACAAAAAAACAAAACCAAAAAGCATAAACCCCCTCAAAACGTAACTGAGTCATCCAAGGATTGATGACTTACTACTTGTTGGTTATTCTATTTGCTAATGTGGAGTTGGAGGGTGTTTTAATTTAACGGGGCAGAGCCAAAGGTTACATTAGGCTGGTGTGGTAGACATGGCGTTTTCAGATAGAGTTGCTGGGAGCAGACAGCCTTGAAAGGAGCACCTGGCCTGGACTCCCAGCAGTGCATTAGTTAGAAACAGGAGAGAGAAATAATTGCAGCACTAATGAGCCCCAGGTGAAAAGACTATTTAACTAGACATAGATCTTTTTTTTTCTTTTTTCTTTTTTTTTTTTAATGTAAATGTTTTGATTGATGAGCTAAACTGTTTAAAATTCCTAGTTGTAGTAAAGCATAAAACATAGCTTTTGTGTTCCTTGCCTTTAAAACATAGGCTTTTCACTATTAAAAATACATATAATTATTGAAGGGAAAAAAATTCCAGACACACACTGGAAGCCACTTGGTGAGATAAAGCTCTATATCACATCCTGTGTTTGCTGAGTGTTTATGAGACAGTAGTGCAATGGGATTCCCTGTGAGCTAAAAATGGCTTATTAGGTATTGATAATACAAGTTTTCATATAATTGCTTCTTCTGAGAGTTTGGATTCCTCTTTTCCTTTCAGCCAAATCTTTTTTTAGTGTGTCATTTAAAAGCTATTTTGATAGCCACAAATATATGTATTAAATTATTTGTGTGTTCGCGTGGACAGGTTTACTCTGTCAAATTGTCAGTCTAATACACGTATTTATGTATGGAGTGAGTTGTATCAACCGTTGGTTTTAACTAGCCTTTTGACATGATTTTATTGTTTTATTGATGGTTAATTTTGTGTACAATTGTTTTAGAATTGTTAATAATAAAAGTAGAAAATAAATATCACAGCAGAAGAGACTATAAGAATGGATTTTCACATCATCAAATATGAAAAAGGTAATATTTGTATATCCTTATTTTTCAGTGTCATGTAGCTTTTGGCTGCTGAGAGTATCCATATTTGCTTAAATATGGGACAGATTTCAATTCTAACAGCCATGATGGAGAAGTGTGTAAATCTGTATTAATGCCTCAGCAGAGTCAGGGTAGGTCACCTCCACAGTACTGGAGCCATCCAGGCAAATCTCTGGAACTGAGGTTAGGATCTGGCCATGAGTTTGTTTTCCAATTTCCCCAGTGTGAATGGTCAAGCCAGGGCTAAAAATAGGAACTTGCTGTCTTCTTTCATCTGAACCTAGCTCCAAATCATTGAAATATTTCCTGATACTGAAATTTGAAGTATTTTCCTCTGTTCAGCCTTGCTGACTAATGGCTAACTATTTGCACCAGGTTAACCTATGTTAGGAGAAGTGTTTTTGACATACTATGAAAGGATTAGACATGAAAAAAAGATTTTTCATTACCTTTCTTCTGAGTCAAATTGTACCTATTTCTTCTAATTCATGCAATAATTTCACTGCTTGTATTTCAGCACAGAAAGGGAACTAATTTTGATGGTGCATGATTAGCAGCACAGTCATGATGAAGACTCATTTTCATTGCACAATTGCTTAGTGCCTTTGAGGTAGGGAGATTTGTAAGGGCTGCCTGAAAGCTCATAGATATCAATGATTCTATGATTCAGTCCTTGGCCAATGTCTTTTCAAAACAGTTGTGAGTAGCAATGAAATAATGATGGCAGAATTCACACCTAAACAGTGACAACTCAGTGTCTGCTAGCATGAGGTATCCCAGTGATAAATCAGTTGAACCCATCATTGTTGGTGCAGACAAGGAAATGGAAACTAAACCCCTTAGAATCAGAAATCAAACCTGCATGAGACTGGGCAGATAGAAATAAAATATTAGAGGATACCCACAGTGAAATCTCTGTAGTGTGAGATTCAGGGCTTTTGCTAACACCAGATCTAATCAATGTGAAAAAGTTCAGGGAAAATCACCTTTTACTGAGCAAGGATAATCCATCATGATCCTTACAATAGACTGTATTCATTGTGAATGATATGAAAACAGATTATACCATTTTTAGATAGAAATATTAGGAAATGATTCTGCTGATAAGCCATTTTAATATGCTAGGGAGCTTAAATGGGCAAAATCAAAATTATCAAAATTATGCTCTACCTTAACCAAAAACTCAGCTGCCAGACAGCTTTCAGAGATCAAGCTCATTGTTTTTTTCTTGACATTGAGTTTAAAGGATGAATTCAAAGGTCTAACAGATCCATTCCATTGCCAAGGGTTTTGATGGGTTTGTTGAGGTTTTGGGTTTTTTTCCAGTTGATAAAAGTACACATTGAATCTTCATAAATTTCTCATTACAATGATGTCAGTCAGCTAAAATATAATCTGCTCAGCAGAAGAACTCTCACACACTTGATCCATTTCTGTACCAGATGGATGGCTCACAATAAATTCTCATCTTGGGTTCTGGACTGGAAATCTCACATAAAAATTAACTTTTTAGAGGTTTCTGTTTTATGAGGTACTTCATCCTAGTTATCTTCCAACCAGAACTGAGTTGCTTGTATTCATGTCATGGTTTTACCCTCCCTATCCATGCAAAATGTCAGCCTGTTTTCCATTGCAAACACTAAGTTATAAACCTGCATTTTGTTTGTTCTCTACATTCATTTGGCTGTTTCAGAAACAATTTGCTTTTCCCAAGAATGCTTGTCTTTACTTACATCCAGGCTTGTTCCCAATTTTTGTTGTTTAAATCTTCACCTTTGACTACGTTGCAGCTGATGATATTGTCTTTTTCATAACAACTTTGGATGAAACTCCTAAAAATGAGTCATCTGAACCAGATCTGCCTTTGCTAATTTACTGGCTGCTGTACAGGGCTGGTTGATGAAATCTGATTCAGATGTTAATTAGAGGTAAAGTATGAATTTAAGGATTTCTGGAAACAGAGATTTTATTTTACAATGAAAAATCTTCACACAGATAACCAAAATCTTGGTTAAATCAGTTCTTCTTATATCACAAATTAAAAATTCATACTAATAAATGTACCCCGATAACAGTATAATGTTCACATTTAGTTCACTTTGATACTCCAGGGAACCAGCAGCAAACTACATGAACACTGCTGTGTCAGGGAATACAGCACTTAGGCAATGAGATAGAAGCTAATATAAGACTAATGTAATTTAATATAAAAATGATCCTTTTAGAAGCATGATGAGATCTCAGCACCCCTGGAAATGAGGATATATATTTACATAGAGCAATGATATGGTCCTGGCTGCTATGTTATACATCTTAATTAGATTACCTATTGCAAGAAGAATATTGAAATTGTTCCACCGAAGGATGACAAAGTGGCTAGCAGCAGGGTAAGCGAATTCAGGCACTGATTTACATCAGAGGTGGATTTGGAGTTTTTTACATCTTTAGTGATATGTGTTTTTATCAATGCATAATAAGGTAATACGCTGTATTTTCACTGGGTTAATGAGCACTGTGTATATGTATCACTAACACCACCCTCTTCGACATCAAGCTCCTCAGTGTTGCACTGTGGAGACAAATCTAACACAACTAAAGGATACTATTTTCCTTAAAAATCCTGAAGGAAAAGTAGGCCTAGACAAAACATCTGAGCTTTTTAAAACTGGAATTTCTATATGGGGGAAAGGAGTTTTGTCTATGCACACAGACTAAGTCCATTTCTGTTTAAAAGTATCTTTTCCTCATAATGAAGTTAATTAGACCTCAAGCTTTTGTTTAATGCCTATATGAACATTTGAAATGTAAACACTTTCAATTAAAATCACTTATTTGAAATCTAAAATGTAACTGATACTTAAGAAAACACAAAAACTTGCACAAAAATAAAGATCATTAAATCATTTTAAGACATAATTTCTCAAATGAAAAACCTGACCCTACTTATACTCTTTTAACTGATCAGTTAGAAACACTGTGATACAGCGTTTGTGATTCATAAAAGGAAAACCAAACAATCATACCGACTTCATAGATAGGTATTTAACAGTTCTTGTCTCAGAGATACGTATACAGAAAAGTTTTGATATCTGCCATGCCCACAAATGTTGTTATTTTTTTCCCTAACAAGAGTTAGGGAGCAGGAGCTGAACAGTCTTTTTTTCACGTTGCTGTAAATAGAGGGGTCAGGGAGAAGGGCATAATTTTCCCTAAGCACGTCCCTCCCTCCTTAACCTTGTCCCAGACTGTTGGGAGGTTTACAGGAGTTCTGGTTCTCCTCACACTCGACACAAGGAGTTGGATGCTCCTATTGCACATCCTATTAGTACTCAGACTTGATTTTGCTGCAGCCACACAGTCAAAACCAGAGAGATAAGATGGGAAATAATTACGAACACGACAGCTGCAGCCTCTGCCAGGGTACTCAAATTTCTAGTAACTAAGTCCCAGGGAAGATATTTTTCAGTCACTTGAAGATAACTGCTACAAATGTTATCCTCCCAATTTGTCCATTTGGAAGTCAATTTTTAATCTTTTTCTTTAAAATGTTCTTTAAAATTAGGGTATAAGCCTGCTGAAGGAAACAGAAAAAGTGAACGAGTCTGTGATAAAACAGCATGTGAACTCTAGGAGTTAACTGAAGGGCTTATTTTCCCAGGGATGGCTTTAGGAAGACTTGCAGCGCAAACAGAGCAACCATCAGAGCGTAGAGAAGAGGAATGTTTTCTTCCAAAGCTGACAAGTGCAATTTTTATACCTAAAGATGAGTTGTGGGGGTTTTTGTCATGGAGTTGGATTATGCTGACTCTTATTTAGCTGCAACAGATCCTGTTTGAGGGACTTTTGACTGAAAAGCAGTCATCTGCCTTTGCTCAGAGAAAGTGAAAACAAATTGGCAAAGAAGGGAGGACATCTTGTATTTTCAAGATTTGATTTAACAGTGCAGGATGAACTTTGCACCTTCGAGTTTGGCCTTCATGAACAGAGTCACAGTAAACATCTCCTACACTAATTTTACTCTCATATTCCTTTAGCACTAGTAAGAGAATTAATAGTTCTAAACTCCAAAGTGAATGTTTGGCTCCTGTAAACGCTCTTTTTAAAGGATATGATGTTAGTCATGCTGCATTGCACTTCAGTGATTTCACAGTAAATATCCTTGGAGGCTAGTCTGAGAAACATTTGCTCATTGTGTAAGTCGGGAATTTGAGCCCTTTAGCAACACGTCTTTTGCTTTTACGCAGTTTTTCTGTGATAAGGAAAAAATTTGGAGATATATTAAAAGGGAGGAAGTATTCTGCTAGTCAGCTAAAAATGTAAAAAACTCTATTTGAAATGGGTTTTGTAGAGATGCTCTGCTCTAAAAACTTATTCTACTTGTTCTAATTCCCATCCCAATAAATATAGTAAAGCACATCCTAGAGGGCTGAACTTTTACTAACACAGACATAAAAATTAAATCCTGATGTCTGCTTGTTTATTTTAACCAGTTTGATATAAGAAATTATCAAACACTGTGTGAGAGAAGATAATCTTACTATGAAAAAACACCATGATATATTTAGAAGCTGTTAAGACTCCATTTCCAACAGGTATGAACTAATCTTATGAAAATATACTGACTTTGCTTATATCTTATATTTCAGAAAGCAGACTGTTAACCCATTTGAACTCTTTTGCACCATTGGTCATCATTCAAAGTAGTAATTTAATTCTGGCTTTATTGGTTAATTTAATTATTACTTTTAGGGAAAAAATGAGCTTGGTTTGGCTCAAAAAATTACCCTGAAATTTTATCTGCTTCTAATTTCAATTGTTAAATATTGTAAAGTAAATATATTTTTATCACTACATTTGGCAGTGCAAAGAATTCCCAGATAAAGCTGGAAGGAGTCCGAGTATAGAGATCAGTTTGGAATGTAGCAGCTTAGTCTTAAGAGTATTTATTTATTTAGATGGACTGGATGTTTAATATTACATTTTATGGTTAGTCATGTGTATGTGCAATGCAGTGAAAACCTTTTTTGATAGCTGATAGTACTCTATGCATAGGGTGACTCAACAAACAAATTCTAATGGCTTTTTTCTTACTATCATTTTTGTTATGAACATGTGAATTGCTGAACCATTCTGATTCCAATAAATGAAATGGGACTCTACCAAACCTCTGACATCCATGATCTGGGTCTCACTAGAACATTTTTTAAATAAATGCATACAGCTAAAAGTCAAATGGCTAATAAAATTAAAACTTCTCATTCACATAAAGGATGGCATTTCTAAAGTGAAATGCTGAGACAAAGCTCATAATTTCTTGGCCTTAGTTTGTCAATCCCATGCCAGCTACCTATTCAGCAGCTGTCTTAGCTCTCTAGAATATATGTAGGATACTTGCATGGAACAGCTGGATAGTTTAGAAATCTTAGAGTTTTTTTCCCCAGTTTTTCACTTTAAGGTTTATTGATCAATGCACTAGGAATATAAAGCATATAAAGCAACAATTTACCTGGATGGTCAGCCACAAACAGCAGAATCTTCTGAGGAAAAATGAGGGAGTGCTAAAGATCATTCTGCCTTGGTGGCAAGTCAGTGCATTTTTTCAAAATAGACATCTGAAACTTTGTTCAGCACTTCTTTTCCTTCCCCCACTCTGCAATAACATCACTTCATTCTTCGCACCTAACAGACAGGGGTGGTTTACTTTATGCATGCCATTTAAAAGATCAGTGGAAAAAATATCCTACTACCTAGAATGAACACAAAACAAATCTAAGCCATGTAATACACAAGAAGTTGTTGCCTGATCTTTCAGTCTGGGGTTTTGCTGAAGTGCTCCATAGCTCCTACACAGCTTTCAGACTACCTCCCCTTGAGGCTTGGAGCTGCAAGAAAAGAATGTATTATTATCTACAACAAATCACAATACATTTGCAAATGTCTGTGTTTATCTATTTATTAAGTCTCATTAATGCTTATGTTGTGGGGAAGAAAGTACAAATCCTCCTCAGAAATTTCTAAACAGAAATCAAAAGCATTGTTTACCAGTCTCCTGTCCAGGAACTTTTAGTCACCCATGCAGTGTTAGATATGTGACAGGTAAGATAATTGTAAACATGTTTGTTTACAGATAACAGACTCACATGCATAAGCTAGCAAGTAAGCAAAGGACACGGAGATAAATAAATGTAATATATGAATAGTCTTATTTAGTGTGACTTTCATAAACTTTTGTAAAGGGATAAACAATTTTTATAGATATAACAATTTTTTTTATTTCGAGAAAGATATACACTAATTTAATTAAAGAAATGGTAATCACTCCAGAAGGAGATTCAAAGCCTGATTCTATTCAAAGTCTGGGTAAGTGAATTAGGTCTGCATGTGCAATAGAGGCCTAATTTAGGTATATCTGCATATGTAGATGATCTAAACAGAGTTCTTAAACACTGATGGAGTGTCAAGCTATAAAAATCATAGACCGTTTGTGTTTATATGTTTTAATATTTAAGCCTATGTGCATTTGATGCTGAAGATTGAGAAGCAGGATATGCATAAGCTCCCTTTTGCCAGAAATAGAAAGCAATGTATGTGGAATTATAAAAAGAGAACAGGGAAGGCTGGGCAACAGCCTTAGAAATCAAAGTAAGACTAAATATTAACTGAGTTGTCATTTTATTCATTCCGCTGATATGCTACATTCAGTCCTGTGTAAGGCTGAAAAGACTTGATCTTTGTCCTAAGGACCTTACCATGTAACCAAATGCACCAAGGGAAACATAAAGGTATGTCTATCAGGGAAAAAAAATAATCCTAGAAGATTTAAAACTCCTTTGACTCCTTTTTATAAAATTATTATTTTATTTTCCCTGAACAATGGTCTGATGTTTTGGGGATAGAAACAACTTTCTAAAGAGGAACTTCAAAGAATTTATTAGAGCCCTTCTTGACCAGTGCTATTATGTCAAGAAAAAGAAAGAAAAGAGGAGAGAAAAACTACTTTATATTTGGGCAGTAGCCCAGGAATATGTGGAGGAGGATTCTCATCTCAGAATACACTTCAGGCATAGCCCCTAAATCTCAGTAAATTGTATCTGGGTTCTTATTTTTCTCAGTTGTAAAAAAGGCTTAATTTTAAGGCATGACAAAAGCTCGTTCATTATCTGCCAAAAAGCACTTAGTTATTGCATGGTAATAAGAGTGTATGTGCAGAGCTATTGGGATGGATGATTTTATTAGTGTGCATTTTTGGCATTTTGTACAGACATAAGGTTTCAGCAGAAGCTGGAGCAAGCAATTTTTTCCAATCTAATCAAGAGAATGGCTATGGTTTATTCCCAGCGGCCTGAGGATCACACATCTGTAAAGGATACCACTCTTCTCCAGACTCTTCTTCTCAGTACAATTCTTTGGTTTAACTTCTCTTCAATACCTAATGTAACAGCATTCTTCCTAGAGATAAGCCTCAAGGGAGAACATGAGTGTGAGATGATGATTCTGATACATATATATAGGAAGAAATATATATATATATATGGAGAAATTCTGATTCATATATTGCTTTCTATTTACATTTATTAGGCAGAAAGAAGTCCTTTAAATTGATGACTTTATTTAAACAAAGTTCATCACAATGAAAGTCTTAAATGTGATGTTTTACATAGAAATCATTTTCAGATCATCTGCTTGTATGGTACATAGGGCCACAAGTATCACAAAAATCCCTTCCAGCCTCAAAATTGATGCATACCAGCTTGCTCTCCTAAAACCCATCAGTGACTTTAAAATTGTTTTATTAGTCTTTTATTAATTACTTATCTCTCAGAAATGCACAAGACTTCTTATTGGCTCTCTGAACAAATCCAGATACATTGGTTTGCCAGAAGTAAAATCTTAGGTGACAGTATAAGCCTGTGGTGGTTTAAGCACCACAATATTAACTAGGGGGCACTCTTAGTAATGACGAGAAGAGTGACAGAATGTGACAACAGCGAAACACTTTATTTGTCTGGAGCTCAAAGAAAACACAGTTCAGGGAACCCCAGACTCAACACAAAAAAACAAGCACCCAGCAAAACCACAAAAAGGAAAACCAAGAGAAAAGGAATAAGGGAACTGCTTTCAAAGGCCAGCCAAACTGGCCACAGAGAGGCAGTGGAAAGGAAGAGCCACTTTCTCTTTCTTCTGGAATCTCTGAAAAAAACAACAACACAGTGAAAGGTTCTCTCCCCCCCCAACCCGGGATGTTATTTGGGGAAGCTTTCAACCTGTAGTTGTGCTCGTGTGGCTCCAATGCCGATGGAGGTGGGCTGAGTCAAGCCACGGGGCCTGGGAGTAG
>VXBA01001109.1:455894-476823 GCA_013399895.1 Serilophus lunatus | reverse complement strand
AAAAAAAAAAAAAAAGTGCCATTGATATACTTAGCTTGAAATATCTGAAATTACTGTTATTCAGTTCAACATATCAAAACTAACCCTCAACATTTTCTTCTGTCATTACTGACACTGGAAAAGAAGAAAGTAACTTCCACATACTTTTGAAAATATGCTCACAGATAACTATCTGTTATGACAGCAAGAGATGTAAAGTCACAATTATTGAACAGGTACCCTCAATCAATCCAAAGCCATAACTTAGGACACAATGTGGCTGAATTACTCAGTTTTGTTCAGCTTGGTTGGAAAAAACCCTTAGGCTATGTCTATTTTGGTAAAGTAAACATTCTAGTAAGTTAAAAGCTTTAGAAAGTCTTCACAAGAACTCAAGAGATGATGTGGTTCAAGGATTACAGGAGTAGTTCTGGTCTGGATAAAAGACCATTCCCTCGGACAATTCACTGGCACCTCTTCAGGAAATTTAGAGGTCACAGGTGCTTTGTGATAGGCCTATGTCAGATGAGGAGAGATTTTAATAGCATGGACATAGGGTCCTCTCTTCTAGTTGGCTTCATGGGTGGAGCATTTTTGTGGGCAGGTTTTATTACTTATGATAAGAAAAGTCTTAGAATTTGTTGGTCTTGCAAACATCTGAGTTTTTGAGATAATGATGATGATCTGAGAGGTGTCTGCTGTCTCCAAAAGGTCCATGCCAAGTGACAGCTCAGATCTCTCCTCTTGTGCTCTCTCCACCTGTGACAGCAGGAGTGCCAAGTGCAGACCTGAGCATTTCCCCACAGAAAATCCAAGCTGTTTCTGACTTCCTCATTTTATACTCAGGATCTGATTCCAACTTCTGATAGTCCAGAAGCCCACTTTCCCCTTCAAAAGCTCATAACTGAAAACTTAAGGTGTTTTTTCCTTATTTACTCAAAAGATGTTTTCTGTTACAACTTGAAAGTTTCAAGTTGTCTGGGGGCCTGAGCTGCCCTCTACCTGCAGTGAGAAGATCCCCACAAGTTCTTCCTTCCCGCAGTTGCTCAGCTGTTCTTGGCTTAGCTCCTGTAGGTCCTGTTTCAAGTGAGCCTTTTCCCAGCTACTGTTTCCCGGGCTCCCTATGGCTGCAGCAGCTGTTCGTTTCTCTTGGTCTCCCTTTTCTGGGAGAGGTTCGTCCTTCTCACCAGCTGCTATCTCCCCTCCCCTGAGGTATTCAAGTCCCAGTTCCACTCTCTTATCTCTTCCCAATTCCTCCTGCAACCACTTCTCAAGCCCTGACACCTTCCCTCCAGAGAGGAGGGTGGTGGCTCTGCCTTTGCAGCTCACTCACCACTCTTGTAATATCATCATTTCCCTTCCTGTGCAGAGAAGGATCCCAGTCATAGTCCTACATGGTCTTGTCCAACATTACACACTTGTCCAGAGCATTTCGTTTCAACAGAAAGTCCAACTCAGAGAAAGAACAGCTATGTGAGAAACGATAAAAAATAATTTATCTCTTTTGCATAAAAGATTAAGTTAAAAATACAGAATTGCCGGTTTAAAACCTCTTTGGAAAATGTAAACTCTGCTCTAATAAGCAATACACCCTTTTTAGCTAGGAGTATTCTGCATACCATCAGACAGCTGAAATCTGCAATTATATTAATTTTAATAATTATAGCACAAATAACAGCTTCTGTGAAACTGTTATGTTGCAATAAGATACCTCTTGTGCACTCAATTAGAAAAATCCAGTGAACTTTGAATGCACCTACAGAAGTAAAGACAGAAAATATCTCATAAAGTTGTTTTAGAAAAACAAAAATATGTTATCTAAGAAGGAATTTATTGTATACACATATATCAGAATAGTTATAGTTTAATCTGAAACAACTCCTTTTAACATAGCATGCTCTATTCTATTTTAACTTATTTTTTCATTGTAAGTGTTTAACTTTGCCCAATTTTAGATAATTTTTTGCAGTAGTGAATTGTAACTTTAATAAAATGTATGGTCTCAATGATCAATTAATCTTCCACAAAGGCACTATATCATAATACTGTCTTCCAATGTGAGAAAAAACAAACTTTGCATACAGACTTGAAGTAAATATTAATTTGTGAAATCATGTTTGCTAAACTCTGGATAAAAAAAAAAGGTCTTTTAGTCTTAACAGAATGTTGGCAATAAAGAATATTTATATTTTTTTCATAGGTAAATTTTTAGAAGACATATTACTTCCTGCTAAGGGTCATTTACAATTGAGGGATTCCTGAAATTAAGAAGTTAGATGCAATGGCATTTGTTCAAAGTTGAGAAAGAAATGGCAACTTGCCATATTCTTAAGATCATGTAATTGAGGGAAATCTGGAATTTAATACCTCAGCAGATGACAAGTTCAAGGATGACCCTGTTTTACAAAAGCCCAGTTGGAACGCATAAAGCCATCTGATTTTTAGTTTTCATGTGAAACATTTTAGAGCAGCAGGATTAATGAATGTATGAGAATGTGTCCTTGGATTAGAATGCATTCCTTTAGAATGAGAATAAGAAATATGAGAAATATTAAAAAGAAAACAAATGCAGCATTGTTAATTTCTTGCTATGTGACTGAAACACTTGTAACTAAGTGTCTACACTATGACTTCAGTAGTGGCTCATTTTCTCACAATGCACCTGCATGTCTTGGAAACAGTTGTAAACAGTACATGATTCTGCTAAGAGACAGAGCCCATAAACTGCCATTAAACTCTGCTTAGTTTTCTGTAAGTGCTGGTGGATTCCTCTTCTGGAACTAACAAGATAATAAATATAAGTCTTCTCACATTTCTAGTTTAGAGCACAGCATTTTCTATCTAAGAACAGACCTTTGTAAGGAGATGAAAAATATCATTTAAAGTCATGTGGAATAGTCATGGAACCCCATATTTGGTGAACAAAATAAACTTGAAATTTAGTTTAAATGAACACTAGCATCACAGATGCCACACAGATCTTTATCTCTACCTTAGGTTCCTTAGTTTAGTTGATATAAGAATATCTGATAAGCGTGGGGATTACTTAAAAATATTTTAGATGAATGCTCTATTTAATTGGAGAAAAAAAAAAAAAAAAGGAAATAAAAAGAAAAATCTAAGCCAAGGCAAAGTTTTTTGAATTGTGAACTTAAGTTCACAGTTTGCTTCAAAGTGTCCCAGCTGTTCTATTAGATAATTCCTTGGCTAAAGATCACTCTGTTAATAAGAATGAAAATGTTCACACTCTCTAATGACAAAGCATAACTACTAAAGAAAGTGAATTATTGCAAACATTCAAGACGCCCATGAAGTTAACTTTTTCCCATTACTCTATCTGTATCCTGAGCCAGAAAATAAATCACAACATGCTGTTGAGTTCAGTATTTTAGAAATTTACATAAAAAAAAAGAGGGCAGTGTCCAAAGTAGCACCAAAAACTTCTGCTGATTCCAGAGAATAGCTGCTTTTGAAGAGCTGAGAGCTGGACACTACATTTCTTTAAAACTGGCAGGATTTATTTACTGCCTCTTGTAATTGCCATAGGTCTGTCTTTTCTGGAGTTTTTCCACTAAAGCAAAGTTCACTTTACTAAAATCCTGTAATTAATGGGAAACATCCCGGCTCTCAAAATTAATTTCTTTGGAAAGATTCTAAAAACACCTACATAGTGGAAAGAACAGGAGGAGTTATGGCATCATTGGCGGTCCATGACAAAAACACAGGTGGATGTGTTGATAAACATGTTCAAGCTGCAGCTGCTGCTGGTTCTGATGGGAAAAATTCTCTTCTAGGGATTAGGAATATACTGTAATCATGCCAGCCAAAACATGCTTGACAGTTGAAAAGGAAAAGAGAGCAGCTATATAAATGGCTATGGTATCTTAAGTGATTTCTTTTAAATTTGCAAAAGAAACACCTTCTTTAAGGTTTTGCGTCTTTTTCCTAATGCCAGTGTGTTCATAAGAACATATTAAAATGCAAAATGTTTTTTACTAACTTCCTGGAAAACTATTTTAGCCCTGCTGGGGTTTAATTCATAAAGTAACCTCAACTCCTACAGAGCAGAAAACATGTACCCCTTTTTTCATTAGATTACTCAGGGAATAAAGAGTGCTCATCCTGAGAAAGGACACCAGAGTCTATTCTGAGGTATTTTAAGATGAAACATGCACTCCTTATTCTTTTACCACTGCAGAAATTTCATACCACATATGATATGCATGGCTGACATACAGTAATACTATATCTACATTTTTCAAGTAGACAGAGTGGTTGATGTGTCCTTTTCCAGGGCAGATGTTTTCCAGATATGCTATTGTCACTCATTAAGATAGTAAGTAGGACTTGTATGAGTTATGGTATGATAAATACTATATATGCCAGCTCATCTATAAAATATTATGGATTTCTCCATAATTCTCCTTTTGGTTGGCTTTAATCATTTCAATATGACTAGTTTCCCTATGAACTCAGGACAAGTTTTATATAAATCAGCGGCATTATACATGAGAAACAAACTAACTGTAATTTTTATGGTTATTTTTTATAAATCTATTTATTCTATCCTGTACTTGATCATAAACCTGCACCCATGTCAGAGGAAATAGAGAAAGCTGCATTTTCAGACCTTAACTGCATTATCAGCAGGGCTGGAATGGTACAATTACATCCAATTACTTTGTACAGTCCAATATGGTGTGCTTTCCTTTGCTGTCTTTGCTACAATAATGACTGCAGAACCATCTCACCACCTTTTTTATTACTTATATTATTATTGTTATTTTATTTATTTATTGTTATTGGGTTTTATTATTTATTGTTATTTTTATTAACATTTTGGGAATGTTAAGTCTGTTTCTGAATAGATTCTCCCATGTGCTACTCTGGTGCAAACATGTTTTTACTCCACAGAAATATAAAATTGCTGTTCATTATGGTGGTTCTATTGTCCTAATTGAAGCAAAACTCAAATTTCCAAACCACATTGTTGCATTTACAGCCTCTGTGCTGCATCTAGAGTGCAAAGTGAAGAAAGTAGTTAGCACGCCTGGGCCTAAGAGAGTCTTGGAGAGCTGGAACACACAGAGTCTTCGACACAGTTTTGTAGTCTAAACTCTGAGACTGCACAAAAAGACAACGTGTGGATGTTGCTGGAATGAATTTAACCTCTTTTTTTTTTTTTTTTTTTTTCTGCAGAGGGAGACTGAAGGTTTTAGTCTGTATCAGGGCTGGCTAGCAGAGAACACTAAAGCTGCAGGTCGGTAAAAACGTCTCACAGTTAGAGACACAGAGATATGTCCTGCACCCCAGGTTGAATGCATTCAGTTTCATCAGACCCGAGGAGTTGGCACAAGGGATGACTCAAGCCATTCTGCTCCAAATGCCGCCCCTTCTGCAGTAGAGCAGTGCATGACTGTGACTCATAAGCTGAATTTCCAGCATTCCCCTGGAAAGTCGGGAGGGCTGTCTAAAAAATATCTTCTTCTCCCCTTCCCTCCCTTTCTTCCTGTAGAAGATAACCAGTGTCTCAGGAGACCGACTGACTTGTCTTCCCTGTTTTGATATTTTAGTTTTGCCAGAGCTGATAAGTCTTTTTCTGAAATGTTGTCCTGTTGAAAGGAAGGAAGGATGGGCTTTTTTCAGGCAAGCTTTGCAGCTCTCTCTGTTAGATGACATTCAGTCAGAGCTTAGTGCACAAAACATGGAGTGCTATCTATCTCTCCTGAAAGTTCAGTGTCTCTAGTGTAGTCACTTCTACAGTCATCCACTATAGCTATGTATTCACCACCAGTTCTTTGTAGAGCCAACAAAGAGAAATTGGAACATTAAAGGGTCAGTCAGCTTGCCTATTTCAGCTGTCTGTTTTAGGAAGAAATAAGTAATCTAAGTGCAAGGCAAAGTTTGTTATGTCCCAGAAAACACTGAAAACAATGTATCTCCTTATTCACTGTTCCTCCCTTAAATGACTCCTAAAAAATTTCCTTGAGCCCTCTTACTTTACAGCAATCACTTCAAACTGCTCACCTTTTCACTATTTGTCTCTCCTTTCCCTACGTCCCAGACCTTTTTATCTTCACTAGGTCTTACAACTGCATTTGAACACACTTTTAGATGGGCCTGGTACTCCTTCAGTGTCAATAGCTAAAAAAAAATAAAATCTCCTCATCACCATATGTGAGATTGGGTTCTTTATAACAATGTGAAGTACCTCAGAGACTTTGAATAGTTTCTGGAATTCCTCTTCATTGAAGACTGGGCTGTTTGATTCAGGCCTGAAGCACATGTCATTGTCCTTTTTCAAGCTAAAATGAATGTTCTACACAAGATCATGAACTGTTTGCACATTAGCTAAAACACCACTGCTAATCCAGTTTGAAATACATCTTGCTTTCCCAGTTTTCACTCACCCTTGCTGAATACCTGTTCTTTGATTAACACAAAGAAAGAAGTCAAAATAGTCAAAAAACATTTACTAAGCATTACTAATAAATATGTTTGTGTTCACTTGCTAGCCATGTCTTTAAGCTAATTAGGCAGCTTAGGTTTCATTTCATATTTAGTGTATTGCTCACTCCATGAGAGGCAACAGGTCCTGCCTCAGACTTTCTAGGCAGCAGAGGCTCACCTTCCCTTAATCTTGTAAAAGAATTAAATATATCAATATAAAGTATATTAACATATTTTGTGGAGTTTTAGTTGGTTTTGTATTGGGGGCTTTTTCTGTCAGAAGAAATTTTTAGCCTTGGTTCTTCTTAGTCAAAGCTTTTGGGCAGTTTTTGCCTTGATGTGCATTAGTAAAATGCAAAATTTTGTACATGATCATCCTGCTATTACACTCCTCTCTAGAAATACACTTTCGTACTCTGTAACAGAAAAAATAATGAGCTAGAGCTACTTCCTCCAGTCACTGTGTTGAACCCAGGAGAGTATTTGTATGGTCTGGCCATATGCAAGACTTCAAGCAGCATCAGAAGAAAAAGATTGAAAAACAACTGTTTGGAGTTGTTACTGTAATATTTATATCCTCTTAGAAAACCAGAGAATATGCTTTTTGCAGTACTTTATGACTTGGTGTTTTTCAGGGGAAACACTAGATCTACTTATGAGAAGGAGCTTAGTTTGTTAGCAAACCACACAAGATCTTTGTGAGAAACCGCATTTGTGACTCTGTAGGAACTCACATACTCTCTCTCAGCCATGGACAGATGAATCTTCACACAAACCTTTTGATACAGGTTCAAAATTTGCAGCAGAAAATTATTTGGAAGTTTCCAAAGTCACTTTCCAATTCAACAGCTCAGAGTGAGTTGACCAGGTCAGCTGAGTCCATGGAGTCTTTGTAAGACTTTTTTTATCATGATCATCATGTACTCAAAATGTGGGTGAACTTTGTTATTAAGCTGTTTCCATTCCTGTGATCTTACTCCATGAATGAATTTATGGAATTTCTGTTCTAACTTTTACTGCACAGAAGCTCCAATAATAATAAAGGTTTCTGTAAAACACCAAATTTTAAAACTGATCACAGCTGTTTTAGTGTGTAAATATATGTGTCTAATTTGCTAGGGATGTTGTACATAACAGACTAAAATAACGTGCACATGTAGGTATTTACTTCTGCATTAACCAAGAAGCAAAAGTTAGGGAAAATTGATGAAGAGGAGTTGGTTTTATGAAGAATCAAATCCATGCAATTCACATTTTCAAGACTGAAAATAAAATGTGAAACTTAATTGTCATGGTAGTCTTCCTCGTTGCCATAACACGCATCTGGCAGACAGGTGTATGTTCTCAATATCTGGGTTTTCCCCGCATGTCTCAGATCAATCTCTCCGGCTGTTTAATCAATTTCAGTATAGTCAGATTTGATACTATCCTCAACAGAAAATGTTAAGCTTATTATCTGGTATTTATTTTTCACATCAGCTTTGAAGAATGTTCAATACACTGAACTTAGGTAATGCTTCTGCTTTCTACTGCATCTATAACATATCCTCAGAGTAAACACTAGATGGTGGAAAAGTCAAGTGCAAATTAGGATATGTTACAGATGCTTAAGAACATTAGTTTGTTTTCTCTCTACATTATTTATTTATTTGGCAAATTAAATTATAATGGTGATAATAGATTTTGACTGCAAAATAACCACATGAATCTTCTTGTTTCTCCCACAAACTCTCACTGCTACTTTCATGTACTCAGCAGTGGTAGGTATGATACAGAATGAAGATTCATTGCTGATTTTCAAAAGCAGGACATAACTTCTAGGCTGTATACAATGCTGTCAGACACAAGTGGCTATAGCAGGAATAGCTCATTCTACATATTCAAACATATTCTGCCAAATTTTCTTCTGGCAGAAGAAATTACTGGAATTTCCTTAGGATAAGTGTAGCAGGGTGGAAAAGTAGATCCATCACTATAAATATAGAGAGCAGCTGCATTGCAGAATAAAATTAAATGTAAGACTTACTACTGACTTTGTTATCTTATTCTAGCTTTTTCTAAAAAGGGGTGCTCAAAATATTGGAGTGTTTTTGTCCATGTAATCATTGGATTCCCTCTTTGCATATGACTTACACATGCAACAACATCAAAAAGTACATATATATATTAACTTGCCTGCAGGAGGAGGTATCAGTATACAAAACATTTTAATTAGGTGGGTTTATGTGTAAATCCAGCACATATGGGGGCTCAGTGAAAATCACGTGCAATTTGAAGTTTAATTTGAGCTCATTAATACTCTTTAGTACTGTTCAGTGCTTCCAGCTGCTTACAGTACAGAGCTCAGATATACCGAAGAGCTAAATATCAGCTAAACAATGAAGTGTTACTGGAGTGAAAACATCTTTTATTAGTGAAATCTGGAAGCTAACAGTACTGAAGTGACAGGGCACACATAGTCAAGCTTTGTACCACACATACTTTGTATCACCATCAGTGATAAAACTTACATCATGCCCATTGATATTATGCCTATAGTAATTCAGTCATTAATATAAAGGAACTTCCCATAGAAGGGTTTACAAAATGTATTAATCAAAAACGATCTATATATGTTTGGTCAATCTTTTATCATTATTTTGTTCAAGTTTCAAAGGTACGAGGTACATTCAGAACAACTCTGAGATAAAGTTGCCTATAACATTTTCTCCATTTAACAAGGATAGATTTTATTTCACGACGACAGAATAAACTACTCTTTTCTTTTGCTAATTTATCATTCTCCAAGCTGCTAGCAGTAGCTTTTAATCAATTAGTCCAGGAATGTAACTCAGCAGATTCCTCTGAATGACAGATCCTGGATTTATATTAAAACTTCTGCTTTTCATTTTCCCATATATTATTGAGGCTCCAAGCTATTCCCACTGTATGTACATCTACTATGTCACATGCTCTCCAGCATTACAGACTCTCTTTTTTAATCTTTTCCTTAATTTAGGTCTCATAAGATACGATTAATAAATTTTCCTTAATGGCAGCAGAGACAGCAAACACCTTGGACATCTTCCAAGATTTTGCCTTTTGTGCTAAGGTAATACCTATTTTTATGTCCTTTCCCATTTCTCTATAAAGACTTCATTACATAGACATCAGGCCCTTTGAGGTGGCCTTTCGTGTCATTTGGGTTTCTGTCCTTCTTGCATAAGACTAGGTATTACAAATTAGAAACATAGACCAAACTGTTGTATTATATATTAATTATAATATAGTTTTAATATGTTATATAACTTTAACCTCTTTTTTTATATTATAAACTATACTATATATTATAAACTATATATTCTACCTAACTAGTTATATTATATAAGTCCTATGAGTGCTTTGATTCACCATTACAGAATAATTGGCCAGCAACTGAATGTTCTTTGTTTCCCTTAATGCTATATTTCATAAATTTACAAAATAATCTTGTTTTTCATGAATGTAAGCAAAGAAGAAAAAGACCTATCAGTTCTGTGTAATAAATTTCCTACAGGAGATGAAACACCTGCTATATATGTCATTTATTACCTCTACAAGAAATAAGGAAGCAGAGAGAGTGTATATAGAGTACTGACATCATATTACAAAAGGCAAGATTAAAGCATTAGCAGACTGTAATGAACAGTGCAACATAACAGTCTGCACTGTCTCTCAAGAGTACTTTCTAAGACACTGTTGAGCAAATCATCACTGAACAAATCAAAACCAAATTTTGAAGCAGAAGCAAATATATGAGGGTGATCCCTTTGCTGAGAAAACAGTTGTGTCTGATTAAGAAATGTTTGCTGCATGGACAGAAAAATCTAGAAGTTGTCACAGAGATTATAGTAATCATTGCAAATAATTTTAAACTTTATATTAAAGACCAAGCTGAGAGAACAGTGGTTCAGTGCCGTGTGAGGTTGATGATATATCCCAAAAGCTGTCAAGAACCAAGTAAGCAAGAAAAGTCATGAATTAGGAACGAAATAGAGAGTTTTTATTCTGGTGTGCTACTACCTCGGCAAAAACATTCCCTCAAGAAAGGAAAAACCTTCTGATCACATCTGCACTAATCAAAGTACTCTGTACCAACAGCAAGGCTCTGTCTCTTGTAATTCATTAATAGACATTCAACTATATATATAGTCTTATCTCCAAGATAAGATGCCTTTTGAAACCAGTAAAGGATATTTCCAAGACAAAGAACTTCAGGGTTGTATTTGTATTATATTAATGTTATGACTCATATGATCAGTGAATTTTAAATGGCCTATCAACCTCTGTTACAGTGTTTTGACCTAGATAAAAAGTTATGGAATGTTTACATGATGAATATTATAAACACAATGTATATGAGTTTTAAAAGGGTAATGTTGCAGTTGATGTATGTGTAGTCCTGACAGCCACTAAGACACTATAAATAATCAAAGACTTCTTGTCAAATATATGCTGAAATAGAAGCAGTCAACCATTTCTATTAGAAACTAACTGAATTTATATAGAAATCTTCAAGAAACAGAGGCAATGACAGAGACAGTAAAGTGTCCTAGCAGGGAGGACACTTTTCCCCATAATATTCAATGAACCTTCACCACACCTGGCTACTGCATCAGCTGTCAATCCACTCAGCCACAGATCCTAAGAGAATCTCTTTCCTTTCCATGATAGTTTATTGTAATATTGAATATGGTGCCATTTGTCTAGCAACCACCATTCCTATCAGAGTTACACAAGTGCTTAGTAATGCTCCATCAAGAGCTTTCCTTCAGGTTACTTGTGAAAAACACAAAACCTTAGATAGCTCCTGCAGATGAAATGCTGAAAAAGCTCACAGTTATCTGTGGAAGACCAACACAATAATAGTTTAGATGGTGCATTTGCACACTACTATTCAACAGCTCAATATGCTTATCTTTTGTAGAAATAACAATACCTGCAGAGGAGTTTGATATTATACCGAGTAACTGCTAGCAACACTAAAGCCACCATAATGGGTAATGTAAATCAACAAACAAGAACAGCCTGTGTCTGCGCCAGCCAGGATGAGAGCAAGGACAATAGAAGCAGAAGGCATGTGATGGACTGAAAACACCAGGCTGACAAAATTTCTATAGATTTCTGGTAACCTTTTGTTAAGGTATTCTCTAAAAAGCCACTGATGTCTGCATAATTGAGAGTTTGAAAATTACTAGCCATTTTTTCTAGTGCAGGAATGAAAATTAATTATGTCATCAAATATCCACCTGTTGGTACAGAGTCTAGCTAGCTAGCTTGGAAAGATCTAAATTATCTCCAGATGAGAAAAAGGAGAAGTAGAAGACAAAATGCAGAAATGCAACCACCATAAAAGCTTGGACATATATGAATGTGGAGACACACAATGCCAGGGACTGTTGAAAGATACAGGCAACACTGAGGGACTGACCAAGGTTGCAGAAAAGGTATCTTTTTCCAAACCAGGAAAAAAAATTATCTTCTTGTAGCACAGAAGAAAAAAATATGCATTAAAAAGCAATGAAACCAGGCGATAAAAACTATGTCTGCACCACTGTGAGGGGGGAGATACAAGATAAAATGGAAGGTGGGTGTACTCCCAGATCTGCCCTGTGTTTATATGGCTCCCACATGGGCATTTTCTGAATGCAGGCAATAAGGAAGGTCATGCAAACTGTCAGGCCTGCATATACAAGATGCTTAAGATGCTTTCAGCTACATTTGATAGTATGGTTCTGGATTTGCTGTATGAACAGATTATGTGGTCCTTACAGAAGTTTCAGGATGCTCCACAATATGCAGCAGTTTCATTGAACTAGATTAAGCTGATTTGGTTGAGTATAGTTTAAAGAAATATGATAGAATTTACTTGAATGGATTATCAAAAATCACAACTTGCTACCAGAACTGCTTTGGAAATGAAATGTATGTCAGACAAGACATGTATCGTTACTGACAATCCACCACAAATACTTTATGGATTGTATTTTTATGACTGCAAAGTTTGTCCTGTTTAAATTTGGATGTGAGACACCGTTTGAGAAAACAAACTGGAATGCTTGAGTTTCTTATTCTTTCAGCAATCCAGGATAGTTTGATGAAGCCAGAAAAAAGACAAAGATTTATTTAACTGAGACAATAAAAAAAGGCCAGGCTTTTTAAGCTTTGGCTCGACATTTTAATTCAGCCCTCTGTTCTATTTTATTTTGACTGACACTGTCTATTGAAAAGGGTTTCATGTGTCATCACAAATCTTTGTTGCTGACAAAACATTGTGAAGAATAAGACTACTGTTGGGATACAAACCAGTTTATGACAAACATAGATGCATATGTCAAAGATTCATACTAGGGACAGTGGTTTAGGAAGCTTTCTTCTCAGTCAAGCTCAGTGCAAAGTCATATTACAAAAAAAACAAAACAAAAAACACCTCTCCAGAAGGAAAGCTGTATCAAGTTCAGAGACATTACTCACTCTGATGATCCATTGGAGTTCTGCATAACTGCAGCAACTACTGCTTGGCTTTCCTTAAGAGCTGTTTTTGGTGTCCATACTGGCTGGACCTGACATAGGAAATTGATTTTTGGCAAGACACTTGTTTTAACCACAGCTATTCAGCCAAGCCAAGCCAAATGTAAATTTTTCCAATCCAACAGATCATTTTTTAATTTTGAAATAACAGAAGGAAAATTCATCTTATGCATTTGACAGAGGTGAGGAGAAATATTTACTCTCGAGTCCCTCATTTGTTTAGACCACACAAATACAAATATATTCTACAGCTGTTTAATCATGGCTTTTTATATTTCAGATTTAACATAATCAGTTTCATAACATTTTTTCTGGTTGAATTTATTGCTTTCATCCAGAATGTTTTAACTGATAGATCACTGTTAGCATCCTATAAATCATGCTAATTTTGTGCCTTCAGTAAGAGTGTTGACCATCAAGAGAAAAGAGTTAAAGTGAATGGAGATAGAGTTCTGGTCCTTTCTGTAGTTGAAATTATTAGGAGATTATTCCATTAATTTTTATCCCAGGAAGCAACCAAAATGTGCTTATGAAAGTCATCCCCCAGGTGTGGTCTCTCTTTCAAGAAGACTTCATGGTTTAATATTGATGCTTTTACCACGGAATGATAGTAATAAACCTTTGCTTCCCCATCCTCTGCAACCATAAATTATGAACTATGCATCTATAAATACATCCTCATATTTTTCTAATGTTACCATTCAGTTCTTCGGTTGATTGATTTGATTTGCTGTGAATTTTATGATCTCTAGGATGCCCAAGCAGCTTTGTGAGAGTAAGCTTATGAAAAGTGCACACTGTAATTCAACAGAAGTTGTAAAAGGCAGCATCAGACACTGTCCTGTCCATAAGTATCTCTTTTGGTCTCCAGTAACACATTTTGTAATTTCTAGTAGTACCTCAGTACCTAAGATTCTTTGCTTCTGGTTTCATTTACAGAGGTAATTTCTTCTAGTAAATTATTCTTATTAAAAATCTTGAATATATAAAAAGTGGGAAAAATAAAAGCACTTTGTGCTAATCACTGGGTAGCATTTTGTAGTGCTGACTTCTAATATCTGATTTTTCAGTTTGAATGAGATAATAGACTATTTTTTAGTATTCCATGAAAGATGTCTATAAAATATCAGTTCAGCCATAGAATGTGTTCAGTGATGGCATGCTTCTCTTGAGTTGCCATAAAAAAATCTTCTCTTTAAGAAAGGTTTTGGAAGGTCTGTAGAGGTCTGTAAATTTGCCACTGTCCCACTGAAGGCTTTTTCTCAAGAATTAATTTATATTTTTGAAGCTTTAAAATTTTCCTTGGACCAAAAAAAGCTCTCTTGTAAACATTTTCAGTGAAGATCTGGATGAAGTAGAGCAAGATGCAAGAAGAGCATCTACTTTCTGGTTGGCTGCTTGCTTGCTTGCTTTGGCTGGCTGGCTGGCTGGCTGGTTGGTTGGTTGGTTGGTTAGTTGGTTGGTTGGTGGTTGGTTGGGTGGTTGGTTGGTTGGTTGGTTAGTTGGTTGGTTGGTGGTTGGTTGGGTGGTTGGTTGGTTGGTTGGTTAGTTGGTTGGTTGGTGGTTGGTTGGGTGGTTGGTTGGTTGGTTGGTTGTTTTTTTTCCCCTTTGTTCCATGTGGTCATCTTCCAGATCTGGGTACCAGCACTTTTACACTAGGTCACAGAATTATCTCTGCTTCCAGCTACAGAAAATCCCATAAAAGGGTGCAATGAAAAATCAGTCAGCTTTATCTTGAAAAGCTCCTTGCTGGATCCTGCAATACAAAGCCTTAGCTACTGAATATTACAAAACAAATGTACTTTGCTTCTTCTTAAAAATACAATACCTTGACATCAGAGTCAGAAGAGGAATAGATGCAAAGCAGAAAACAAGCCTTGTAAAGGACTCTCCTTGCACACTGAAGTACTTGTATCTTGATGTGTGATCCCCCGAATTGCAAAGCTCAGGCAATGACAGGAAACCTCCTACTTGTAGGGACAGACATGCTGATGGCAACACTGAACGAAGAGGCAGCCAAGCAGTCTGGGCCTCTGAGTTAGTGCTGTGGCTTGCCAAACTCACAGAGTGGCTGAAGGTGTTTAGAACAAACTTACAGAATGAAGAATAGTAACTACTTGTCCAATTTCTAGATGTGTCGGGAGAAATGTGCTTATTTCCAGCTTGCTTCTATATCAGAACTATGGGTTTGAAAGCTGGCAGCTGGAAGATTTTTGGTTCTGGCATCCCTTAACAGCCTACACAAAGAAGTGATACTTTTTACAGAATACTTGTGGTTGACAGTTTTGTACAAGAAAATTATATTAACACAGTAAATGAATAACGGTTTGTACATAAGGAAATAGTAGCTTTGCAACTGTTTTTCTGCAAAGCTATAATACTTACATGCTTTGGAGTCAAGACTTTGAGTTGTCTTGTGAACTTGATGATCCTTGTGCATCCCTTCCAACTCAGGATATTCTATGATTCTCTATCATAAAAGATCAGTAACAGGAAGCTTAGATGTCTCTGCTGTATAGAAAAGTACCTGCTTCTAAAAGAGACTTTTCTTCCTCAACTTCTCTATAAACTTGTAAGCTACCTAGACAACAAAACACAGTTTGCTTTTTCTCTTTATTTAAATAAGTCATTTTTAATGAAAAAAACAAACAAACAAACAAAATATTTCAGTGTTTGATTGATACATTAAAGTGTTTGTGAAGAAACTTCAATTATAGGTGGTTTCGGGGGGAGAAAACATACCCTAAATCCTTGAAATCTGTTATCTAGAAGCAAGTGGTTAGTCAATGCCAAAACCTAGTAAAACAGAGGAAGTTTTGTTAAATTAAAATCAATACATCAACTGAAGACTTCAGTCCTGTTTTCAACAGTAAAAAGGAAGATGAATAAACACTTGAGTGATGGAGGGTTGAAGCTTCAATATATACAGAAAATTCGTGGGTGATGCCAGTTAAAACGGTGAAAGAGATTTTGCAAATGAAAACATATGGTCTTTCCATGTTTTCAGAGCCAACACATGAACTGTGTTTAGAGAAAATAATGTTTTTAAACGGTTTATGAAGTGATATCCTATGATAAAAACACTACAGGAAAATTATCCAAACTGTTGGTGATCCTGCTATTCTGTTCCAGGTCATTATCTTTGACTTTGCATTATTTGCAGTTCAATGTGTCCTCCTTGAAAAGATGGATAAATCCAAAGGTGGAGGTAATTATAATGCCAAACTAGACACACAGTGCTGCTGTCTCCTGTTTTTCAGTTAGCTTAAAATGTATGCTGCAAATTTTGATGTTAATGGTAAGGGATTAGAACCCACAAGACAAGTGGGTGATCAGGATCTGTCATCATGGGTGTATGAAAGGCAGGTCCTGCTTGACCAATCTGATGTCCTTCGAGACCCAAATAGACACAGTGACCCTCTCAGTGAACGAGGGGAAGGCTGTGGATGTAGTCTACCTGGATTTCTGTAGTAAAGTCTCTGGCATCACATCCCACAGCATTCTTTTGGAGAAGCCATCAGTCCATGGCTTGGATGAGCGCATTTGTTCACTGGGTGAAAAACTGGCTGAGTGGCCAGGTCCAGAGAGTGGTGGGGAATGCAGTTACATCCAGCTGATGATCAGTCACAATATCACAATGTTCTTGCTTTTTACGTAACATTCTTCCATTTCCTTTTAGCAAATGCAAATGCCTAATTAGGACTGGATTGAATGGCTTTTAGGATTAAATATAACTACTGTCTTAATTAATTGCTTTCTTAATTAAGGAGACTCTAACTCTTTTTTGATCTGCTTAAAAAGCAAGGGGAGGTGGGATAGTGGAGTATGTTTTCCTGATTCTAGATACTTTATCCTTCCTGAAGTTATCTTTAAAAGAGTACTATGAATGAACATGAGCACTGTGGCTGCTTGGAAAGAGCAGTCAATATCCTCTTCTTCAGATAACGTTATTCAGAGTAGCGAGGATGAGGAGAGGAACAAAAAGAAGTATAAGAGAGTTTTATTTTTTTTTATTACTTAACATACTCAACTCTACTTTTGCTGACCATGATAGTTATATAGACAAAAGAGACGCATTGCAAAGGTATCTGTTGCAAAGCCCAAGCACTTGCTGATCTTTGCCTCTGCTGAAAGGCAGATTTCTCCCAAAAAGAAAGATTTCTCTAATGATATTTCCTTCCTCTTCAGGCATGATCTCTGTTTCTGCCTGAGAGTTCTCGAGCAGTGATCTTATTCATCTAAATAATACAGAGAGAAATGGGTGTCAGTGCAGTATTTCTGTATGCTGCCTTATGAATGCCTCCTACATTTTGATGTTTCATGTAACAAATGTGACAGGTGACATTTTGATTTATAAACTGAAACTCTTGCCACTCATTCCTACCTGATTTGTAGTACCAAATTTTGAGATGGCTGAAATCAGCTGAGATTAACTGCACCCTGAACAAGGTTTATGCTAATTTATCTACACCTCAAATGCTAAACACAGCTAAGTACAAAGACCCTAGCTGTGTATCTTGAATGATAATTTTGTGGTAAAGAATAGCAGTATATATCCCCTTCATTCCTTCTATCGCTCTAAAACCACTGTGATCTACATAAACTCATGTAAATGATTAGCCTTGTGCATCTTAGACATGACCTTGTTCTACTCACTTTTGTCGTATTTGCTCCAGACAGATGGAAATTATAATTTTTCTTTTATGTAGCATAAAACTAAAGAGTAAGTTATTTGCATGTTCTTGAAGTGAAGCATCTCTTTGGATAGTTCTGTATTTCTTCAATGGAAGTCATCCATCATTACCACAAGTGACTACTTCTTATTGCAGGGATGCTTAAGAATAGGTTGCCATCATCTATCTCCACCTGCATCTTAGTTTGGCACCAGATGAATCTTAGCTTGCTAAATCATTCCGTTGTTTTTGATAAAAACAATCTGTTGTTTCACTAAAGGTATCATAAGGTATGTTAGGACCTGCCTTCCAATGTTTCTACTTGTGCCAATGATGGAGGCATTGATCCACATTGTTGTACAATACATATATTTGTTCCAAACTGATAAACAATCCATTCAGATTCTTCCTTTTCTGTCAGTCTATCAATTTAATGATATTACGAGATCCCAAAATGCTAATAATGATATTTTGAGACTACATAAATCTCTGCAGCATTTGCTTTGTAAGTCCAGTCTCTATTTATAGGATAATACTTTGAAGCCTTAATTTATGAAGTCATATGAAAAAACCATAACTGTATCCTTCCTACTGCCTCCTGGCATGCTCTTTTAGATAAATAAGTTGAGCACTTAATTTGTATTTCCATGATATGATGAATAAGAATTTTAAATATAATGGTTACATCTTCAAAGGTCTATATGTTGGTCTGTTTGTTCCTTTCTGCTCATCTGGAAAGCAAGAGCCTGATTTTTTTACTAGATAGTGATGTCATTGCCTTTCAAAAGCACCTTTTTTACTCACAGAAGTGCTCAGTGTTTGAAGAACTGATTATATGCATCTATTTGGTTTTTTTAATCCACATTTTACTACAAGTCTGGAAATCTGATGAACTCACTGAACCTGGTGGTCATTCCTTCAAGCACAGCAATAAACTATGTGCTAAATGCATGCCCCACAAATTCCCCATGGATCTGGAGTTACTCATCCTTGATCTTACTCTTTCATTTTTGCCAATAACAGACAAATAGTGCAGCCCTTGTTTTATAATGGGTCTGTATGTTAAGTGTTCACAAAAGCAGAACGAACAGCAATAAGATAAGTACAGTTCCAGATGAAGCACAAAGTTACAATTTTAGGCAGTTCTCTCTCTTTCCATAGCCTTTTTATAGGCTGATATATATATATAACTTGTGCATTAATACGGAGACATACTCAAAAAATCAGAAGTATTTTGGCTTTGCTTCTGTATGTAATCTTGTATTATAGCCTTTGACTTTTGCTCATTAAGCAATAATTCCTCTAAGAACAATGAACACCTTACTTCTAGGCAAAATAAATTTGATAAAAAATTTTTTAAAAATGGCTATATCAAGAAATATGACTTTATCTGCTTCAAAGTTAGATAATTTCCATGTTTTAAACACTTTCTTATTCTAAGTCATTCTGGCTTTGTGGAAAAGAGTATCAGTTCATTGGCTCACTTTCCCTTATTCTGCCAAAGCTATACAGATTAATGTATTTATTATGTGCCCAACTACTTTCACAAATATGTTTTAGGGACCTTAAACCAAAACATAATAAAAGCAGACTTGCTACAGGCCAGCTTCTTGAAGTTGGTTAGTTGGATAGCATACCATAATTTTTAAGAAACAAGAGAAAATGCCTGTTAAGCATCTCCTTCTTGTCATCTGTTTAAAGTTTGTTTGAATGTATGAATGCTGTGCTGATTTCATCTGGGGTTGAGATAATTTTCTTCACAGTAGCTGGTATGGGGTTATGCTTTGGATTTGTGCTGGACATAATGTTGATTACACAGAAATGTTTTTGATATTGTTGAGCAGTTCTTGAACAGAGTCAAGGTCTTTTCTTCTTCTAACATCACCCCACCAGCAAGCAGGCTGAGGGTGCACAAGGAGTTGAGAAGGGACAGAGTTGGGACAGCTGACCCCAGCTCACCACAGGGATATCCCATACCATTGGTCATTGTGCTCACCATATTAACTAGGGAAAGAAGGAGGAAGAGAGAGACATTCAAAGTGATGGTGTTTATTTTCCCAAATTGCTAGTATGTGTGATGTAGCCCTGCTTTCCTGGGGATGGCTGAACAATTGTCTGCCTATAAAAGGTGGTGAATTAATTTCTTGTTTTGCTTTGCTTGTACACATAGCTTTTACTTCACCTATTAAACTGTTTTCTCACTTTTACTGTTCCTGTTCTCTCCCCTGTTCTAATGTCAAGGGAGTGAGCAAGCAACTGTGGAACTTAGTTTCTGGCGAGAGTTAAACAACAACAGTTGTTTAGGAGCACATTTATGTCATGCATTAAGACAAGAAACTTACACTGATGACTGTATAAACTAAAGCACCTTCTTTGATTTATCTCTAGATGCAATTAATCACAGAACCACAGAATTAACAAGGTTGGAAAAGACCATAGAGGTCATTAAGTCCAACCTACTACCTAACACCTTCTCATCAACTAAACAATGGCACAAGAGCCCCATCCATTATTTTTTTTAAACACTTCTAGGTACAGTCACTCTACCACCTCCCTGGGCAGCCCATTTCAATGGGAAATCACTCTTTCTGTGAAGAATTTTTTCCTAACATCCAGCCTAAACTTCCCCTGGCACAGCTTGAGTCTGTGTCCTCTCGTCCTGTCACTGGGAGCCTGGGAGATGAGATCCACCCCCACCTGGCTACAACCTCCTTTCAGGCAGCTGTAGAGAATGATAAGGTCTCCCCTGAGCCTCGTCTTCTCCAGGTTAAACAACCCTAGCTCCCTCAGCTGCTCCTCATAGGGCTTGTGCTCCAGACCCCTCACCAGCCTTGTTGCCTTTCTCTGGACATCTTTCTTAAACTGATGGACCCAGAACAGGACACGGTACTCAAGGTGCAACCTAATGAGTGCTGAGTACAGGGGAAGAATGACTTCCCTGTCCTGCTGGCCACACTATTGCTGATACAGGCCAGGATGCCATTAGCCTTCTTGGCTGCCTGGGCACACTGCTGGCTCATGTTCAGCCGGCTGTTGACCAGCACCCATCGGTCCCTTTTTGTCTCAAAACTGTTAATAAAATTGTTAGACTTAATAAGGGGGGAGGGACGTGAAACCTCACACCCTTGAGACTCCTAAATCTTGTACTGGGACAAGGTAAGTAAGTTTGCAGATGACACCAAGCTTGGAATGAGTTAGAGAGTAGGAGGGCTCTGCAGAGAGATGTTGACAGACTGGATAGATGGGCTGAGTGCAATAGCATGAGGTTTAATAAATCT
>VXBA01001109.1:429008-447357 GCA_013399895.1 Serilophus lunatus | reverse complement strand
GGGTCGCCCCGCTCGGGCCCGACTCGCCTCGGCCGTCCGCCCCCTCCTGCCCGCGGCGCTGCCCGCCTCCCCGCCGCCCGTCCGGGACCATGTCCACGGGCTCCGGGAGCGAGGCGGAGGAGCTGCCCGAGATGGACCTGCGGGCACTGCAGCTGGACTATCCGCAGCCGCCGGCCAAGCGCCAGCCCCGCGGCGAGCTCTACCCCTCGGGGGACAACTCCTCGGCAGCGGAGGAGGAGGAGGAGGAGGAAGAAGAGGAGGAGGAGGAGGACGGCGAGGGCAGCTGCGCGGCGAGGCCGGCGGGCAGCGGCTGCAAGAGGAAGCGGGCGCGGGGCGGCGGCCCTGGGGGCAAGAAGGCGGCGTCGGGGCCGCGGGGGCCGCCGCCCGAGGGGAAGCAGTCCCAGCGCAACGCGGCCAACGCTCGGGAGCGGGCGCGGATGCGGGTGCTGAGCAAGGCGTTCTCCCGGCTGAAGACGAGCCTGCCCTGGGTGCCGCCCGACACCAAGCTCTCCAAGCTGGACACGCTGCGCCTGGCGTCCAGCTACATAGCCCACCTCCGGCAGCTCCTGCAGGAGGACCGCTATGAGAACGGCTACGTCCATCCCGTCAACCTGGTACGGCTTGGCGCGTGGCAGGAGGGCGGGATGCGCGGCGAGGGGAACCCGCGGGGGAACCCCCGGGGCGCCGCCCGGGGTAGCCCCGCAGGGCCGGTCCCCGTGGGCCCGGTTGGCGGCTTTGGCTGCTTCCTAAATCCTCAGTCACCCTCGCCCCGTGGGCGACCTGGGCGCCGCTCTTGGCCTTCGACGATGGTGGGTGTGTCAGTCCTAGGGAGTCGGAGTAGGGGACCCTAAAGAACTACATTCCTGGGACATTAGGCAAGCTTAGTGTCCCAAAAAGGAGTAACTCGTTCTGCAGGCTGGCCTGGAGCGCAAGCAAGCCATCATGAGTTCATCGGTACAAAACTAAACACTCGATGCTTGTCACAGAGGGAAAAAGGTTTCTTATATACAGCAGAGTGATTGTTTCTGAATATTTTATGTTTTTTATATATTAAATTATGCAAACGGTTGCAAAACAAGAGAAACGTTGCATTTTAGATGAGAACAATTTGTTGCTGACCATTGCAGACCTTCGGTGGAGCATTTAATTATAATGAAAGACGTAATGAAAATATTTGTTAGAGAAACTCAGCTCTCTCTGTGCTTCCCACAGGGACTAAAACATGATGACGTGTTTGCAACTGAACCAGAGTTAGACATCTATCAGGAATAAAGCTCCAGTTTCATACAAGGAAAAACTTTCTTTTAATATGAAATACCTTTTCTTTTTCCTTACAGACTTGGCCATTTGTGGTTTCAGGAAGACCTGACTCTGACACCAAAGAAGTTTCTACTGCCAACAGATTATGTGGAACCACTGCATAGTCAGAGTAAACTGGAGATTTTTTTGTTGTTGGTCTTTTTTATGGGATAGATGTTTTTAAGAGCTGTGGTTTATCGGCTCAGGACTAGAAGATGGGGACAAACTCCCATCTCTAACCGTGTTAAATTTGTGTTCCTCATAATTTTTTCCCCTTAGTGCTCTGAGGGATGTTTATTTAAAACAGTAAAGAAGGGAGGCGGTTGAAACTAGAGTTTTTATGAACTGACTGCAGCAGCTGAAGTCTGAGACCTGGCTTCATCATTCTTACCACTGCCTGAGGACCTGCTGTTCTGAGGCTTTTATACTAATGAAAGAGGAATATAATGATGTAGAATTAACAGCATGGACCAAAATACAACTCTACAAACTAACCCCAAACAGTGTTATTTGTACTGTAGAGAAAAATAGTATTTTAAAGTAGCTTTGAAACTCAGATTTATAATATATTCTGATGGCCTTTGTATTCATGGATCTGGTTTACTGCACCTATGCAATAAGTATAGTCATACTTTCTTTATGGTCCCTTTAACCAGAGTTTTCTTAAAAATGCGTGAGTTGCCACATTCTGCACTTAGGCTGCCATCCACTGGAATTTAAATAATTCCTCTGGTTATGTGTTGAAGTGCCACATGTAAGAATGTGCAACTGTCTCTAGGAATGTGGTGGAGTTTCTGTACCTTAATCCGGAAAGATATTCTCTTTACTATGTGGCCAGGGTGCATGTGTTGTGAAGAATGAGTTTGTAAGATGCTGCAAAATAACAAGAATTCAGAATATTTTAAATATTTTTCCTGTACTGTTATGCTTACCTTTGAAAAGTTTACTCTTAAATGAGTTACAGTGCCATGTCTTCACAGATTCAAATGCTGTAACAAAAGAGGATGCCATCAAATAATTTGCAAATGTAAATAACTCTATTTTTTTATAAATGACATTAAAAGCTTGGTTACAATGAATTTCTCGTACTGTGATAGTGTGTGGCTGCATCCATATGAGAATGTCTTTGTAATGTGCGTTCTGGAAAACTGCTTTTGTAAACGCAGTTATCTGCCCCACCTCTTGAGAGCAGATACATCTCCAGCAACAGAGTCAGATAAAAACACTTTCACCCCAAACAACTCATATGAGGTGCAGTATTATATCAGTAAGCAGGGAAAGCCACATTTTAACAACTTACAGAATGCACTGTAACAGTCTCTTCTGTGAAGCAGAAAAGTAAATACATGTAGATTAAGAAATCAATAACATACAGTGTAATAGCTTGTTTTGCTGTTCTTTGTCATTTTACATTCCCATCTGTGGTCTGTTTTGCTTTTATTTGTATCTTTGCAGTGGGGAAATCAGATGAGTTTTCCTAGTTGGGTGCAGAATATTCCTGTTTTAAGATTAAAACTCCCTAGATAAGATTTTATTTTTCTCAAAATACTTTACCAGCAGTAAACACAATAAGGAAGATCGAATTGCTTTAGAGAAGAAAAAGCCTCTTCTTCCTTGTGTAAGCAGTGAAGAGGAAGAAGCATCTGCCTAATAAGAAACAATTTAACCTACTTCTTTGTCAGATCATCCTACATCATGGATTTCTGGTTTGAAATACTGCATAGAAGCCCAAGACTGAATATTGGTAGTGTCTTGCAAGTAGGTGAACTGCAGAGAATTGCTTTTCTTCTTGTAAAATGTGAAATAATCCAGAGCCACTGTGAAATAAAATGAGGGCATAGCCCAGGATTTGCTGAAATGGTTGCTTTTAATGATATGGGGGCAAGCTGTACAGAGACCATAATATAATTTATCTTCCAGTTTTTTCCAGAGACAGTCTGTGAAGGAAAGGGGCTATCCTAATTTGCAGTTGTGTAACTAAGATGGGACTCCAGCTGACCTTCTCTAGGAAGCTTTATAAAAAGAAAAGAACATAAATAGTGTTACAAAAAGGAAGGCAAAAAGCATAAGAAAACTCAACCAATGTTTACCTGAACCCTAGAGGAAAGATTATTCAGCAGTTTAACTAAGGTACCACTTGAGATAATCTCAGTTGTGATACTTAGCTGGTTTTGGCCTTGGTCCCAGCTGTAATTGGTTAACAACTCTAGGAGACAAGAAAAACAAGGAAAGCTGGAGAACTTTAAACAGTATAAAAAAGTCTGTGCAAAGTAATGGAAAAAAATGTTTGTGGTATATTCCCAAATATCAAGTGGTCATATTAAGCAAATACAGAAGGTCAAAACTGGGGGTGAGGAGTGTGACATGAATAAAAACATAGGATTGTTTCCATCCATGCATCATACTACATGCTCTCAAATACTTTTTCCTTGTGGTTACATAATATATAAAAATACTTTCTTCATAAAGTAATGAATATGTGTTAATAGTAATAGACACATCCATATGAAGATGGTGCCTCAACTAACTGTTAGTGGTTTTAGAAATAACAATGACCACAGGTGACATTTCAGGTCAAAAACTGGAGAGAAAATGACCGATTTTCGATATTGAATGTTGTATAAGACTCAATTCTTTATTTCAAACACCTCTATACAGATACGTATATTAGCATATACTTATTTTTCTTAATATGGCAGAGTTAGGGGTGTTTGAATTTCTCCAACAAGGGTCTTATGTTTCAAAACGTTAATTCTAACCCTTGGGTTCATAAATATTCTTTTTAAAAAGTAAATCATCTTCTGTTTCAGTGAGAGGCATTATGTGAGTAGGAAAAATTGTGCACAATTGAATAGGCTCCTTGCGGGATTGTCCTGACATAAAGGCTGTTATCTTTCTAGAGAAGTGCCAGGTAGGTCATGTATTCTAACATTCCCCACCTAAAAGGACATACCAAAAATATATGCACGCAGTTTTGAAATTTTTGAAACTCACAAACTGATTAAATTTACATCAGCGCTTTAAACAAATGAAGTGATCAAAACATAAAATACTATTTTTAGCATTAACAGATTCCATAGAAAGATAATGTGTTTTGGTGCTTGTTCTTTTTTTTTTTTTTTTAATTAAGTTTCTTTCGACCTGACAGAGTAAAAGGATTTCATTTGTAAAGTCTGAGTGTTTTCTTTGGCTGGATAATTAGAGAGCTGTGTGGAGGGGAGACTACCTCAGATTTCTATAGTTCACAAGAACACAAGGTAAGAAACACATTTTTATTGGTTTTGGCAAATTTGCTCTTGAATTTTTTGTTATACTAATGACATCTTTGTTCCTTGGCAAAAGGTAAAGGGCGAACCCATCTTGAGCCCATAAAGTTATGCAGATCTTGCTAAAACTGTTTTACAAATAAAATGCCAAATCATCTGTGACTGATATTCAGCCAAAACCTGCTTCATGTGAAATCTTAATGGCAGAATACCTGCATTTGCTTTCCTGGCAGACACTCTCTCTATATAAAGACGAACACTTGTCTCCTCAAAATATTTTTATAACTTTAGACTAATATAGATGTTATGTGGAAATCTGCTTTGTCTCTATTCTGTATTGGAATCTGATAGAGCAGATCATTAGCCTCCACCACGAAGTCATTCCTTTCTAATGCATGTGTTTGCTTACAAAAGGAAAATACATCTCTCTTATTGAAAATGTTAACAATTCTGAGCTGAGCAAAAGAAACGTAGTTTGGATATAAAAAATACCTAAGCCAGACCTTTCCCATTTAATGACTTTATACACATAGTATTTAAAAAACTCTCAGACACGCTAAGGATTCTGAATAAAAATGTTGAGTTTTTTGGCTACATAAAGTGACTATATAAGAAGTACAGTTACCATAGGAGTCTCCCAGGAGAAGGAGGGAGTTGAAGAAATTAGTTTTAAGATCTTAGTAAGTCTCTGAAATTTACTCTGTCTTTTGTTTTTAACTCTAGGAGGACCCTAAGGTGATCAGCTGTGTGTGGTTCAGTTAAATGTCTCATGTTTTAGTTAAGTGTCTAATGTTGGGAGGGATATAGGCAAGTTTAAATGTCCAAACTTAATATGAGCCAAGGAAGCTAAAAAGAAAGAAAAAGGGGGATTTAGAGCCAGTCACCAATACAAACTTTTAGCAACCTTATAAGCAAATAATAAATACATTATTTGGATGAAATAACATGGAAAGCTATCAAGTGACTGCACAGTAGTCACTTCTGCAGAAGTACCTACATCTATATAATAGTGAATTTCCATTTGGTATGGCAGTGAAGATTCTCACTGAGACTAATAGCAATTATATATAAGAATTAGGTTCCACTACTGGACATTGTTTATCACACTCCACTCCAGCTGAAAGATTTGTACATTGATATTTCCTGCAGTGCACAGAGGACAGATGCTGAGCTGCCTTCCAAACTCTAAATACACAAATCCATATTTTTAATATATTCTGACAAGAATGCAGTGGGATTGGTCGCTACATTATTCAGAGACCTGTGCTATCACAGTGCAGGCTGAATAGGATTTAAGTAATAAGAAGGAACAAGTCTCATTCTCTTCCTTGTCTCTGAGAAATCTGTAAATGCAAATTATTAAAAAACTAATTAAAAATGCCTTACTTGGAATGTAGCACATGAGAATTCACTAGAGTTAAAATTCCTACAAAGTTAAGACAGCTGAAAAGATTCATTTAGTTATCTATCCAACAAGACAAGCAAAACTGAGAACTTGTAGCTGATGTAGAGCTGAAGAATCACTCAGCTTGAGTACTGTGTCCAGTTCTGGGCCCCTCAGTTTAAGAAAGATGTTGAGTTGCTGGAATGTGTCCAAAGGGCAACGAGGATGGTGGAGGGGCTGGAGCACAAGCCCTGTGAGTAGCGGCTGAGAGAGCTGAGATTGTTCAGCCTGGAGAAGAGGAGGCTCAGGGGTGACCTTATTGCTGTCTATAACTCCTTGAAAGGAGGTTGTAGTCAGGTGGAGGTCGATCTCTTCCCTCAGGCTCCCAGTGACAGGACGAGAGTCTTAGGCTGTGTCAGGGGACGTTTAGGTTGGACATCAGGAAAAACTTTTTCACAGAGAGAGTGATTTCCCATTGGAATGGGCTGCCCAGGGAGGTGGTGGAGTCACTGTCCCTGGATGTATTTAAGGATAGGTTGGATGATGAACCTAGTGACATGGTTTAGCTGGTTTAGATGATGGGTTGGAGTTGCATAGGTTAAGTCAGGTAAAGGGTTGGACCTGATGATCTATACGGTCTTTTCCAACCATTTTAATTCTATGTGTAATTCTGTGTGTGCAATGTTGGGGTGCAGACAGTCTGAAAGTGGGTGTCTGGGACTAGAAATATGTGGTGACACTCATAAGAACTATAATTAACCTCGATGTGACTGGAATTTAGCAAGCAAAGGAAATCACCCAATATTTTCCTGGTGGTGGAATTGTTAAAAAGAATTCACATTTCCAGAGTTAAAAATAATTCAGAATGTGACAAGAAGAGCTCTCTATGAGAACAAATCAGGAAGAGCTCTGAGTCAGAAGATATACACAAACACAACCCCAAGCCCAACCCAAGCAAACAGCATCTGGGACAAAAAAGTCACAAAATAGCAAAGGATTGCATCACTTTTTAAGTGTTTATGAAGACCCATGTAGTGAGCACAGCATATATGAAGTGCAAGGACAACTGCAGCTCTAGCTTATAGGAATTTCCACAGAAACCACAATAAGGTAAATGGATGGAAATCAGAAAACTAGTAGATCACTTTTTAATTTTAATTCCTAATTGCTGTATGGCAGAAGCAGTATCATTAGTACTGTAAATCCCATAATCAGTCAAAGAAGTAACTGTAGGCATGAGTGTTCAGAGAAAACTGAGATTGGAACAGCACAAATATTTATTCTATTCTTTGAATATAAGCATTATGAATTTGAAATCAGTTTATGTCCTCAGTGTCATCAGGGGGACACGCCATCTAGAGGAAAAGGGGACCAAACAAAATCAGAAGCCTTTTGCAACAAGGAGCTGAAAGATTCCAACTATTGAGGATTTATATCTTCAGGGAAGTCCCTCTTGCCCTTCTTGAAGAGAAGTGCGGTAGGTCAGTGTTCTGGGAAGCCTCAGGAAAGCAGATGAACTGCTAAAAGAGATGCAGTCTGTAGTCACTGTAGGGAAAACCATAACAAACCCACTGCCATTCATTTCTTCTGTGCAAGTGCCTCATCTCACCCTCAGAATAAACATTTGTGCCTGAAATGTTTCTCACTATCTAAGAGGGAGATCTTGGAAAGAGTGTTCACATTAAGTCTTTTTTTACCTGCTCTCTGGCACACAAATGTCTGGATCTGTCTGCTTCCCTTTTGGGGAGCTACTGAATAGATGTGCTAACATCATCTGCTGCAGGGAGCAATCTGTGTCCTTATTCCAAGCAGTAGAAAGTGTCTTGCATCACTTGCTTTAATCTTGTTTACATCAGATTGTTGGTGTCTGGGAAAATACTTTTTATCCTCCTTCTCTAGGTCCCAGTGTGACATTAGTAGCCTTCAAAGTTGGGCGGGGGGAAAGGAGGGGGAGGGAGGGGGGAACAGATACATTGCTATTTACTAGGAAGGTGATTTGAAGTCCTGAAGAAATGTCTTATATTCCTGAGTATGACATTTTCATGCTACATACAGATATGCTTGAGACTTTAAAGATCTATTACGATAGTTCTGTAGAACTCTGGAGATTATAAAAGGTCACTCTGTGTATGCAGCAAGATGTCTGGGATGCTCCAATTGCAGAATCACAATCAAGTTTCAACACAGGAAGAACATACATAACATCCATTTGGGCTGAGCCTAGTTCCTGCTGTGTTTCATAGGAAACAGAGCAAAATTTGTGATATTTGGGGAAGGACTGAGCAGAAAGCATTTTGACATGGGAAAAACAGCAAAAGAAAATAATTTCCTCAAATTGAGCCATTTTCTGTAGGACCCCTGGATTAAAGCTAAACTGCCAAACTGGTGAACTTCTGTGCATAGAAGTAACTGTAGACAGCTAACAGACTAAACAGACCAAACTGTACAGGTAGACCATACTAAGGAACCACTCCTCAAGAGGAAATTTGTCTCCATCCATTAGAAATTAAAAGTGTCAGCTTGAGGTACATGGAGATAAATGTATAAAATTTAGCTGTTTCTAAATATATTTGGAGTTTAACAGAATGATAGTGATGTTATAAAGCATGAACTGAAAAGTCTCTTGAAAGATGGGCCTGACATGTCTCATACTGGCTAAGGTATAACTGTGTGTCACACATATGCTCTGAAGATTTATTTCTCATTCATTACTGCAGGACCTGAACCCAACCTATTGCTAATAGTAACCTGGCTTGAGGTCTTTGCTCATCCTATGACATACCCAAAAAAGTAACTATCTCAGGGAACAACAATTTTGGACTTCTTTTGCATTCTATGTAATTCTCCCTGAACTTGTCATGCAAATTACGTCATAAACATCTTTGTTCACTAGGCTTCCTCCCCCCAAAAAAAATCCTCTTTCTAGGTTAGATAGCCCTGATGTGGATGGAACATCTGTCTTTTTTGCCCTTCCTCACTCTAAATAAAAAGATGCCAGCTAACTCCATAAACTGTACATACTGTATCATCTGAGGATTTCCTTAGTTGTAAGAGAGAAGTCACCACAAACATAACGCTACTGGTATTGCCAAAATTCTCATAATTTTGACCGCCACTTAAGTTTTGGAACAGATGCCAAGGACTTAGACTGACATTTGAGAGACTCCATTCCCACGCTCCCTGTGCAAAGGCACTGCAGCTAGACTTCTCCTGAGTTGAAAAACAGTATCTACATACTCATGTTATGATTTGTACCTCAGCCTAAACTAGCCCTTCCCTGTAGATGTCACAAGTTAAAAAAATGGTGTCAAGAAGCATTCCTGAGCATTGCAGCTTCAGTGTGTATGCTATTACATTGCTGGAGAGGTCTCTGTGTGGTTTGTGGTTTTGGTATGGGTCATGTGCCATTCTCCCAAGCAATGCCACGATATAGTTTGAGAGTCAGCAACAGATAGGGATCATTCACAACATACAGTTTACATAAAGTCATCTTATTCTGGAGATTGAGCGTTCACAGTCATAAGCAGAATTGACACAAACTAGCACAGGACAGCTGGCCTCAAAGCCAGAGGACGATCTTGGTATGAAAGAACAGCCCTTCATGCTATTTAGTAGTTTTGACATAACCTCTGTGTTTCCACTGAAGTCTCTAGTTCATAGAACACTCTGTGCTTTATATATGGTTTGGATTATTCTTCAAGCTCTTCTAGGCGCAGCTCATGCTTCCCTTTGTTTTTATGTATCTAGAACAAAGTCTTACATTTAATCAGGAAGTTACTTAACATCAGAGCAAAATGAATTAAAATCCTGACATTACACTGTAGATCCTATTGCTGAAGCTGAATACAATCATAGAATCCTTAAGGCTGCAACAGACCTTTAAGATCATTTGAGTCCATCTGTTAAGCCAGTACTGCTACATTCGCCAATAAACCATGACCCCAAGTGCCACATCTGCATGTTTTTTGAACACTTCCAGGAATGGTGATTCTACCACCTCCCTGAGCAAAATAGGTAAGTGATTTAAGGCTTTATAGCCGACTCCCTTGTAATATATGCTTCAGTGTGCAAGACAGTGGCAAGACTAGCAGTGGATTGAAAGACAGCAGATCATTTTTTCTGAGCACAGTTAAACACGAAAATATCATTGTACATGAGGCATAAAAGCAACATAATTCCCATTTCCTCTTCTAAGCTTTCAGTGTGTGTCTCAAGTAACAAATACAAAATAAAACTATTTTTTCACTTCTCAGATATACCTTTACACTCATTATTGTAAAGCCAAAAAAGTTCTTTTCTTTCTTCAACATTTAAAACAGAATAAGCAACATATGACTTGCAGAGTTTTTCTGAAAGCAGCCTCTTTGGATAGTTACACATCTAGAAAGATACAGTTCCCAAAATTTGGCAATCCCACAAAAGATCCTGTGGTGTGCCTCTGACATTGAATGAAGATGGGAAGAGCACCCCAGGTGGCCTCCAGCATCTCTGATTGGCACATCTCTCTGTCATCAAAGGTCTATTCCTGGCTCTCTTCCAACGTGACTCCTGGAGGAGAACTGGTAGCTGGCTGGGAGAGATGAGATAGAGCAAGAAATTCAGATGAAAATCTGATTCATAAAGTGGCTGCAAATGAAGCTATAAGAGCTACAATGGGTTTGGTCTTGTACTGGCAGAGGAATGATTTGGAAGGATCTCGGGGTGGGATGAACATACCTCTCAAGAGTGTTTAAATATGCCTACAGAAAGGCCGAGGGAAAGTTTATCTAGTTATGTCTGCTCAGAATCGTAGAATCCTTAAGGTTGAAAAAGACCTTTAAGATCAAGTCCAACCGTCAGCTCGTGAGCTTGTTCACTCACTTCTAAACAATAATATTAATAAGTATCAGCATAAGATACCAAGAGCCCTCTGCACGGAGCGGGCACCTCTTTTCTTGGCACTCGGCAGCACCCGTCCCACTTGGAAGTTCCCCGAGTGCCACCCTCACCTCCCCAGCTCCCGCCGCCCTGCCGTCTCTCAAGGGGTGGCAGACGGCTCTCCACGCCTCTGCCGCCCCCTTCCTCTTCTTGCAGGAGCTCCACCCGCCGGCCGGGGAAGCGCCGGGACAGGCGGATCCCGGCGGGCACATCGCCGCCTCCCGCCGCCCCGGGCCGCCCGCAGGCGGGGCGCGGGCGCCGCCCGGTGGCCGCCGCGTTGAGGTGCAGGGCTAGAGCGGCGTTGGGCTCGAAGGGCCTTGGGAATGAATGAACGGCGTGAGGATCGGGGTTAGCAGCCGGCCCCTTGGTGCTGTCGGCTGCTGCTTCAAAGCCCATGGGTGGCGAGGACGGAGGAGCAGCGCGGGGAGCCTCCCGCCGAAGTTCTGCCTGTTCATGTGCTGCCATAGGTGCAGCGGGTCGTCGAACTGCCGGAATTCGGGGAAATCGGGGCGCTGATGGGCTCCGAGCATCCCGGTTCCCTGCCGGTGCGGTGAACAAGAAACACAGGGGCAGGAAGGAAGCGTAAAGGTGGCGTTCGCATCGCTCCGTGTAGCGTGGCACAAACCGCGACTAACTCAGAACTAAATAGAAGTATTAAATACGACGGGGGGAGAAGGACCCTCCCAGGCTACAGCGTCCAGCCTGCACCTACGAGCCAGCCCAGCACCACGCGGCTCTCCCCTGGCTGGTTTATAGCTGTAGGGTGCTCCTTGTCTGAGCAGGTCTTGTATCTCCCCTGGCAGGGCTGGGGACATCTGCCAGTGGTGAAGGACCCTGGGGACACAGCGCTGAGCCTGGGCTCTGCCACCTGCCCGTGTTGGTTTTTTCCAGCACAAGCTCTTCCTAGACGTTCTTTGTCTATTTACATTTCCTGATTTGCTTGGTAAGTAAAGACAGCTTGTCGGTATGGAAAGAGAAAAAGCTGCATCTGCCGGCCGGAATGAGACCGGGATCCTTCTCATTTCCTGGGCTGCGTAATAGTGACCTTTTAATTTCTCTGTGCCATAGCTGCCTGATGGTGTTCAGGTACGCCTTAGGCTCCAAGGGCCATTCGTACTTTCTAGCAGTAAATAAAGATAAGCAAAAACAATGGCAATGCGTTGTTACTATGAATCTCTGTAGATAATTAGAAAGTAACAAACATCTAATTATAGAAACAGAGTCCTAATACATCATCAGTATATCCGTAGCATTGTTTTCATAGACTGAGCAGTCCTTTTAGTTCTCTCTCTCCCTCTTTTTTTGCCTTAGATAAGAAAGAGATTTTTCTGTGGCTCCAGTACAAGAGGCCTGCTTGAATCAGCTCCTTTGCATAACTTTCTGACCTTTTTAATTAAATAAACCCAGTGTTATGCATTCACTACTAAATACTGGGTTTATACCCAAAGTACTGAAGACAAAAAAGTGAGTCTGACCTGATTTCAGACATTCACAACATCTAGTAGGAAATAATTTCTCACCGTCAGCTCTGAAGAGGGTTAGGGCTAGGACAACTGTGTTTATCGGGCAGTAGTAATGCAGAGAACATGCATGGGGTGGGAGGGACAGAAGTCAAATGCAGTCTTGCACTGTTCAGCGTGGCTGTTTTTAGCCGTGTGCCTAGGCAATAGAGGCAAAGCCTCATCCATTTCTGAAGACCAGAAATTGCCAACTTCCCAGCAATGGCCAGCGTAGCAGACGCATAAGATATTTGATATTTCTTCCCTCTATCGACTTAAATACAGTGGAAGAAATTAAATAAATAAAACTCATCCTATTGCTTCTTATCTGATTTTACAGCTTCTCATCCTTGCACAGGAATTAAAGAAATAAAACTTTCTCCAATTACAACTTAGCTCACCTCACACCTGCTCATACTAAGTAGCAGTCTCAATCTTATGTCTCCAAACACAGTACAAGGAGACACATCACTTCCTAAGCCAGAAGATCAAGAGAAAAACCACAGAAATGTGTTTTTCCTGCTCTATCCTGAGACCAATTTAACAGATATGTGGTGACTGCAGTTAGCCGAATCTACTGATCTTGGTATCTCTGCCCACATTTAGGAAGAGTGGAAATGGCACTCTAAGAATAACTAGATTTACTGTGTCCTTGTGTTCTTTCTTATTAAGAAACCATTCCAGAAATTTGAGATGTCTCCTTGTATCCCCACCTTTTTTTAGTTTGACTCTGAGCTGATAAGCTAAAATGTATGTTGATTGGAAAATGTGCTAATGAATTACTGACTTGGATGAAAATTTTAACATCAGCTAAGAACTTGGCACATTCAGATTTTATCTCTTTCTCCTCTTCTAGATTATGCAATGATCCAGCATGGAGAATTTACTGGAGTAGGGAAAAAAAAAAACAGTTTTAGTGCATCAGAAACAAATTTGTTCAGCTCCTCAAGCAAAGCACTTCTACCTACTGAAGTTGTATTTCTCTAAATTTTTAATGTCTTTAAGGAGCACCTGCTTCATCACTCATCTTGCCCTGATAGTGCATTGCTTGAAGTCAATCTTTATCCTGTTAGCAATGTGTCCCTGATGGTGGAGAGCTATGTTCTGGACAAAAGAATCCCTATAAGTCTCTACAATTTGAATTGTGCAATAATGTTCCTTGCACAGTGAGAGAACAGACAAAATACAGATGAGATTTGATGACTGGCTCTCTGATTTGTTTTGGTTTTCCTCGTGATCTGACACTAGTTCAGTGGAACAGCTTCATTAGCAAGGTCCTTTCATCTTGCCTTAGAGGATAGATTTTTCCTTGAAAACAGTCTTCCAAAAATAGGAAATTTGTCCAGGAAGAGTTGTAGATTTTGTCTATAGACAATAGGTTTGGGCTAAAAAACTTGACAGTCTCAAATTCCAACAGACTTTACAGAGCTGATAGAGGATCCCTTTAGGTGAGCCAGCTTCCTATATTTTATGAAAGACTCAGAGGTGAAAATTTGGATTACTCTGCCTGGAAGGTCATCTCTCATCTGTCTCATTAGATCTTGTTTGCCTTGGTCCACTGATAACTAGGGATGTCTGAGAAAATGTGGAATTGTTTCCTTTCCAATTTTGTTATGTGGTCTCTTGGTGACAGAAAAAAGGAGACCAACTTTCTCTTGGCTTCCAAATCAATGTATCACTGCAGAATCCCATGCCTCTGACACACTGTTCCTTGCAGTTCCAGTCTCTCCATCTCTGTTCTATGTTACCATATACAGTGGACCTCAGGGTAAAAGCACATTTTATCCCATAGTAAATTTTTGTAATTCAGGATAACACAGCAGTGATCGTTTACATATGTTGGTATTTAAGTTTGCTTAAAGCAATCATTCTGCCACTGTAATAAATCCTGCTGTAGGATTAAATGTTCATTTGAATCTTTATTCATTTCATTTTAAATCTAAGAAAGCAAGAAAAGGCCAAGAAAGTTTTCAGATATGATGTTCAAGATATAAACTGTGGAATCCCAGCTGAATTCTTCAAGAGTAGAACATTATTAAACTTTGACTGCTGAAAGTGCCTTGTACTCAGTAGATTTTCAGACTATAAACCTGTACCTGGGCATCACTAAAGTGATGAAACAATTACCAGAAATTGTTATTACAGAATTTCGAACGTCCTTTGTACTTCAAAAGTGTGTTTCCCGGTCAGGTCAGTAAGAATTAAATAAAAAAACCCAAACTTGTCACTGAAATTTTTATGCTTTATGTCGAAAAAAGTCCCTTGAAACAGCAAATTTTAAATTTACACTGTGGTTTGCCAGTTTTCAGTAAAGTGACCTAAGTAATATATTCCATTTTAAATCTATAAGGAATATGAACACCTTCTAATTTTAGATATATAGTTTAGATAGCAGCTAAGATCATTTACAGAGAAACCAAAGCCCTCCAGATCTATTTTTTTTTGTGACTTACCATAGTTTCCCTTTTAACCTAAGCATATATTTTGGGTGCCTTTATTTGAGTAATGTGGCATTCTTTTTCTCTTGGTGTCTCATTCCTTATGGTAGAAAAAGCTACCCCCTTTGTTCCTTGGGGATTAGCGGTATTTTACTCAATAGTGCTGCTGTTGCTGGCTGTCAAAAATAGCCTTAAATAATGCCGTAGGATTGGCTTCAGGTATATACAAAGAGAGTTGAACTTGCATAAAAACACGACTTTTTGAAAGGAAAGTTTTCAACAAGCAATAACCACCTCATAACTACAGATTTAATAGCCTAAGTCACTGGTAGTAATGTAAATTATTTTGCTGACACTTTGTAGTTGTGCAGTTTGAGTTCATTTGCACTGCACCTTTGCTATTTCCACCCAGCAGATACAACCTGCATACACCTTTTTTATGCCTTGCAGGTCAGAAGCAGTGATACTGCCAAGTTGCAACATCCCCAGAATGTGGTAGCATAAAGGGAACTCATGATGAAGGCTGCTGTCCAAGAGGTGGATATATAGGAACCACAGTGGAGGTGTGAGATCCAGCTTTCCTCTGGCTTGCTGGGGTAATAGGAGGAAGGGATGTATTAACAAGCTTCTCCTTAGGGTCAAAGGATGTCACTCAGTGAAGTTGCTCATCAGCAACTCCAAGTGGCTGATGTCCCAGGCATATGGACCTGCCATGAGCATGTGTGGACAAGTTGTGTTCACATCAAACCACGCTAGAGCCATAATGTACTTGTGTGACCTTTTTAAGGTTAACGGTAACTTTTTTTCATTCATTTGTACCTAGAGCAATGCTTTGTGTCCAGCAGTCCACTGTTTATGTCCAAGGACACTTAATGTGAAGGCATTTTTCTCAGGAGATTGAATTTGTGATGACAAAAAGTAGCTCTTGAGAGTATCCATTTAGACTGTAAGGGAAAAAATGGTAAAATCAGCATGTGAGCATGTGAAATTTAACTGGAGGTTGAAGTAATTAGCCCAAGGAATCATTTGTTCTTATTACATTAAGTTTGGAAAAATTCAAGCAAAAAAAGGGTGTATAATGCAATCTTTGTAAGGGGTTAGTTCTGAAAACTCCAATGTTTGTATTTTGCTATTTTATAAAACCTAAGGTTAGAAAAGCTATGTTTTTTGCTCAGTTAGACTAAATCATGCAACTCACTCAATCCACAATTCATGCCTTAATATAATACTGTTCTGTCTGAATTCATGCCAATAACAGTTTTACACCACTGCACACCACAACTTGCTTTATTTCTGACTCTTATTCAAGAGCACTTATTTTAAAGTTTTAAAATACTGTCTGATAGTAAGTTTCATTACCCCATTATTCAGGAGGAAAAAACCCAAACAAACACAGAGAAAGAACATATTAAAAAATCCCCAAATAAATTTGAATGCCTTTTCCTAATTAAAGCAAAACATTTTCAAAATAGGTGCTTAAAATGCTGGGCTTAGAAATTAATAGTGTTTACATATACTAGCAAAACACACTGAATCCCACTGTAAAATATTCTGTTTTATTAAACTGCACTGAATTGCCAGTCTGAACCAGTAGTTTTCATCCTTCTTTTTTATCTGGCCTGGAGGTTTGTTAAAACATAATAATATAATAAGATGTATCTTCTATTTTTCAAACCAGGCATATGTCCAAACATTTTATCCCTCTATTTGACATATATGAAAGAATATTTTAGAAGTATTACACAAGGAAAAGAAAAAAGATCAAGGTACAGAGAGTGTTGAGCTGCCCAGGAATTGGCATCCAGGGGAATTTGGATTTTCAAATGTTCAAAGACATAAAAAAATCCTTTGTTTGCACATTCCAGGTCTTAATCCATAGTCAGACAACTAGATTTATTTTCCTACTCCTTCCATCCTCCTAAGCAACTTTAGAACAAAAGACTCTATGAGTTACAGAAATTTAGAGGTTAAGTGATTTTTTTCTGTTGCACTTGTAGTACTATTCTGATACCAGAGCCTTCCATTTATTTGATGAATTATGGTTATGACAATTTAGGATTCTCAGAACACCTGTTAATGTACATCAAAATCCACCTTCAGGGAGGAGGACACAGTTTTATCCATATTGTCTAGAAGTTTAAGTGACCTTTAATTGTAATAGTGCCTTTGGAGAAGAGAATGTGCCAGATTCTTCTAGACCATGGAGAAGTTAAGATGGAAAATATTTGTTTTTATAGCTGGAAAGAACAGCTGTTGCAGTCAGATACCTGTGCCTTTTGTATCAGTTTTGATCATTTCTAAGCCATTGTTTTTTCTATACATTCTCACATTTCACTATATGTCTGCTTGCAGTTTCTATTCTCTGCTAGTTTAAGAAACTTTTGAATATTTTTCTTCACCTCTGTAATCATCATCTTTCCTTTTGGAAATAGTTTGAACTCAGGGAGGAGGAAAATGTCAAAGGGAAAAGGATTTTCACTCTCTAATCTAAGAGCAAATACTATCTATCCAGTCTGTAGTTAGACTGGGTCTGAGTTTTCTTTTAATAGTTTACATTGACAAAAAGCACATTAGCATCTCTCACGTGAATGCATAAATCATAAGCTCCTGCCTCCTTCAATTTCCAAGAGATTAGTCTGACTAAAACATATCTTCCAGAGAGGAATTTACCCCAATCTGAGTATAGCAAGACATGACAAATCTACCACCACCTTTTGCAATTGCTGCAGAGCTGGTGAAAATACATATATTATGCCAAATCATTGATCCCTGGCTTTTGAGTTTACTTTTTTTTAAAAATAGACCTTGATTTTTTTTTCTGCTTGCAAAGCTTCTCCTTCATCTACTACTATATGCTCTCCAGGAACTTTATAGGAGGGAAAAATATGTTGAAAGGAAGGAAACAGAGGTTGGAAGTGTGTTTTTATTTTTTACAGCTCCCAGGGTGTACAGAATAAGGACATAAGTCCTCCTCTTGTCCTTTCCCAGCTATTTTACTAATCCTCAGCCCACTTACCCTTAGGCACTGATCCCCAGAGCCCTCGGTAGTCAGCCAAGAATAATAAACACAAATTTGATGTTGATCTGTCTTCCACCTCTTTTTTTCTGCTCTCTTCAGTAGATAAAAATCCAGTCTTATAGACTCAGTTGCCCTCATGCCCACCAAATTTTCCTTTTGATCTGGCCTTAGGGAAATAAAATGCTTATTTGGGCAGGGAAGAAAACACCCATTTGCATCTCTAAGGTGCAAATGAATACAAGTAATCTGTGCATCAGTAATTTCTTCCTAGACAGCTATCTAGCAAATGCCTTCCCATACTACTAGGTTATTTTTTTCCCTTTCAGCAGAAAAACTAAGTAGTATGTCCAATTTTTGACTGCATAGACATAGGAAAATAGGGTTAATTTTCCCCTCTAAGTAGTCAGCATGCAATATAAATTTGCATCGACAAGTTGTGGTGTCTAAAATGTTTTATTTTGCCTTCCTTCCTTCCTTCCTTCCTTCCTTCCTTCCTTCCTTCCTTCCTTCCTTCCTTCCTTCCTTCC